>JASFAT010001499.1:0-594325 GCA_031353405.1 Baronia brevicornis
CAGGCGCCAAACTATTTTTTGCTTCAACTTCTCGAATGCCTGAGAGGCGCCATTACTATTTATGATAATAAAATAACCCTTTCATACTTTGCATCGCATTAAAATTTTTTCACAATGTGGAAAAGTGAATGCCGTTTGCTATAAAGGTTCCAAACCAAAAAAATAAAAAATTTATATCGGAAAAATAACAATTTGATCCCGGTTTCGCGATAAACGGGTTGTGACTACATACACCGCGATGCTGGAATGACTACCGTAGTTTCAACGAGGTGGTGTTGAAACTGCTGCTGTGCAACCAAACGTTACTCTAAAATATATTGAACGGTAGAGGCGTTGGATCGTGCCGATCAATATCTACGTACTGTTTTATGAGGAAACTTAAAATGGTGGTGAAAGCCAATTTTTTTGGGGATTGGAAGTATGCGTGATCAATTCCTATATTTTATATAAATGGTAGGATCAATCAGTCATTTAAAATATGTGAAATTGTTAGTGAATCAGCAAAAGGAGATTATCGACATATCGTAACATCTGCAACTACCGAGAATAGCAGTCCGACAATGGTAAGCTACATGTTGTGCTGCTGAAAAAAAAGATTGTAGAGGCGTTCTGACCGAACGAAAAGAAAAAAGCGGAAGACGTGTTACAGTAATACACCGTTTCACGTCTTCCGCTTTTCTTTTTCGTTCGGTCAGAGCACACTCTACAATCTTTTTTTTTTCCTTTTAGCATAACATGTAGCTTACCATTTAATCGGATACTGTTATCGGTAGTTGCAGATGTTGAACCACGGCCAGCTCCACGGTCTTGTCGATAATCTCCTTTTAGCTGATTCACTAACAATTTCACATATTTTAAATGACTGATTGATCGCTCGTTTCTCTGCTTTTTCACCATTTTATATAAAATATAGGAATTGATCACGCATACTTCCAATCCCCAAAAAAATAACTTTCGCCACCATTTTAAGGATTTCCTCATAAAACAGTACGTAGATGTATATTGATCGGCACGATCAACGCCGCCCATAGATTCAATATATTTTAGAATAACGTTTGGTTTTTTAACAGCAATTTCAACACCACCTCGTTGAAACCTTTTTACGGTAGTCATTCCAGCATCGCACCAATTCGTCATCATGGTCACAACCCGTTTATCCTTCCAAGCCAGGATCAAATTGTTATTTTTCCGATATGCTACTGTTTTTGTTTTTTTTAATTTGGGTTTCTTTATAGCAAACGGCATTCCTTTCCGGTTGGTTTGTATTGTGAAAAAATTTACAATGCGTGCAAGTATGAAGGGTTATTTTATTATCATAAATAGTAATGGCGCCTCTCAGGCGCCGTTCGAGTTGAAGTAAAGAATAGTTTGGCGCCTGAGAGGCGCCGTTCGGGTGCAAAGGGTTAATTAATTTTAACAAATAAATGGTTTTTATTCGTTCTGACATTTATGAATTTCTGGTTGTACTACGTGTATGTGGCTCCAGCACAATAAAAATTATTGCACAGCTTACAAAATAATTTAAATATTTATATAAAATAATTTGTACAGTTGAGCAAATATTCAAAATGTGTTCAGAATGAAAATAACATATATTTAACATAATGTTAAAACTTTGTGCCTGCCTAGATAATTCCCGAAATGAGGGTCCCAAAAGAAAGCACTGGTAGAGGAATCGACAAAGTAATACTACCAATTATCGATTAATCTTAACAGTTCTCAATCACAATAAATACACAATATGCCATATAATTTGAGCACCGATTAGTTGTCACACCAAATGTTTTTATTTGCCCATATTGAGGGAAAGTGATATGGCACGATATATTTAATCGCCTTTTTATAGGTCTACAAACAGTTTTGTAGGTGTTAGTTGTTTATTTGGAGACGGTATAGAACATTATTTAACGTATTGTATGCATATATACGTATTGAATTCGACAATACGGCATTTAGTGTCTTAATTGTATGACTAAATACAAAAGGCATTCACTTTTATCTCAATCTTACTTTTTCCAATTAATCGATTCTTATTTTAATAACATTGAAGAACAATTTTGATGCAGTGTCTTCGAGACACATGAAACATATAGAAATTGTATTCAGAGATTCAATATACAAAATTTGTGTTTTTTTTTAAATAAATTTTAGTCTTCAATCGGAATTTGATGCCAAAACCCTCGGCTTGGATGTTAGGTACTCTAGCCACTGAATCAAGCGGTCTTTATAATAATAATTCGAAATCAGGCTAAATGATGAATCTTGGGAGACATTTTGTTGCAGCAGTGGACAGCCGCAGGCTTAAGATGATGATAGAAAGTGAGTGCTATAGTTAACCCTTTGCACCCGAACCATTTTTAGTATGGGTATTCAGCTACCCGACAGTAGTTTTAATAAAAAATTGTAATACATCAAACATAAGAATTTTAAGCAAAAGTAGTTTATTTACATGTTTCATTTTTATTTACATACTACAAACATAATATTTTAATATTAAATTTTATAATTTTCCTTAGTGTGATATTTGAGGAAGCACTCTCCAAGGTGTATCCTAGGTTTTTCAGGACATGTGTCACAGTAATACACCGTTTCACGTCTTCCGCTTTTCTTTTTCGTTCGGTCAGAGCACACTCTACAATCTTTTTTTCCTTTTAGCATAACATGTAGCTTACCATTTAATCGGATACTGTTATCGGTAGTTGCAGATGTTGAACCACGGCCAGCTCCACGGTCTTGTCGATAATCTCCTTTTAGCTGATTCACTAACAATTTCACATATTTTAAATGACTGATTGATCGCTCGTTTCTCTGCTTTTTCACCATTTTATATAAAATATAGGAATTGATCACGCATACTTCCAATCCCCAAAAAAATAACTTTCGCCACCATTTTAAGGATTTCCTCATAAAACAGTACGTAGATGTATATTGATCGGCACGATCAACGCCGCCCATAGATTCAATATATTTTAGAATAACGTTTGGTTTTTTAACAGCAATTTCAACACCACCTCGTTGAAACCTTTTTACGGTAGTCATTCCAGCATCGCACCAATTCGTCATCATGGTCACAACCCGTTTATCCTTCCAAGCCAGGATCAAATTGTTATTTTTCCGATATGCTACTGTTTTTGTTTTTTTTAATTTGGGTTTCTTTATAGCAAACGGCATTCCTTTCCGGTTGGTTTGTATTGTGAAAAAATTTACAATGCGTGCAAGTATGAAGGGTTATTTTATTATCATAAATAGTAATGGCGCCTCTCAGGCGCCGTTCGAGTTGAAGTAAAGAATAGTTTGGCGCCTGAGAGGCGCCGTTCGGGTGCAAAGGGTTAATTAATTTTAACAAATAAATGGTTTTTATTCGTTCTGACATTTATGAATTTCTGGTTGTACTACGTGTATGTGGCTCCAGCACAATAAAAATTATTGCACAGCTTACAAAATAATTTAAATATTTATATAAAATAATTTGTACAGTTGAGCAAATATTCAAAATGTGTTCAGAATGAAAATAACATATATTTAACATAATGTTAAAACTTTGTGCCTGCCTAGATAATTCCCGAAATGAGGGTCCCAAAAGAAAGCACTGGTAGAGGAATCGATTTATTTGTCACTGTAGTATATTGTACTGTATTGATTAGAATTAATTATACCGGGTGGAATATAAATTCAAAAAACAAGCGGGACAACATCGTAGTCGACAACAACAACGGAGTCGTCGACACTAGTGCTATCCAGCGAGAGACCGCCGGTATTTCTTCCATAAGCTAACTCGTCGCTAGGTGGCTCTAATGTTTACAAATATCAATTGTTAAATGAAATTCACAAAAATAATAGTGTTCGTCTGGCATCGGGCGTGACCGGGTGTTTGCACTGTAAACGGTCCGATCGCTAGCGATCACGGCAACTGACGCGGCCTCCGCAAGGACGGACGTGGCAGTTTTACTGCGGGACTGCGTGTCTTTCGTTGGCGAAAACCCACGCAGCCACCATTTGGTGAAGCTTCTCTCTTCCCCCTCGTCCCTCGATCGCTCGTTAAGCTGACGTTGGAATAATACTTCGTCGGACTGCGTGCGATCGAAGCCGCCAAGGCACCCTCCATTCGTACCTTTCTACCCCTAAATTGTTTTTGGCAAACCCTGTCTATCACCCCCCCCCCTCCCTTAAATTGTCCTAAATCCTAACCACCAACCCTCCTTTCGCCCCTTTAGTTTTTGTTGGGTTTTTGTTTGTTTTGATTTTTGTTTGTTTTGGTCTTTGTTTGTCTTGGTTTTTGTTTGTTTTGGTTTGGTTTTTGTTTTTGTTTGTTTAGTTTTGTTTGTTCTGTTATTGTTATTATCGTTATAAATTGTTTTATTTTGTTGTTGATTTCGTTGTTGTTTTCGCCTTGGTTGTTTTGTTGTAATTTTCTCTCAAGTGTTTTGCCCAAAGAATCGGTGTCAGTTGGGTAATGTTGCCAATGTCGGTTATTGACGGAAAATTATAATAATTTATCAAACATGACTGACAGGGGTGATATACCCTTCCGCCGCCCCCCAGCTGAAAGAACCTATGCAGCGCGTACTTTGGCCCGCCCTACCGCTCAGGGAGGCTGCCCGCCCGCCCGCAGCATCCGTCCACCTTCAACGGTGGGCATTGCACCACCCCGTGTTAGTCTCCTTCCTACATTGAAGAAACCGCTCCCTTTCGCCTCTCAGGTGAAGTCCACTATTGGGCAAAATTTGCCCACTTTGAAAAATCCGGCGCAGGTGGCCGCGCTCGTCAATCGCGAGGATATGCCCTCACTGCAAGGGGAACCGACCTCCCAGCCGCGCCGGCTTGCGAAACGTAACGCCCCCTCCCCCTTAACGGAGAAAGAACAAGGCATAGCCGTGCACGATGATAAGCGTCCGTGCACCGGCCCCTCACCGCCTCGAACAGCGGCAGCCGAACACAACAAGGGGGAGGGTCCGTCAGGCGCGCCTGATGTGGGGCAGAGCCACCGATCCCCCTCTCAGTCATCTTCGTCATCTTCTGAAAACGACGATCGCCCGCAGACGTCCAGCGAGCGTTCTTCAGCAGTCAACGTAGAGTCGCATGATTACAGCGACAACGCGCCCACATTTAACGAAAAATCGCCCACTAGTGGGCAGTCGCCCCCAACTAGCGTGCGTTCGCCCGCAGTCAATACCTCCCTGGATCACCCATCCAGCAGCACTGTACGACTGGATGAAAGTTCGTGCCGCGACATCGAGGAGGGACTGCACCCTCCCCTCTCGGAGGAACAATCCATTCCCCCCATAATCCCTGTAAGCTACGCAGCTATGGCAGCAACACCTAGGCCGCAGAGGTCGCCAAAGCCACCACAAACAGCAGCGACGGATGCTGTCGCCCCACCCCCCGTCCAGGATAAATCAAGATATCCGCCAATAATAGTGGAATGCATGCCAGATTGGACGCGCCACTTTAGAGCCCTTAAGGAGCTGTTGGGACACACACCCAATGCCCGCCCACTCGCGAAGGGCATTCGTTTTCTGCCTAAGAGCCCCATCGAGTACCGCACCGTGCAGCGGTACCTAAGAGAAGAGTCCCAACGTACCCCAGCCATGTCATGGTTCTGTTATGCGCCACCAGAGGAGCTGCCGACAAAGGTCGGCATTAGAGGTCTCCCCTCTGACACAGACCCGGAAAGAATTAAAGAAGAGCTGTTGCAGTTGGGCTTCTCAGCCACATTCATAAGACATATCCCACCGAAGAGGGGGCGCCCGGGATGCCTCTTTTTTGCGGAATTGTCCCATATGGGTCAGCAGGAATTAGCCCGACTGTACAGCATAAATGAATTGCTGTGCATGCCGGGCACCACCATTGAGGCATGGCACGGGAGAAAGGGACCGGCGCAGTGTCACCGGTGCCAGAGTTTCGGACATGCCTCCCTAAATTGTTTCCGGCCTGCGCGGTGTGTTCGCTACGCGGGTGATCACGTAGCAGTTGACTGCCCGCTGGAGCGAGACAGTGCACCGAAGTGCGCGAATTGCGGAAAGGCACACTGCCAACAGGCGACGCTGCCCTGTCCTTCAGAAGGAGGCCAGGAAGCGGGGATTGAAGCTGCCGCCACCGATACCACAAGCGGCGCCACGTCAAAACGCGGGACGTCGAGCACCACCACTCTCGCAACAACCATCACCACCAGCAATTCAAGTTGAGGGTTTTGCGATAAAGGGAGGGATAAACCAAACTCGTTTCCCCCAAACCACAATCGCTCCCCCGTCCGATGAAGTCTACACCGCCTCTCGGGCCGTGACGGGGGCGCGTATTTCAACTGCTGCAAATGAGCCTATTCCCAGGGGGGTCACCACCTCACAGGAGGCCCCCAAGAAGAAGAAGAAAAAGTCGTAGGCGGCGCGTACACGTCAACGTGAGAGTGACGCTGCACGAAGCGCCACTCAGGTTCAGGTTCACACCCAGCCTTCAGCCCCACCTGCCCCGGCTCCACAAAGGTCGTTGACCCCTATGCTGGCCAAAGAGGGAGGATTGCCCGATGGCCCTCAAAAACCTGAAGCACCGGCGCGCCGACAAGCGCCAAATAGCCACGCGCTCCCGGAGGGGCCGATGACCTTTACCCAGGTCGTCGCTATCCTCTCTGGGATTGCCATCGCTATACAGACCGGCGCCGACCCAGTGAAGGCGATATTCGGCGCATTCGCTGAGCTTTATACCCAACAAGCCCGGGACAGTGGTGAACGGGTGTAGAGTGTTGTACTGGAACCCCGGTGGAATCCAGTACAAAACGGCCAACCTTCGCACTCTCGTCCAGCGGTATGATATCCACGTGGTACTGCTGGGCGAGACATGGCTGAAGCCGGGACAGTCATTCAATATGTCTAATTTCTTCGTGTACCGCCGCGACGAGGTCTCTCCGGCGGGACGGGCCTACAGAGGAACGGCCGTCCTCGTCAGGAGGGACCTAGTACACGAGGAGCTCCCGCATCCGGATTACGTTAGCATGAGGTCGATTGGCGTCCGCCTACATGCTAACGGCAAAGACGTCAGAATTTATTCGGCGTATCGCCCTCCACAATCCAAATTCTGTCACTCAGACATCCGGGCGATATTTGACAAGAGCTCCCCAGCCATCATCGCCGGTGACTTAAATGCAAAACACCCAGCATGGGGCTCGCACTCGACGAACCCCGCGGGGCAGGCATTGTTCAACGCTGCTGACGTGGGGGACTTCGACGTGATGGGACCAGACGCGCCCACTCACGTGCCGTCCAATTCCCACGACCGCCCGGACGTCCTGGACATCGTGCTCCGCCAGGAAGTCAACTGGGCATTGGGCGCACCTGGAGGTGTTGTATGACATGGACACACAGCACCTCCCAGTGCTCGTCACACTCAAATTAGACATGAGTGTTACTGCGCCCAGAGCCTTCGTCCGTAAAACTAATTGGCGTTTGTTCTCGAGGACTCTTGCGGCTATTCCTCTCGGAGACCCGATACGAACACCAGAGGAGGTTGAGGCCGCCGCGGCTGCCCTAATGGCCGCTATTCAAGAAGCCGCGGAGACAGCCATAAGCCAAGTTCCTGTGTCGCATCGCCGAGAGGAACTCCCACAATGCCTGCGCGCAAAACTTTGGCGCAAACGCGCACTTCGAAAGCTATGGGCGCGCACCCGTTGTCCGAGGGTAAAGCGCGATCTTAACGCCCTTGCCGAAGAGTTGTCCGAGGAGGTGCGCAGCTTCAGGGGACGGGCCTGGGACCGACATGTAGAAGAATCCGGGGAAAACCAGACCTCCCTGCACCTCCTTGCCCGACGACTCTCTCATGCCAAGATCCCCGTGCACCCGCTATATAACAGTGCGGGCGAACGGTGCTATGAAGCTAGAGATCGCGCCGAGATCTTGGCTGAGCACCTGGTCAACCAATTCTCTCTGAATTCCGCAACCGCAGTCGTCGCTGACCGTCATCGGGACATACAGAACCGCGTGCGGGAATTCCTGTCCTCACCACCGCCCGATCCCCCCCGGGAGATTACTTTTTCTCACCGGCTGAGGTGAGGAGGGCCGCGTTGCGTCTGCCAAGTCGGAAGGCGCCTGGCTATGACGGAATTCCCATCACTGCAATAAAGCAGCTGCCCAGGCGAACAGAAGTCGCCATGACGCGATTATTCAATGGGGTGCTCAGGACGGCGCACTTCCCGACCGTGTGGAAGACCGGGAAGATCATCGTCCTACCTAAACCTGGAAAGGATCGTAGGTACCCCACGAGTTATCGCCCTATCACTCTGCTCCCGCATATCGCAAAGTTATTTGAGCGTCTGCTGCTGTGGAAAATCCGGCTAACCATTCTTCTCAGGCCGGAGCAACACGGGTTCTGCAGCGGCCACTCTACGTCGACTCAGTTGGCCCACGTGCTACACTACATGGCGAACGAGCGTAATCTCGGTCGCCGTACGGTTGGGGTTTTTCTCGACACAGAGAAAGCCTTCGATCGGGTGTGGCACGAGGGTCTTTTGTTTAAACTCTTAGAGCAAACCACCATGACGCCTTCTATGGTGCGGCTGGTGGCGTCTTTCTTGCGGGAGCGGGAATTCTTCGTCAGTGTAGAGGATACAGACTCCACCAAGCAACCCGTTGAAGCGGGGGTCCCCCAGGGTAGCTGCTTGTCACCTGTCCTGTATGCCGCGTACACTAATGATATCCCCACCCTGGTAGGTCGCCTGCGATGGTGGGAAACTGACGTCATGTTGGCATTGTACGCCGACGACAGCGCTTTCTTCGCGTCGTCTAGTTCGGTCCATATGGCAGCACAGAAGCTGCAGAGGCTGCTGGATCTACTACCCGAGTGGCTGGACACATGGCGAATGTCTGTCAACGTTGGGAAGACATGCGCCATTGTGACCGGCCACGGTAAACTACCAAGACCACTTAAGCTTCGGGGGCAGAATGTACGTTGGGAGACCACAGTAACGTACCTCGGATCCGCATCGACCGTACGCTGCAGCTCACTACACAGGTAACACACGTGGTGAATAACGCGAAAGCCGCGCGTACGGTCCTTCGACCTATATTAACATCAACCCGCATACCCGTGCGTACGAAGCTGTTGGTCTATAAGGCCTACGTTCGCTCCCGACTGACCTATGCTGCGCCGGCCTGGTGGTCTTTGATATCAGCAACCCAGCGCAAACGCGTTCAGATCCAACAGAATCTGTCTCTGCGCGCCATCGTGGGGGCGGCTCGCTATGTGCGTAACGACGTTATAGCGAGGGACCTCAGGGTGGAGAGCATCCATGAGTTTGTGGTCCGGTTGGCTCGGAAGATGTTCGACCGAGCCGACAATGGACCACACCCACACCTTAATAATTTTGCTCCCCTTCACGCTCGCCCACCTGAGGGACGTCCACTCCCACGCGAAATCCTCCTGTCGCCTCCTGGCTCCCGCGAGGGAAGAGGGCCAGCGACGGACCCAACGTAGGAATAGGTTCAGCCATAACTCGACGACGCGAAGTCGTTAAAGGACGCCCAAAAGTCGCTAGGAATAGCGGCAACTAATACCGGGGGGCGGTTGCCCCATTGAGTTGCTGCACGAGCAGTGGGGTTCATCCCCGAGGCTCGATCCCACACCTCTGCGCGGGGTGTGGACGTCCCCGATTGATTTCACAAAAATAAATAAATTTGTACAAACACATTCACATTAAAACGATTCTTTTGAATACATAGTATATTTTATCTATTCCATTAAAAAATCTATTAATTTTTAACATTACTAGAATTATTTTCAACGTCTCCAAATCGTTACCTTAAAGAAATATATGTTAGAAAATGGTTAGTCAGTTGTATGAAATATCACTGACAAATGAGGTCACAGATGACCTATATGACTCAGTGCTGAAGGTAGAGCACTCACCATTTAAGGTCGTAATTTTAATTCCCATATCTGGATAAATATATGTGTAGCCCACAAACATATACCGAGTCTGAATATCCCATTAGTCTACTTTTGACAAGTATGTTAATCTACATTTACTCAAAAATCGTTAGACTCCATGCCCGACAGCCCCGGATTGTAAAAAAATGAGATTACAGTTAAGGAATTACTTAAAAGAAATTCAATTGCAGTGTCTCATCACGTGCGCCGTGTTGGTGCTTGCGGCTGGCGCTGGACACCCCATTGGATTTTCCGCAGTCGCGCTACCACAACTACAAACCGAAAACTCTAGCATGAGGATAGATGAAGAGATGGGTTCCTGGATCGGTGAGTTTTGCGTACATAATAATAATATTACATATAACAATATTTTGTAATAATGTATATATACAATAGCTCAGTAAGGCAAAATAAGTTAATTGATGAATGGCTAAATGGTTCATTCATTTTGTAGCAAAAGCATTATTAGCTTAGTAGGAATGGTTATCAATAATTCTAGTAATATTAAAACCCTTGCTATTCTTCTTTTAAAATACATCCGAAAGGCCGATAACGCATCTGCAGTTTCAACGGTGTTGCAGGTGTCGATATCTGATTATTATAACATGCTTATCAGCTTGTGAGTATTTTTGCATAAAAAAAAATCAAAGGAATAAATTGTGATTTTCCTTGTATATATTTCTAATATAATAAAACATTTTATATCTGATAAGCTTTATCTGATCTTCGATCGAATTGACAAAGACTGATAATATCTTATAGCATATTATAAGACTTAACCAGCCTATGGAAGACAACTGCTGAATATAAGCTTCCCTAAAACGAACCATCTAGGCTAATCTTCGGTTATAAGTATCAAGTTTCCGACAGCTGCCAGCGCTTTGAAAAGATCGTATTATGTTACATTAATGTGCTAGATGATACCACCTGGTTTTAAGAATATATTGAAATCTATACAAAATCTTATAATTTAATAGAGCATCAGAAATCTTGACCAGTACCTAGACTTAAATAATACTCGTAACGTCGATAGTTGATTTTTTAATCGTCAACATTTAAGTCGGTATAGTCAAAGAAACAAAAAAGGCGGAAACCGAATTTTGAAAGCTTCGTTCAACCCCAGTTAAGACAATGAAAACCACCGCAATGTTCATTTTCATTCATTTATTCATCGACAGACTGCGGCAGTTCACTGCTGGACATAGGCCTCACCCATGGAATGCCACCTAGCCCGATCTTCGGCTACATGCATCCAGTTTCTGCCAGCCGTCCTGCGCAGATCGTCGCACCATCTAGCCGGGGGGCGTCCCACACTACGTTTACCGAGACGCGGTCTCAATAATGTTTCTCAATAATAATCTCGCAATGTTCATAAATTAATCAAAATATAATTAGGCAAGCCACACCATAGTTATTTTAAATCATCTTCTTACCAACAAAGTTCAAGTTTAGGTTAGTTAAATAGGACGGAAGATTGCTGAACGCGCAATTAGGAATGGTCGCTCTCAAGACAAGCTCATTAGATTTAAATATAGTTTTAATTGTGCCAATTAAACTCAAACATCCGCATGTCAACCTACGTCGAGCTTAAACGAACATATTAAATAAACATAAATTTACAATTTACATTCAATGTACATTTAGATTGAAATAAAATATTTAAAAAAATGAAAAATCTTTTTTTTATGGGATAGGAAAGCAAACGAGCAGGCGAGGCACCTGATGAAAAGCAATTAATGCCGCCCATAAATATCCGCACTGTAGAAGCGTTGCCGGCCTTTAAGGAAAATGATATTATGGGAGGGCGGAGGGGGAAGAGGTTGGGTCCGGAACTCAACCGCTTACCGGATATATGCCAGTTTTCTGCGGGAGTGTGGTACTTCCCCTGACGAGCCAATTCATGCTACAGATAAATAATATATTCATGCTACAGACAAATATTATTACTGTTGTGTCGGCGTGTGCCTGATAGAATTTTTCACGGCTAACTGATGAACGTGTGAACCTGAGCTCCTCGTGTTGCATATTGTATAAGAAGAAACGAAACTCTGACAACCAAATAATATCTGGCAATATCTTGATCGACCAATGGCAGTATCTTGAATGACTGATGGCAATACGCTAACCGACTGGTGACAATTTCTATAAATAAAACAGAGATACATCATCACAGGCCAGACATGAGCACCAGCGTACCGGAACAAAGGCTCTCGAAAGCAACAGCCAACCGTAGTGAAAATCAGTAAATCCTGGGTATTTAGAAATGATTTCTATAACGTGATGATGAGATAAAATAAAATTAAAAAAAGATTTCTTTTTTGCAGCTAGTATACACTCAGCAGCTACACCGCTAGGATCCATGTTGTCAGGTCCAATCATGGAAGCGATTGGAAGGCGGCGGACCTTGCAAGCGTCCACATTTCCACTGGTAGTGGGCTGGATCCTCATAGGAACTGCGACGCACCATGCCTTATTGCTATTGGGTAGAATCGTTTGCGGTTTCGCTGTCGGCATAATGGCAGCTCCATCACAGGTATTGACTCTGTAGTATTGTAGAATATATTTATCATAATATTCATTTATTTATATTTACCTGGGTGATTACTTGAATACTATTTCCGTATTCAATCTTGAAATTGGTTAAGCTATTCAGGAAACATGTTGAAATTTTATTTAAAACCACATAGAATATTGAGAAAATAAATTTATCTCAAAAAATTATATCTTTCAATTTTGGCTTACGACGCAAACAGTCAAACTCAAAACCTTTTGCGCTGACTGTATGTTTTAACTCATTATATTATTTATTCTATGATTATAAAATTTAAACTTTAAAAATAGGGCTGCATATTTTTAAAGTTTAAAGTTTATAATCATAGGTGGTGACAATTTCCCATATATTTATTAATATATTTAATTAATTATTTTGCAGGTGTACTTAGGAGAAATATCTGAACCAAGATTAAGAGGAATATTAATAGGGACTCCTTTCGTCGCCTACTCGTTAGGAGTGCTCTATGTTTATGCACTGGGAGGAGCGTTGCCATGGAGATCTGTGTCCTTTCTGTGCATAGTGCTGCCAGCACTGGCGTTCTTGGTGCTTTGCTTTTCACCAGAGAGCCCAACGTGGCTTGCTCGCCGAGGGCGTTTCCATGAAGCCATGGCCGCAATGGCACGTCTACGTGGTCATCCTGATATTGTAAGTTATTATACCTACGACCCCTTTATTAAGCTAAATCTACAATAAAACAAGGAGCAAAAAGTGCTCGAGTGACGACACTGCAACCAGTCTTTTAATATCAATAATGGTAAATTTGTCGAATCACGGGTTCACCTCGAAAATGCTCCAAATTTTTTTCTATCACTCTTCACCATTAGTATGTAATATCCCAAGTAACATTAAGGAGGCGCATAGCTTTGGACCCCTTAAAAACATTTAAAATATGATTATATTAAATGCATGGTGTAAATGAAATTGTGCCAGCTCACAGTGGATGGCAGTGAGTTCCAGTCGTAACTACATACACATACACACAAGCCATGCGCGTCCTTAATATTACTTGGAATTCTTCATACTAGTAAAGAGTGAACATTTGGAGCACTTTTGAAGTAGAGCCGTGATTTGCGTTCTTATCAATCCACAAAAAATGAACTAAATCTTTATTTTTAAGAAAGTTCATTCTTCATTCCTTATTGTTTACATTTAATCTATATTCAATAATAATTCCATCCAACCATCAGTCCTCTTTTCTTATAATTAGCTTCTAGATCTACGTCGATTCCAGTTCATTTAGATTTCGCTTACTTATTAACACGATAAGTTTTATTTTTACCAACTCACGGATGATTAGCGTTTCGAGCACCATCGTTCACCTGTTATTTCACTCAAGAAATAACCCTTGAATTAATATTATGCTGCAAAACGTTTATAATTTATTGATACAGAAACTATAGTACATCTATTTGTATGAAAATGCGGTACTTACTTGTAATATTATACCGATCCACCGCTTGTTTACTGTTTGTATTAATGCTGTCACTTATATTGTTTTGCGTGTTTGTTCGCCCAATCTTCCTTAACGAGCTCAACAAGAAACCACTTGACAGTTGACGTTAAAATTTATTAAGGAACTCTCGAGAAGCCCGTACATTACAAGCATTCGCAGTAAATCACAGACATTAGGTATTCAGTTTTTGTAAACCGACAGCATTTATGAATAGATAGATGTTTTGTTTTACAATACAATCGCTAGTCACGAATTATTGGTTATCTCTGGCAATGTGTATTTTTTATTATTACTGCATTATGAAAATGAAGTTTTTAGAACTGGCTAGATAGTAGTGAAGGTAAAACAAAATTATACGTTTCTAAAATGGAAGTCACACTCACTAGTTCCTCCAAATTATAGCGTTTATCAATTAGGCGATATTTTAAAAATTTATTCTATAACATTCACAGATTAACTATCATTAAAAAAATATAGATATAGGCAATTATTAGTAGGTATATTGCGTTGCGAATAATTAGGACATATCGTTGACGATTTAAGTTACCCATTATGAAACAGACAACTACTGGAGTAGATGAGTACTGAAGTGGAGACCACGTCTTAGCAAACTTAATATTTTGCAACAGTTAATATTTTATTTTTTTTTAATAAAAGAGACGCCAATACAATTCCATAAATTGAGTATTTGCATTTCCATATGAAACTAACATGTTAGACGTTCTACAGGCCCATAGAGAGCTCCACGAACTGATATCAGCACGGGAGAAAGAAAAGCAGAGAGGCGAGGAGACCATCCGTTTCTTTGCAACAGTATCACGGGCACCAGTACTTAAACCTCTCATGCTGATCAACGCATTTAATATGCTACAGATCTTATCTGGCAGCTATATCGTCATCTTCTACGCTGTAGATATCGTCAAGGAGACCGGTGGATCACTTAATCCTCATGTAAGTATAACTATTTACAACACGTGCAGATACTTGGATACATGAAGCATTGGAAGAATCGAGGTACAAACGATGAGTTTTCAATGTCTCACCTGCCCTCCTGTGAAGTTATAAAGAGTTACAGCGTCTGATCATACAAGATTTTTTTTAAATTAATAAAGCAAATTTTTTATCATAACCGAAAACGGCTTTTCTTGACTTTTATGTTGATTGACATTTGAGCACAAGGTCTCTCAAATTTTTAAGGGAATAGACATTTACGCATCATGCTTGTCCAAAACGAATTGGAGGAACATCCAAAATTAATTGCCCGTTGACCATATAAACTCCTTTGCAAAAAAACTTTAAATCACATTCATTGGATTTTCTATGGATAATATTGATATTTTTAGTATATCATTAGCTTAGATGACTAGAAATTTCTTTTTTAGATTTTTTTTAACACTTAAATCCTAGAATCGGTGTTTTAGTCAATGTAAATAGAAATCCGTGTGAAAATGGATATTTTTATGGGTATACTTAAATTAAGGCTATGAGTATTTTCATGGTACTTTAATAAAAAAAGACATTAAAAAAATAACGAGTATGACCTCCCCTTGCAGTAATTACAGCATGTAATCGTCTTACCATGCTTTCCACAAGGCTTTTGATAGTGTTCTGTAGAATATGTACCCACTCAGCCGAGATCACACATTTAAGCACCCTCATGTTTTGTGGAGTTGGTTGGACAGCTCGTTCTCAACTTTTTAGGAGGTCCCAGACGTGCTTAATGGGGTTAAGGTCGGGGCTCCATGATGACCCGCGAAAAGTAAGTAAAAAGTCACAAACTAAAAAAGGGGTTATTTTTTAAAAAAAAAACAAAAGCTTCGAATTTAGAATTAACCTTTTTTTCATACCCAGACTCTTTATTAACCTTCCTATACCCGCGCGTTTGTCTGAGAGACCGACAGAATGATTTTTCGATTTTAAATAAAGAACGAATAATGCTAGTTTAATGAACTTTCTAGTACTTGCCTAATTTGATACGACCTTGAAATTGACGTGACGTGTGACCAAGTTCATTAAACTAGCATTATTCGTTCTTTATTTAAAATCGAAAAATCATTCTGTCGGTCTCTCAGACAAACGCGCGGGTATAGGAAGGTTAAATGCCAGTAACATAGTTTGGCTATTAAAACCTCTTTAAGGCTATTATATTATTACTAATAATATAACAAAATCAAAACCACCCGTGTTTTTATGCAAAGGGGTGTATATGTTTAGCCCGATGCAGACTCTGAAAGCAGTAGCTTTACCCTTAAGCCATTCTTTGAATGCCAAATTCCTATTATATTAAATTATGCATTATCAAATCCCTATTATATTAAATTATGCATTATAACTTTTTCATAATGATTACTGCTATATTTGTTATATACTGATTTGATTGTTTTAACATTTACATTGGATTATAAATACAGTGGACCCGCGGTAATCCGACAAACGTTTTGCAGGGCGATGTTGGATTATTGAATTTGTCAGATTATATCTAGTCCGGAATTTTTTGAATAAGAGTTTGTACCTTGTAATCCGCAAAATTACAAATCAAAGAATCTATTTGAACTACGAATACTACATTATTATGTACATGTATAAAATGAATGTGGAATTTAGTAAATAAAACATTACAATAGAGAGCTAATATTTCATTATAAAAATAGCATCATCAGAACTTACAAAAATAATGGTTGTGGCGCGTACAAGTAACAACCTGTCAAATCATGCATTATATTAGTAAAGATTTGCCAAAATTTTTATATACAATCAACAGTGATAGGCGTCGATTACAGGGGGCCACATTAGACAGGGTCCGGGTTGCCGCGAGTCCACTGTTATTATTTATAATTTTGTATGTAATTATTACAGCTAGTTGCCAATGCAAGCGCCTGCACTAGACTCGGCGTGACAGTTATCGCGTGCATACTATTGCTGAAGATTACACGACGTGCCTTGGTGATGATGTCAGGCATGGGCACCGCCCTGTGCACGCTGGCGCTCGCCTTGTTGCTGTATCTAGAAGCCAGCTCCGGTATCATCGTGCCTATTCTCATACTCGCTTATGTCGCATTCAACACTCTTGGTTTCTTCCTACTGCCTGGTCTCATGATCGGAGAACTGTTACCAACAAAAGTGCGCGGTCTCTGTGGAGGTTACATTTTCTGCGTTTTCAACGCCGTACTCTTTGGCTTTACGAAACTTTATCCGGTTATGAAGAACTCTATAGGCATGTCAGGAGTGTTCACTCTCTTCGGAGCCTCATCTTCTCTTGCGACTGTTGTTCTATTTCTACTTTTACCAGAGACAAAGGGAAAATCTCTACTCCAAATAGAACAGTATTACCAAAAACCGAATATATTGTGGGTGACGCGTAAAAGAGTTGATAACAATCCTCAAAATGTTTAAGTTAATGTTAAAGTATTAAGTTATAACTTAAAATACGTTAAGCTAGAGGTACTTAAGACAATATAATAAATGTAAAGTTTATCCAAATCATCACTTAAGATATAGTAGGCGTTCCTAACAAATTGTCAAATAGCTCATTTTTTTAATTTTAAATCTCTATTTCGCTAAACAAAATCAACCAACTCGAATTATGTATCAACTCATGAAATAGTCCAATAGAATACGTATTGTACATGCAGGCAGGCGCAAAGTACACAGTAGTATTCTAGCGCAGATTTTGTATTTCGAAAAATTAGGTATAAGATTAAATTAAAGCAAACGTTAAAAATTTCGGTTAATTTCAAAATACTATTGTATAAATTTTTTGGTGAAAAAAAAAACACGATTAATCAGAAGGTAAAAAAATAAACATGTGTTTCTGACTTTCAGTTTTTGTCAAACAAGTACTTAGACACTATAGACACCTTGATTTGATATATTTGTAAGATCTTAAATATGATTGATATTATAGAACAACATATAGATTAAAAATCATTTCAAAATAAGCATTCTTAATTGCAATTAATCCAGTTTCTACAAAGCAAGATGTAAATAATACACAGTATGTAACATTTCCTTGCTAATTGATATCAAATTATTTACAAACTAATTTCACAAAAGTAAATCTTCTAAAAAATGCTTGCAAGACAAAATTAAAGTGCATTGATCAGAAGTTTTCATCACCACACGCAATTTTATGATATATATAAAAATGAAGTTGATCTAATCAACAAAAATCTATTTTGAATGACATCTATCAATTGATGTTTGATAAATACAAAAACAGTTTATATGAAGACCAAATCTTTAAAATATACAATATTATATCTAAATATTTGCGATTGTATTTTATATATCGCTGTAGATGTTTATAAATGAGAGATTGCTATCTATTTTATATAAAACTGCTATATTTTTTAATGCTGAAAATGTTTGTTTGTATAAAAATATCTACACCTATAGATCAATCATTATTGCATAGAATGCGAGGTGCGATTTTTATCTGTGATTTTTATATTGACCATATGTAACTTATAAATTGTCAAAATATGTGCTTTTTAACTGTGTATTTAATTTAGGAGCAGTTATATTTGGGAGCACAGATTGATGTAACAAATTGTGATATAATTAAATAGCCAAAATGAATTTGTTTTTTTTTTCCTTAATTAAGTAATTTATATCTTACGTCTGCAAAACTAAAGCAGAAATTTCGATACTGCTCGATCAAAGGTCGTTAGGGATGTCGAGGCGCTTCCACAGCCGAGAAAAAATAATTCCGAAACGCTCGACCAGCTCTGAGGGGCCTCCGCAGGCAGACCCCGAAAAGCTTGTTTTGTATGATATATAAAGAGCAAAAGGCGACAAACAAAATGCTGGAAAGTTGAGTCCGAATCTAAGAAAAGTTGCAGGCAGAAGATGGATAGTATTAGCAAGAAATAGAGCAGCATGGAAATCTATGTAGGTGGCCTTTATCGAAGGAAAAGCTGCCGATTGAAGTATACTTCATTGAAATTTATAATTAAAAGAAATTAAACGAATTATTCCATAATAGTAGACAGCAATAAAAGTTTTATTTATTTAATAATTAAATATTTTGTACATTACAAAAAATAAATCCTTTCAATGTTTTAAATGTCTTATTCCAGCAATTTAAATAACGAAATAAGATTTTAATGAATTTTGTTTTAGCAAGTAAATATATACATTTACATTAATATTTCGGGGCCCACCTGCGGCGGCCCCTCAAAGCTACGCGAGCATTTCGGGCTTTGCCACAAAGGTGTCGGCTGAAATTTTTTTCTTGGCTGTGGAAGCGCCTTGACACCCCTAACAACTTTTATTCAAGCAGTATCGAAATTTATGCTTTCTTTTTCGCCTGCTGTTGAATATTTTGTTTGTTATATGAAAATAAAGAATCAGGACTCGAAATTACGATGGAGCAAAATAATTTTCTAGGCCCATAAATACCCCGACACTTTAATTAATATATATATAGAGTTTCATTTTGTATGGCAGCCATCTTGGTTTTCGCCATTTTGGATTTTTTTTCTTCACCTTTCCTAATTACTACTCTACCAATAAATTTACCCTTTCGGTTATTACCGTTTGGCCGTGCCATTCAAGCTCTTCGTAATGATGAAATTTCTCGACATTCGATTTTTTTTTACATTTCCAGATATATATATCGCATAAAAAAACCGTTATAAAAATTATCGTACCTCATGTCATAGGACCAAAATTAAGCTTAATTAAGCCAAAATTAATTAAGTATCTCGAAGACAACGAGTAACGTCGGCTTCGGCATTTTTCCTAAAATTCCACTCATCCATTACATACAAATCCGTCGAAACATTTTTTATGGGATAGGAGGGCAAACGAGCAAGCGTGCTGCCTGATAGAAAACAACCAACGCCGCCCATAGACAACCGCGACACCGCAGTAGTCGCGGAAGCGTTACCGGCCGTTTAGGTATGTGTAGGCTTGTTTTTTAAAGGTGCCAATGTCGTATCGGTTGGGGAAGTCCGTCGAAGGTAGCTGGTTCCACAGAGTGGTGGTACGAGTGAGGAAATTTCGAGAGAAGCCCACCGTAGTAGATCGCCACTCATCCAGATGGTGGGAATGAAACTTTTCTTTACATCTACTGTACCTAGTGCCACCAAAATCAAACTAATCTTTGAAATCTTCGGCCGAAAACTTTTTTCTTTTTCGAGAGAGGTCGAAAATTTTGCACCCCGTGGTAGGGCCTCAAGTTTCCCAAGCAATGTTTATTAGAGCACCACGTGCTATCACCTTTCGTTTGCGCGTGCCGTTGAATAATACGTTGTATGAAAATGAGAAGCAAGGCTCGGGGCCGAATTTCGAACATGCAGAAATGTTTGTCGTATTCATAAATGACGAATTTAGGTGTGTATGGTGGCCATCTTATTTTCCGCACCGCATTTTTTGTTCGAGGGCGACCCCGGTAGGTATTACGATTCGGGCGAGCCGTCAAGCAACTTTGTACCAGATTCAGATTTTCAAGGTTTGTGTATAATTTCTCTGCCTCAAACCCTATTCGAACATTTCTCTATAATAAACTGTAAGAGATGGATTCTTACAGTTTCCTATTATTAAGATTGATTTTATTTATTCGATATTAAGATATTTTATTTACTCGTCTGCTACATTTGTTTAAAGTCAAATATTAATAAATTACAAGGTAATTGAAAACGCAAAATATAAATCAATAATTTTATTGAATACCGTCATAATCATAATAAATCCTCTTAAAGAATAAAATTTCTTTGTACAAGCGTTTTATTATCTTATTAAATATTATTTTCGATTGATCAGTAACGTTTAATTGAACCGATAATTAAAGTAGAAGCAACAATGGCATCCCTGAATCTATACTGTCAGATTCACCACGGATTACAAACTACTGCCACTTAAGTACACGAATATCGAAATCATCAATTTAATGTCAATCATTGATAGGTATGCGACACTCGGGGCACGTCACGTTTCGGGCAACCGCTGATAGAGGTGTGGCCGTGAAGAACAACCCGGACACACGTGTAATGTAGTCGATATCACACTCTCACACTCCCAACAGTAATACTCACGACATCTTGGGCACCGATAAAGCTGCAACATGAAAAAATTAAAATGGCAAATATAACACGTGTGCTGCTCTGGGGTGGCATAAAAAATTTTTATACAGTCTTCTCACGATATCTAATACTTCGAAGTACTAAGAGTTCGAAATGTTGAGAGGTATGTATTACTGAAAGTAGTATTTATTGAAATTTGCCACATGACAAGCACTTGTACCTTTTCGAATTTATTTTAGAACAAAAACAAACCTTACAACGTCACAGGAACACGATTAGATATGCACATGCTACTAGCCAAACCGCAAATCGCATAGGCCTTCATGATCGTTTGTGCATACAAGGTTCAACATATTCAATTGTATATATCATATCCATATTTGAATTTGTCGAGTGTGTGCGTGTTAGAATTTGGATCTACGTGTTTTTGTTAATTATAGATTGTCTTTTTCTTCGAATTACCGAGTTTACCAATACCATTGAGTTTTTGAAGTGCCACGCTGCAGACGAATACTTTGTCAAGACTGGCATATTATTTGTCTGTAGCATGAATGGGCCGGCTCGCCCAGAGAAGTACAACACTCCCGTAAAAAACCGGCGTCTGAGTAGTAGCTTGGCTACCGCGCTTCGTCCGGTAAGCGGTTGAGTCCCGGACACACAACCCTCCCTCCCCCTCCCCTCCCAGAATAACACTTTCCTTAAAGGCCGGCAACGTTTATGCATTGCCTATGGCGTTGCGGATGTCTATGGGCAGCGATGATTGCTTTCCATCAGGTGACACGCTTGCCTCGTTTCCTGTTTTATGCCTTCCTATTTTATTATAATATTACGTTTTTATTATAATAATATCATTCAATAGTAAACTAAATAGGAATTAATCTCTTGGGCACAATGCGCTACTGTAGCAGGTCGTGAGTCACCGTTTAAATTGATTGTTCATTTTTATATGTTGTATTTCACACTTATTTTGATTGTACAGTGTGTTAACGTATATTATAACCGTTTCTATTACTTTCCGAAAAAATACCTGCGCATTGTATTCCACACTAACATAATATATAGTTTGTCAGAGGTTCGTTTGTGGAATAGCATATATGAACCACATGCCGATAAGGTTGTCTGTATACACTGCAAGATCAGATTGCAACTCATACATACTTAACAAATAAATAGACGGAGTTTTTCCGCCAACTTATAAGAGTGACATTGGTTTTATTTCATTTCCATAATCTTATAATATATTAGTTATATTGTTTAATTGTGATGCACTATGCAATATATTCGATTAAGATTAAGGCGTAAAGTGAGGTGATATGAAATAAAAATGCGTTACTTTAAAAGTTGACTAAAAAATTCCATAGAAGGTTTTGGCAGAATAGCCATCATTTTATCAAGACGTAACGTGACAAGTTAAATAGTACATTCCAAGATACTTAATACTAATATATTATACTTTACACTGTCATAAAAGTTATAAATTTAATTGTAATCAAAAAATACAATAAATAGACACATGAAAACACTACACTTCTCACCTGTTTATCAATGTCAGTAAAACTTCTAATGCAGGCAAAACATGATTGCACTTGTCCCTCATTGCTCAATTCCTCATACGGCTCCACGGGGAAAAGGTGGTGGTATGATCTGTTTTTATTGAAAATAATATATTAAATCAGGAACGCTAATAACACTTGAAGATATGAATGAATGTGGATAATTTGTAAACATTTTAAGCTCTCTATATTTGTAATGAATTCTTTTGTATTTTCAATATTAAAATGAAAATCCGTAATTTTAAGTTCCACATCGTTTAAATCAAAAATTTATTTGACAGGAAAACCACAAAAGACACCTAAAATGTTAATAACAATTTGATCCAATCACTTACTATCCTAATGTAAACACGCCACGACCTATTGGCTCAGTGGCGCGGCCCCCCGCCCACGGAGTCAATGGTCGCAAGTTCGATCCCCGAATCGGAATAAACATATTTATGGCCTACTAGATATTTATTCAGAGTCTGGTAACCCCGGCAATCAAACTTGGACAAGCGTAGTAGATTAACGTCCGTTCTTCTAAAAATGGGGGGGGCTCGTGACAATGGGACATATATGGGCTGTGAAACAGTGGTGAGCACACAGCAGGCGACATTTTTCTCTAAAAGAAATGGACCAATTTATCTGAGTAAATACCAAAATTTTCTATGAGGTTTGCTACCGTACATTATTCATTAGGTAGGTAATTCAGCTTATACCTCGCTAGATGAGGAGCAGAAGCTAAAGTGAGGCCACAAGTTCGACACTGCGCCGGCAACGAACAATACTTGCTTCGACACTGAGGGCACAGGTGACCTTCGCCGCCAACTCCCTCCCCGTCTTCCAAGTGACTAAATAACAATAACACGTTCATTACTTATTCCAATTCTTTTATTATAGTTCACAAATTAACTTTAAAAAGTGAGATACAAGGTATTATAGTAGAACTTGTTGGGCAGGTCATTTAGTGTGATACTATAAATGTTGGACAATAAAAACTAAGGTGGATTGGATCAAATGAAATAAAGGTGCAAAGGGAGACTTATGAAATGATGGAGTGATGATATCGAACAAAAATCTAAATATGGAGAAATCTGGAAATAGTTGAAAGAGGTTCACACCCGGAGATGGGTTCCCATAAAAAATTTCAATGTACTAAAGTCATAATAAAATTATTTGATGGTATTATTAAATTGTTTGGTATTATTAAAAGTGATTGGAAATAAATGGACTTTATTATTATTCTTTTGTAATGTTTATATATGACCCGGTAAATTTAGTTAGAGCACTCTAACGGTTAATATGAAAAAATCATCATCTTTTAGCAGACACTGTTAAACACAGATGTGTCCCAAATAAAGAGGATTTATATGAACCAGCATAGGAGGATAGTTTATGCTGGTTCATCATATAAATCCTAATAGGAAGAATTACAACCTAATAAAATCAATTTTGAATGTTAATTTTTTTTCAGTTTAAAATTCAATATAGTAGCAATCTACTGCTGGATATTGACTTCAGAAATAAGCGATTTTACTTTATCTCCATGCATGGGTTGTAGATTGGGGATTGCAAATAGGTTTTTGTGACTCAGGTTGTGCTTCAGCTTAACATTTATTAGCTTAAGAAGTATACATTTATAAGTGTCATTAGTAATTGTGACCTACCACATACAAACAGTGATCGGTGGATCTGCATTTCCGCTAGGATCAGTCTGTGAAGTTGGCGGTGCTGTATGTGGGAAGCCCATTTTCACGAGTCCAGCATCCAAAGCTCGTGCCCTGGGTGGAGGTGAAGTGTGCTCCAATAGCAACGAGCGGTAATGCACATCATCTAGTACCACACCATAATCTCCTCCCGTATCTTGACATAGTTTCTTACAAATTCTCACCTCAGCGGCTAAACCTATAACCGAGCACCTGATTCCATCTGTTTTTAATGTCTGCAAAAGAGAAAATACTATCAAGTATCTTTCAATACATCATCATATACGCCTCAAGAGCCGTAAGAGCTTGCCAGCCTGCTCTCGGTGCGCTATCACCTGCTCAGCAGATGACCTTATGATGGATATGGATGATGCAGTATCAGTGGTCAAGTTCTAGGATGGTAGTGCCTGATGCCTGCTGAATTGATGAAGAAGAATAACAACAAAACAAACTTTGTAGATATTTATATGTGGTAAGTTAACCTCTACCAATACAAACAAATGTTTAGGTGTTTATCAGTATACAATATGGCCATTCTGCATCCTGTGGGTGTTTTTAAAGGTGACTATTTGCTCCCAATAATAGTAGATGGATGAGACAGCTGCCTCTACATAAGTATTAAAAACTATCTACAATACAATCCCGAATCTTCCCTCTATGTATAGGTATTTCTGAAACAACTCATTTTTGAGGATAGTCAATGTCTGTTAATATAATGAGCGTATAAATATTAAATAGGACTCATGTCTAATCTATGATTTAAAATTCAACACATTCACTTTTCGTGAAACAATCATGTATGTTATAATAGATAATTGCTCTTTAAGTATAATAATAAATTTAGTTCATTAAGGATTTATGCCTACCTTTCATTTAAAATGTTATGTATGTGTTAGTTTAAAAGTTGCCAATTTTAAAAAAATATTGTAAACTGAAAAAGTCCTGAAATATTTAATACCTGAATAGTGGGAATAATATCCCCTGGATCACATGTAGTTAGTGATGCAAACAGAACCAAAAGCTCACGGGATGCATGACCCGGCAAAGGCCTCAATATTCTCCCTGCTAACTCAAGTGTGTTTTGCAAAGATGGCTCCCCTGTTAATGCATAGTTAGCTAAACTGCAACATTGATCAAAATACTATGAATTGATAAGCTTTACAAGAAATTCATACATTATCTAATAGACATACCCTTGTACAGCCTTAATATGCTGTCTGACATTTCCTGAAAGTTCTGTGATTCTCTCTGCTCTTTTGTTCTTCATAGCAATTATACCAAGTTGACTTAGAGGATTTTGATCAAAAAATTCCTCAACAAACTTTTCCAAAAGCTAAAACAGATACCTTGCAAATAATAATATTTATAGGTATAGAAATTTCATAAAAACAATATGAAAAATAATACCATAAAACGGGGTCAATAGAAATCACAGGGTAAATAGACACAATAATGTTTATTAGTATATCTACTATTTTATTTGTGTTTTTTAAGTTTTACATTGTTTACTGTTTTGACGTGGAGTTAGGCAAAGGTAAAATAAAATAACTTTGATTATCATGGGACGAACTAAGTTAATTTGTGCTCCAGAAATTTACTAATTCTTTATATGATAAATGTTGTGTTCAGTGATAAAAGGTTGATTTTATTATGCAGAAACAAGTTTTGTGCATTTAAAATAGACAAGTCTGTATTATATGCACTCAACTCGAACTATGAAAAGACACAGAGATCAGACTGTCTTGTCAGAGAAAACCGAAGAAATGATAATAAAATATATAAATAGGTGTGCGATGTATTGTTAAGTGTTATCTTGATAAAGTAGGTAGGATACTCTTAAAATTTAAAAATAATTTGCCTGGCCCAGACTTTGTTAGAAGTTTCCTTAAGAGGCATAAAGACCAAATCTATAAGAATAAAAGGATGACGCCATGTCGATAAAAAAATATTTTAAACAACTAAAACCTTCATTAGAAAATGTTGAGGCTCAGAATATAATAAACTATGACAAAACTAATTTAACCGACAACCCTGGCCAGAAAAAAACCATAAAACATACTACTAAATAGCCAGAAAGGTAGTCAACCATTCTTAGTCATTCATATCAATAATGATTTCAGCTACCGCTGAAGGGTAGTTTTTGCCACCCTATGTGGTATACAAGGCCCATAATTTATATATGTGATGTGAGAATGGACCACGGGGAACAAGATATAACCCCTCTCTAAGTGGATGGTTTGACAGCAATATATTTGAAGATTGGGTTAAATCTATTGTCTTACTTTAGAAACAAACAAGGGAAAAAATTTCTTATTGGGGATAATTTGTCACCACATTTGTCTTTAGACGTAATAAAATTATGTCATGAACAAGACATATTTATCTTTATATCTGCCAATAATACACATGTAACCCAACCATTGAGTGTTGCATTCTTTCGTCCGATGAAGATGGCCTGGCTTAACATTCTCATTAAATGAAAAAAAAACAGAAAGTCCCAAGTGTCTCTGCCCGAGAGTTATTTCCCAAAGCCATTAAAAAAAACTCATGGAAGACCTCTCTAAAAATTCCAAACAAAATATTATATCTGGTTTTAGAAAGCAGGATTCAAACCTATTGATGAAAATCAGGTTTTGAGTAGGCTGCCGGAAGAAATAGATGTAAAAGAAAGAGCGGAAAATAAAGTAGAAATAAAAAAAAAATAATCTAAAAATATTCTCAAAGAGATGTGGTATGGGACAATTAATATAAAGGAATGGAAAAAAAAAATTAGAAGTTATACCTAGAAAAAGTGTTGGTTCATCTGATGATTATGAAGAAACCAAGGAAGAATCAGAAAACGTAAAGGAAAAAGAATCGGAAAAAGGTCGAAAAAGTAAAGAAGTGATTTATGACAAAGAAGTAGGGTATGATGATGAAATGAATAAAAAAACTTTGCAAGGTAATATGATGCCTATATGTCAATTGTTGTAGCACACTAATGATAATATTCTTAAAGATTTTTTTTTATGGGGTGATGATAATATGTAGCTACAACTAAATATAGAGGATCTCATTTGAGGAAATGATTAAAAATTAATAAAAAGAATGATTAAAAAATAAGTAAGAGATTGTAATAGAATAGACATATTTTTGTGTTTTATGAAATATTTATGGCATAAAAACACTTTTTACTGTTTAGTAAATGTAAAACCAGTATTTACTCATACTCCAACATAAATCGATTCATATTTAAAGTCGAAAGCATTGAGTAAATCTGACTCAGTCTAAAAATATTTCTATCAACCCCATTTTACGGTAACGGAAACTTATTACTATATTAGTTTATTTGAAGGTAAACAAAAACCTACTTTTAAGGTACACAAAAAGCGAATCGGCTTGAGATCTGGACAATTCATAGCCTCAGAGCAATCAATAGCCACTAGCAAATGTCTCATCATTCCCAAACGTACAGGTCCTCTACGAGGCACCACAGCCTTACGAGCCGCCTTCTGTGCGAATTCTGCTACTAAACCCTCCACGAGTCCATCTTCATCTTCTTTAATGGCTTCCCTTTATATCAAAACAATATCAAAATGAAAAAAGCTTATGTGCAAGTCAGCACATTGTAAACAAAACGCAATATATTTACATACCAAGTCTTCTCATAGCCAGTTTCCCATCTATACTCTTTAGGGTCCAGTTCGTCGTCTGCCATTTCAGAATATCTTATTAACTATTTACTCTTTATAAATAACAAAACAAGATATAGACAATTGTATCACACACTCCAATTCTTAATTCAATAAAAATGACATTAGTACCATAACATGGTGACATATAGTAGTAATCAGGGAGGTGAAACTGCCATACAAAAAAAAAACCTAAAAATTTGTATGGAAAGTAATGGCATCTTACGCTAATAATTTGTTGTTAATTTTTATCAGTACATCACTAGATGACAATACATGTCATTAAATAAAATAAGAATTAAGGAAAATAACTGAGTATTTACCACGCGTATTACTTTATGTAATATTAATTTTGATATTTTTGACGACATTATTTATTGTAGCTAAATTACAGATTATTTATTAATGTTTAATTTACTTCAATGGCTACATCTACTGTCCATCTGAATATTTCGTCTTGAACTCGTCATGTATGGATTTAATAATTAAATGAAATTTAATTAAAACAATTCTTAAAGTTACGAGAGTACTTTTCAAAGCTTAAAGAACAAACAATTCAAGTCTTCGAAACTTTAAGAACTTTTTATGCTTGTGTTGTAGACGTTCAGGAAGTTTCGTCGGTGTTTTGTGAATTTGGAAAAAAATTACGACTTGGCTTTGTTTATACGGACTTTGGGATTCTATCATATTTGTGACCACGTGCCTTTGAAACTGGATACCTGATTATGATACAAAACCAATCGAGAAATCCAAAACCAATCAAACAATGGCAGTATCGATTGGTACTTCAATCGATACTAGCAATTTAATATTTAAAAAAATAATAAATAATTACAGGTAGTAAATATATATATATATATACTACCTGTAATTATTTATTATTTTTTTACCTGTAAATATTAATAAATAATTCCAAATACACCGCTATAAAATATGGTTTGTTGAGTTTTATTTTTACGGTTTGAAATCGCGCAATATGAGCAATTTCACGTCCGATACAAATAAAACTAAGCATATTTCGGCGAGGATGATTGGAATTACAATGAATCTCGACCAATCGGGGACATCTACACCCTGTCAGGGATGTAGGAGCGAGCCTCGGGTATGAACCTCACTATTCGGCCTATACTCCGGAGACTCTTGTTCTTTGTGCCGCCATTTCAGCGGATTTTAGGGTCTATATATTCGACCACCCGAGAATCTCGCCCTATTGAATTTCGGCTTTTATACACAAAATCGAGAAAATGAACATAAACAGTGAACAATAAATATTAAAATAGATTTCCTCCATCCAACGTAACGAAAATATCTTTTTAACAAAAACAATTCTCAATATACAAAAAATCACAAAACTTAATTTTACATAAAATAATTTAAAACATTACATAAAATAATTAAATATTCATATTATAATAATATGACACGTACAACAAATAATTGCACGAATTCGTAATTGTTTGTGAATTCTAACTACATGTATCGCTATGTACGAAAGTCTTCGACCATTGTGTCCTACCCGTACTCTCCTACAGCGCCGAAACGTGGACGCTGACAGTCCATCTGCTTCATAAGCTCAGAGTCGCTCAGAGAGCTATGCTCGGAGTTTCTCTGGTAGATATGTTTCGGAATGAACAAATCCGCCAGAGAACTAAAGTCACCGACATAGCCTTTCGAATTAGCAAACTTAAGTGGCAATGGGCTGGTCACGTCTGTCGGAGATCCGACGATCGTTGGAGCAGACGAGTGCTGGAGTGGAGACCGCGTCTGGGTAAACGTAGTGTGGGACGCCCCCCAGCTAGATGGTGCGACGATCTGCGCACGGCGGCTGGCAGAAACTGGATGCGTGTAGCCGAAGATCGGGCTAAGAGGCGCTCCGTGGGGGAGGCCTATGTCCAGCAGTGGACTGCCGCAGGCTGCTGATGATGATGTATCGCGCTTTGCAGCAAATCAAAAATTATTATAATATAAAGAATAATCTTATTTTTTACAGGTCGCCCCTAGCTACATTCTGGTATCCAGTAGTTTTTGTCAGATATTTAGTGTGAGGATTCAGTCCGCTATCGTTTTACGGCGGAATTGTATTGAATCCAATTTTTTTTAAACCCTGACTTTGTATACTACTGCCGGGACTATTTCTCGACTATTGCATTTCTTCATTTGCCTACAAACATCGTAATGCCAACAGAATTGTAGTGCTGCCCTCGATGTGACCGATAATCATGAATTACCTGATGTGAACCGCTTACTTGTTTGACTCAATCATGATCTCATCCTATGTCAGGATCCATTGAACGATAGTGGTAGAGAGATAGCAGGTATAGAGCGGATGACCGGACGCGAGACTTTTCTTGCAAATGATGTGGTCAAGAAGCATGTGCAGCATAAGAAGAAAAGAGACTACATAATATTAATATTTATACCCTTAGATAATATTGCTATCTATAGAATTAGTCAAATTACCCAACTGATAAACAATCATATTAATATTAATGTCTGAGACATTAAGAATAAATTTAATGCATAATTGCTGCATTTACATAAAACCCTAAATAATGATTGTTAAAAAAATAAAAAACTGAAATATTTCAAATTTTATTTTTGATTGTACTAAAATTAGATACAAAAATTTTAATTTTTAATATACTTGCAAGAATTTTGTTGTATTTTGGAACAAATACTGAAAATTTATTAGCAGACAGTTCACACATAAATTAAAACAAACTTACATAATATCTATAATTCTAAAATGAGAACAGTGAGTAGTACTTACAAATGATTTATTTATTATTATTTTACTTTATTTATTATAATTGAATCTTTTATAATTTATTTTAGATATTATTGAATTACTGACTGATGTTCAATATTAAAATAACATCAGTGAGTATTTTTTGAAACAAATTTATATCACCATTTCATACAGTAAATAAAGAAGCCACATTATGCCCTTAAATAATCTTGGTCTCTCTTGCTCATAAAAAATGTTACATAATATGATTATTTAGTAAGGAATATTGTGTGGCCAATATTCGATTTGATTTAATGAATAGTGTACACAAATAATAATTGCGCCTCCTGCGTATGTGATGATGTTTTGTTCCTGCAGCTTTCAGCAATAACCCAATGACCAATCTATTCTGTTGCTGCCATAGCACGAGCCTGCGCCCTCACTCGTTTATCATACTCAAGCCGATTTTGACTGAAAAAAATTTTATATAGACTTAAATTTGACAAGTTACAAATTCTCGAATTAGACATCAAGACACAGTTTGGACCATTAAACTAGTGAACTAAACAAGTAAAACATATATTTGATTTTATATGTTGTGTCTTAGCAACTAATGACAAAAATGGTAAATTTTGTTTAAAAATTTGAACAATCAGTAGTTAGTGAATATTAAAACTTCATGCCTACTTAAAGCCTAAGATAAAAAAAAAAGTAAATCTCACAACAAAAAATATGAAGCAAACAAATTATTAACCTATATGAGATGATAGCACTTATTTTTGAAAACCATTACCAGAACCCATAATCACATATCACTGCTCGTTTTCTGCATTTCCATTGACTTTGTATCAATTATTTTGGGGGCTAAATTGAAACCAATATTAAATTTCATTTTACAAACTTTCAAAATAACTTTTATTATGAAGCAATTGTGTCATGATAGTTTGTTATCCAGCTTAGCTGATACTTGCCATTCAATATCATTGCACAGTGTGCTACAGGTCTTTTTGGCTTGAAAGTGCATTTCTCACATGGTGTGTAATCTGTCTTGATTGGGTAAGGCAGCTTGTTAATATCAGTTTGAATGCATACAGATGAATCATGTTATTTTAATTGCCTGTCAGCATTGCTCATATCATAATTATTGATGTTGGCAGCAAGGTATCTTTCTTTCTTATTTTTAAATGAAAAATGTAATGTAACATTAGCCTTCATTTTTAAAAAAAAGAAAACATTTTGTTCATTGAACAAATTAAAGAGTATTTCTATAACCTTTATATAGAAACACTGTGACTAAGCATCTATACTACCACGGGAGCACCTTTTCTTATGTAAGAGGTCCCTGCACATGACAATCTATTCTATGTTCTTGTTGCTCATCACTATATCATTCTTTTGACCTTAGTTTCCAATGTGAATTCACTTCTGTTAGCTAACAAATGTAGCTCTTATAGTCAAGCACCATGAGTAATTCTAAATGAACTTAAATTCATTTTACATGTGACCTAGTTCAGAAACTGACTGACACTTAGTTTCTTTTTTGTAAATAATTTCAACTACTGAATATAAATGTTGAAAGATTAATTTATACTCACCAATAAATTGTGTATGCTTCAGCTTGTGCAGGATCTTTAACATTTGGTTCATTTAGCAGATCTTGAATACCAAGTAGAATTTGTTTAATTGTAATTGCGGGGCGCCAATCTTTTTCTTCATCAAGTAGTGACAAACAGACTGTACCAGATGGATAAACATTTGGATGAAACAATGGCGGTTCAAATTTGCATTTTGGAGGGCTTGAAGGATAATCATCTTTGAAAATCATTCTTAATTTGTATAGCCCTCCTTCCCAGGGTGTCTGTAAACATATGCTTACATGTAATGTGTTATTCAAAACCTATGAAATCTTTTTATTAAGTATAGATACAGCTCTAATAGTCCACTCTAGCTTTAATAATTGAGGACTAATTATCACACCAAGTGAGCAAATGGGATCTCAGATTAGTTTTTATTGCTCAGCTAGATGTTGCTGCCCATTTACTGAAATTTACTTTTATAGCCTTGTACAAAACTCACAGTTAGAAGTGAATTGGCCCTATTCTATACCAAGAGCCATGCCGCATTGTATGAAAACATGAAATCTGCAAAAGATGAATACTTGGTCTTCTAATGCAAAATGGGACACAATGGAAAACTATCAAACGATTTAATCAAAGTTTCAGCAGTAGGCTTATACATGTAGAATTTTATGTTATAGAATATATATATATATATAATTATAATAACACTCAAGAATTACAAAGGGTACGAATTTTCACAAAAATTTATACTATATAGAAATGTATTGCTTAAAAAATAATGGTTTCTAAGTATCATAGCACATTTAATATATGCCATTTTGCAATTTATACATTTCCTGAGTTGAGTTGAGAAAACGAAAGTCATCTTAATTTAGACAACATAATTGATTGTACTTAACCTAACTCTATGCTATAAAAATGAAGTCGATTATTAAACATATTTAACTGTTAAATAAAATAGTATGAGTTAACTGTTTATTAAAATACTAAAATACTATGGTATTGGGCTTAATAAAACAATGGTAATTTAAGATATTTTACAAAATATGTAACAGTTGTTTAGAGAAACTGAAACTACAATACCACAGCTTGCTTGCACAGTAGTCAATAATACCTACTCCTTTTTTTCCGGGTATCGCACATTCCCATGTCATAAGATTCAATGATCCATCTGGATTTTTCATAGGTTTCGCAACAAAGCCCTGAAAATAAAGTAGGTAGTCATTAATTCTTACACAAACCAATAATTGAATTTGAACTGAAAAAGAACTTACATAGGGATGGTCCTTGCGCCAAGCTTTCCTCTCTTCTGCTAAGCGAGCACTTGCTATTCCCGACATTTTCTGAAACAACTATGAAGGAGTGAAAAAATACGAATCCACATTTTAAAGACGAATATTAAAAAAAACATAACTCACATTACAAAACAAACAAGAAAAATAATTTGCTTTGTTGCACGATCCGAGAGCGTCCTATAATTTAGATTCCAATGCGTCGAAAAATACAGATTAAAAATTATATATTGTTACCTACAACATTAAGAGAAATGAAAGGAATGGCGGGCTTTATAAGCAATGTTGCAGTTATATTTTTTATCTTGAGCTAAGATTTATTTTACATCCTTTTGTTAAACTGAATAATTTCTGTGCGATTAAAAAATAAACGGAGAAATAGTTTCTATTTCTTTTTTATAGAAGTGGAAAATAAATAATAAATGCCTTATTTACAACATTAGAATATCTACTTCGGTACAGATGCTTTGCGTACCCTAGAGCAAAGATGTTCATAATGGGAGGAAGAAGAAATAAAGGAAAGAAAATAGCGCTGAAACAGCGAATTACTGTACTCTTCATACAAAACATAGTAACACACTACAGTGCTACAATTTAACGCCCATATTCTTTGAGGATGTGGTATCTCCGTGGCCGAGTCGGCTCACTCATGTATCTCACTACTTCTATTATACTAACCGTTTCCGTTAATTCACAAAAGTGACTTTGTTTTTATCGTTCTTTATATTTCTTTATTTCTACTTATTGCTTACTTTAAAAAAAAAGAATAATTGCATAATTCTAAATTTAAAAGATTCTACTGATTGTAAAAGTATGAATTTTTTAAATTAAAACTTAACTCGCAAACTGATTTAATTAATGTAGTCGCAACACTAAAAAAAGTGTAAGAATCATATGTTACGATATACCTGGTGACTTCTTCCATATCAAAATGATTTGTTTGCCTTGTCTTCTCGCTAATTAATATTAAATAACAACATATATTGCAATGTATATTATTTACACCACAAGAACAAGTGTCCATTGTCTTTATAGAGATAAACGTTAGTAGCTGGCTTTAGTTACTCGTAAATATAATAAATTGTAGCAGAGTATGAATGTATACATTGTTGATAAAGGTTAGAGTAAGTAAATAGCGTAATAACAAAATCTCGTTATTGTTGCGTTTAGTGTAAGCTTTATTAGAAAGCGACCTTTATAAAATTGTAAAGGGAATCATTTTACAACCGTAGAAAAACACTTGAAAAAGGATCCTATTAGGACCATAACAGTTCGAAGCGTGTAATAGACCTACTTGCACTTTAGCCCTCTTGCTCTTGGCGATAAACCATATACCTCCCGCGGCTTGTGGGAACAATGTTTAAAAGACCTATATATGTTGAACCTTGTACAAACAATGCACTAGAAGTTATTTTACTTTTACTATCGTTAAAACTCTTGAATGTTAATTCTCTTCCCTACTAGCCATCTAGTAAAACTAAAAAGTATGAACTAATTTGTATGACAGAGTAATAAGTGATCGTAAATAATCAGTTCATGCGAATTCGTTTATGATATGATTATTGGCCAGTCGGCATTTATTTATTTGTTTACTTTTTCGAAAATTTACAGCAAATTTATTTATTTTGTAATAAATTAACGATAATATGCAAAAAACAAATTTTTTCTTTAGGTACCCAAAATATATTATGAAATCGTACTTAAATTAGCCATTATAACTAATATAATGCAAAAATAGTACTTGAAGAAATAAACAAGAATAAAATATTATGATCCTTTTAGAGTAACAAAGACTTCCAGTAGGTTACCAATAGATACTCCAAATTAAAATTTTAACGCGTTTTATGACATTTCTTAATCGCTTATATTTAAATATATATTCAACGATTAGTTATAATTAATAAACGATTAGAATAATGTCAAAGAATTTAGTAAATGTAGGTGCCTATCGACAGGAAAGCCTAATATATTTTTTAAAAGATTTTGTTTATTTCATCGACTTCCGTTCTTGAAGACTCCGTAAAACGAATTTTCGCTTAATTTTTTTATTATAAAATTCACCACAAACGCATTCTGCAATTTCTACTCTGATTTCTACTCTGATAGTAGAAAACCTAAACCATATCGAACTAAATGGCCGAGTGGCGAAGCTGCCGCTTTCGCAGTTAATGCTCGCGGATTTAATTTTCGCATGGGGATATATTTATTCCGAATCTGGTTATTCCGCCAATACGCCTTTGTTAAGTGTGGTAAGTTAATAAATATAATAAAGTTATATTCCCCCAGGAAATCGGTAGACTTGTGCCCTGTAATGATAGAACATATATGAGCGATAAAAAACAATGGCTTGAAAAACAAAAGGAAGATTTAAAAAATATTCTTAATTAATATAATGAAAAGTTTACATTACAGAAATTTCTTAGAGAAAAAATCTCAAATGATTGAATATGCACGAAAATAATTTGTGGGCGTTTTTATTTAGCTGCTTTTGTTGTGTATACGTGGTATATGAACAACTTTGAGACCTGCGGTTATGTTCTTCTGTTTTTTATATATTATTTTGATGTTATTATTCATTTTAAATTCTAGGTATACAATTAATTTGTGAGTGCCTTTGTTAACGTTATTCATAGTAAATTATAAGCAAAAATTTTCTAATATACATTTCAAGACTTTTATAATTTAATCTACATATCCTCCTAGTAGTTTCTGATATTTCAAAAGTTAGATCGAGATTTAGCAAAAAAAGTATCATGATCAGTATTATTGTGAGCGAGTTTTTATCTACGTAAAACATTGTACTTATTTTTTAAGAAAAAAATTGTAATAATGTTTTTGTAATAATTAACATTGTTACGCCTTACACGGTACCTAGTCACGGGAAATTGTTAGATAATTTTCAAGAATAACAGATACGTAGAATTGCAAGTCGTAGAAATAATTGTTTGGTTAGATTCCCCATACTAAAAAAACTATAGCTTAATTTTTTTGCCATAAAATTCATTACCATAAATATCTACAATAGCTCAATTGGTAAAAATAGCGCTTACGATCTAAAGACAAACTCTGGATTCTACTTTTGGATACTGATGTGAACCATATTTTCCTAGCAAAAGAATAATTAGTTTAGTTTAAATGGTTAACAGGAATTCTTTTTTAAAAAAAAATGATTAAATGTACAGGAATTCATCTTGAATGATTCTTAAACTCTAAGTTATATGTATAAAGCTCGTAATTAAAAAAGAGACGAGGATACTAATTTTATTTTCTATGAAATTTAATTAAACCCTATATCCTATATCATTGTATAGAAATTGTGAGACTTGTTATATATGGTAATATATACCAAATCTAACAATCCTTATATTCTACGGCTGAAGATTATTCAGTTGTTGCAGGATATTTTAAATTTAAGAATATTCTCAACTACGTCATTCATTTTACCAACACAATTCAGATCTACAAAGTTAAATTCAATATATACTTGTATTGGTTATATTTAAACCAATTAAAAATAACCAAATTTTAACTGAATCTTATATTTAACGCAAGTCTTTTGGCCGAAACAAAATTTGCGCGTCAGTTTTTTTTTATTATGAAGAAGGCAAACAAGTAAGTGGGTACCTACCTGCAGACCCTACAGATGGGTTTACTACATTGAGGTTAGGATGTAAGTAATCGTAAAAGAAAGAAGAAGTAATAGCAAATTAAGGAAAGGAAAAGAAATTGAACCTTCGGATCTTGTACGGATGGAGCTCTGTGGTCCCTGCCAACCCCTGCGGGGGATAGGCGTGAATATATAATAATAATAATAAATCTTGTACTCACCAGATGAAATGTTATGATTGTAATTGTTATGATGTTTTGATGATAACACAATAAAACGCTCCCACTTGAGAGGGTATTTTGTGAGAGTATGGTACTTTTCTGATCAAACCATTCGTGCTACCATGACTGTACCAGTAATAAAAATTGGCGACAAAATAATAATTTGACCACTTAAACATATTATATATTACAGGTACAATCAATAACTTTTTACAATGGACCGAAAGAATTTATGAGGCCCCTATTTCTCATCTGTGATTGAATGGGAAAAGGTTTTGAGTAACAAAGAGTGGAGTAAACTGATCATACTCTGAGCAAGTGAATTGGTGTTTTTTTTTTCACAGCAAAGCAGGCAAACGGGTATTCGGATCACCTGGTAGTAAGTGATCACCACCGCCCATAGACATCCATAACCCCTTAGGTGCGTTCATCTCAGATGTGTTGCTATTCTTTAGTGAAAAATACGCTCATTTGTTGAATGTTCTATGTTGTAACATGTGGGAACACCGCAGGTGGAAAAATGTTCCACATTTGCACAGTTCGTGGCAGAAAACTGCTACAAAATCACTTGGTGGTAGACGGCGAGCCATCCAGATCATAGAGATGAAACTTACTTTTGTGGCGCATAGTGCGAAGCTGGACCTGCACGGCTGGGAGGATTAATCTACTTCTCAGAACATTCGCCGTCATATAGTACGCAGAGAGATATCTCTGCGTTCTATATGACGATCTATTATATGAGATCGATTATCTATTATGACGATCTATTATCTGTACGCAGAGAGATATCTCTGCGAACAGATAATAGATCGAGCTTATCGGAAATCCTACGGTCGCCCATGATTCGGGACGCTCTTTGTTGGATGCGGTCAAATGATGAAAGGAGGTAATACTTGGAACCGCAGCGCAGAGATGAGAACAGTACTTCATATGTGGCCACATTCGTGCTTTGTGCTGTTGGTGACGGTGGGCGGGTGTAAAGTATTGCCTCCATCTGCTAAATTTTTTTGGAAGTCAATTTACCATTTTCCTCCTAATAACTAGGGGACTAAACGTCACTCGATATGTCGACGCCGAGTATGAATCTCGCATTGAAGTTGCTACTTATTATCAATCTGTGTCTAATTATAATTAACTTTGTATTCGGGACAGTTATACGATGACGGTCAGATACTCTTTAGAACCTCGTTTTTTTATTTATTTATGACTGAAAAGGTTCAGTGGTTAGGTTATTTCTTTGAGAATAAAGTTTCGCTGATCCGATTCCTGCATCGGGATTAATATATACGTATACCCGTAGGTATACGTATATATTAATCCCGATGCAGGTATTAATATGTACGTATATCTATAGGTATATTTCTCAAGTCTATCACATCTTCAAGTCTATAGGTATTATTTATTACGACGCTGCGTTTTTGTTTATGTTATAAGTGTTACAATGACACCCACGACTCAATTAATGCTCGTATTTTTTTTTATGCAATTGGAGGGCAAACGAGCAAGCGTGTCGCCTGATGGAAAGCAATCAACGCCGCCCATGGACAACCGCGACACCGCAGGAGTCGCGGAAGCGTTGCCGGCCTTTTAGGTATGTATAGGCTTGTTTTTTGAAGCCAATGTCGTAACGATTCAGAGAGACCGCCGAGGGTAGCTGATTCACAAACTGGTGGTGCGTGGAAAGAAGTTACAGAGAAACGCACCGTAGTAGATCGCCACTCATCCAGATGGTGGGGATGAAATTTTTCTTTACGGTGAGTTGTGCGGTTGTGAAATTCGGCGGTGGGAATTATTCCAAGCAATTCCTCGGAGCACTCCCCATGATAGAAGCGGTGAACAATGCTGAGAGATGAGACATCTCTCTGCAGCGCCAGAGAATCAAGCCGATCGGTGAGATCTTAGTCATCGACGATTCGGATCGCACGACTTTGAATGCGATCAAATGGAAGAAGTTTGGATTTCGTATTGGACTATAAGCAGTTTTTATTTGAGGTATAGTAGAACGCACCATGTGTGACCTCGTGTGTGACACACGTGCAACCTCATATATCTATATAATGATATAACGAGCTTTAACTTTAGTATATTATATAATAATTCTGTTACTAGTCTGTAAAACAAAGAACGCATTATCTACATAACTTCTTATTATATAAAAGATTGTATGCAGTAGGTGAGCCCGATAAGACTATCGATAGCGACTAACATTTTGCACTTATTTGAAATATAAAATGTTTAGGTTTAATTTTATTTGCAGCACGAATGGGCTGACTCGTCTAAAGAAGTAACACTGAGATGAGAATCGGAGGTTCAACACCACTCACTTTCTTTTCACACCTCCAACACTTTATTTCCCAATCCTTTACCAATCTTGGCGTTGCAGATGTCCAAAGATGATTAGATAGCATCAGGTACTCTGTAGCTAGTTTGACTCCCTCTTTTCTTCACCATATTTTTATAATTCCAGACATATTTTAAAACATCTGAAACTTTTATATGAATTTTATCCATCTTAAGATCATTTTTTGAGTCTGCTTGTTTACAACATATTATATTATTAATACTTACGTACGTAACGTACTTATTACATAAATAAATCAATCAAATAAATGTCTTATATTTATATTAATCTGTATTTACCTTTATTTCAAAAATATCCTAAGGTTTATCTGGGTGCACGGAAGCCGTTTTATGTTTATAAATTAGTGGCCTTTTATATATTTTTTTAATTATGATTTTAGTATTGTGTTATTTCAAACAAAAGCTTTCTTTAGGTATTACCTTTTAACTGTGACGAAGATATTTACTATCTTCTTTACCATAAAAGTTTTTCATCAACCCATATTTCTTTTTATTAGAATTTTTCGTAAGAAATATGGACCACGAAATTTTAAATAAAAATAAAAAATTATGATTTTCAATAAGCTTTAATTTACATATTTAATTGTTGTTATGTACTTAGAAAAACAAAAGACAAAAGACATACCCAGACAAAATAAAGTTTAACTCATTAAATTTAATTAAATGTAGAGGATAGAAATGAAGAATAAATAAAAGAAAAAGTTAATAAAAAAAAACAATCTATATACCTAATTTGCATTAAGCACATTTATAAATAATACTAGTTTAAAACTTTTGTCTTGTAATGACTACCTAAGACTGTACTTAATACAATATAATAATTATTTTATGAAAGTGGTAAACAAGTCAAGCGAGATTGGGAAAATTAATATGCATATTTATTATGAATGAAATGTATTAATCTTCGTCATTGATGGCAATAAGGTAGAATCATTATGCCAATGTCACGTAAAAAATAAATTATCCTAAAGTGTAAAATCTAACTATAGTCAGCTCGTTATAATGGTGGCCGTTCTGTCAAAACTTCCTATGGACTTTTGTTATCAAAATAAAAAGCACCCTTCACCCATTTATTTAATTTAATTTTACTTCGTTTCAATTGAACTATTATATCTAATATAAAATAATAAAAGTAAAATAATACATCAAATCTACATTTGTGGGAAAAGTTCTTTATTTTTACAGAAGTTCAGTTCAGTTCAGAAGATCTATATTATTACATTCACGTGATTTACTGTTTGAGAATATTTATACCTGTTTAAATATATAGATGTGGAAGTAATATGCTATGGGTATTGATACAATCAAAATTAACACAAGGACAGGGAACTTGGATAAAAAAGCCACTTTGTGAAATGACTGAATAACATATATTGCAAATAATGTTCTGCAAGGAACACTAGTATTTCATATTATTTGATCACGAGAATACGAATTCGACTAACTCAATGACCTCGCCAACTATACATGAATTATCTTTGTATACTATAAACAAAAATGTACAAGTTAAATAAAAATTATTATATTTAAACTTTTTTACAATTTTCAATAACGTTAATAATAAAAATAATAATTTGAAATTTTTTTGTTATAATTTTTTCCCAATTTTTTATAGTAAAATGATTTCCCGATATTTTACTTCCTTATGGCTAATACGAATAGCACTGTCTTTTTCAATAGTGACTATTAAAACGGAAACTTTAGCTCAATTAATGTCACAAAATATTTTAAACAAAATAATTTATTTAGATAATCACAAGAAAATAAAATAATTTAAGATGTTCTATTACTATGATTATGTCTAACACTTTAAGCAAGATTTAAAATATTAATGAAAATTAAGTAGAAATTACTAAATTTTAATAATTATCCAAGTGTCGGCCTGAGATGTCGACTTAAGTGCTTGACGGTGAAAAGATTCGCCGTCATGTTGATAGCAAGTCTGTTATAATATGTAAAGTTTACTTTTAAAATCTGATTGGTGCAAATTAATAAACGCAGCTTGTCTATTGGTGAAAAATTTAAGTTTAAGCAACGAAATCAAGAATTGTCGTCGATCACTAGGGGGCAGTAAATGCGTGTCGGTGAACGTGTTTTTCCGTTCATAAAGTGTTTGGTGCTTGCTTTAAGTTGTTCCGTTTTGCGTTGTTTGCAAGTGTACCTATGTAATAAAGCTTATAAAAAAAATAACAGATTTGACATTGTTTAGGTAAGTGTACCTTTAATGAGGTCTGGATATAACAGTATATAATGTAAGCATTGTAATTAAAAGCTTTTTAAATCAACGCATAGTAATTAAAATTAAAACCATTACGCTTAGCGTTGTGCATTCTTCAATATGTGACACACTATTTCCCAACTGGAATATTTACATTTTTTTATGATATCACTGCGTAGACTATCTCTAAAGTTATTAAAATGTTATTACAAGCAAAAATATGTATAAGATATTTTTATTTTCATTATAATTATGCATCTAAAACTCGCGATACTCGCATAATATAGTTGGCGGGAAGTCACCGGTCTAGTTTTGGAAGGTTATATTTTATTTTTCTCTTATAATTGTTTAGGATTAATAATATTAAGTATACGATTGTAATGAACACTTAATTTCAGATAGGTTAATAAGTTTTAACAATGACAACTGTGGAGGAAGGAGAAAAACCTTCGACAGAAGAAGTATCAGCGATAAATCCAGAAGAATTGATGAAGAACCCCACAGCTTTAAAAGGTAGGACGTTAGTGGACCATCATAATTATGCCTTAATTGTTACAATGACTTATTATTACACCACAGACTACTGTACATTCTCTTAAAATTTTCCTTTCACATTTCAGATGCTCATGAACAAATGGCAACTCTTGATGTCCTTGTTTGTGGACAATGTCATTGTGCTTTTCATTTTATAGATGAATTTAAAGAACATAGAGATGCAAATAACTGTCTTGGCAAATCCCCAGTTCGAGAGAGTGTAAGTTGTATATTTAGAGTACTATGAGATAAATGAAGGTGTTTTAACATGATTACATTTTTAGAATGAAAATAAAGCCCAAGTCTGGGCTTTTCTATTGTGGAAGTGTTCATCAGTAAGAGAAGAATCTACTTCAAATGGGGACAACAGTTGGAAATTATATCAACAGTGGTGCCGTATGCCAGACGCTCAGCGTAATACTTGGATCACAGCTGGAGCTAATGTTAAAGAACTTTCTAAGTTTGCCTATGCAAAAGTTGTGAGTATCTATCAATATAAATTACAAATAGTATGCTATGTAGGTTACTGTTGCATTATTGAGCTAGAAAGTGTTCTTATAATTAAGCATCATATTATAAAAAATTGTGAAACAACAAATAATAGTAGCAACATAAAAAATGTATTATCTTATTAAGAAAAAGCATGCATTGGTATTGTTAAATGTTAGTGTTAAGGAAATCACATTAAAATAATAATATAAGAATGGGACTATCAATCTAATATGTATAAATATTATAAGATCTACGCTCTATGTAAGAATTACATGGAACTTTTTTGGGGCAAAAAAGAATTGCAAAATTTGCTCCCTCTCTGTATGAGTACCTTTAAATTTGTCTATGTTCCTTTCTAAATGTTTTTTAAGTATGAAGTCAACACCATAACTTCCTTTTGTTTCATCTTTGACTTGGATTATTTAAATAAGTATGTATATAAGTTCATTTTATTCACCCTGTAAAGCACACATGTGCAACAATCACCTTTTTCTGTTGCTTACTGGCCGAAAAAGTCATTGCCCGCAAAGGATTAAGAGTCATTTGATATGTTTGTGGATGATTTTGAATCTTTTGTTATTTATGAGATAATATTTTAGTTTATTATGCTATAATAAATGTGACATTTTTCATTTAGGCGGAAGTAAAGACTGAAGATCAACTAGTTCCTGTTCAAACACCAGTAACAGAAGTGAAAAAGAGAGGAAGACCTAGAAAAACACCTAGAATAGTAAGTTTTTCAAATAATTTTAAGAAAAACCATACCAGCATATTACTTACTGCTGAAAAAAAATCATAATATATTGTAACGTGTGCAACATATTATGTTCTGCGACATTGAGTAGCAGCCAGGACAAGATGTTGCTACAATCTCGGTTAAGCTTGCCTACGATTGGATTGACGTTGCATATGTTTACCATAGTCAAAGCTAGACCATGATGTGGAGAGCAGTTGGTTAAGTTCGTCGACGATTGCGTTAACGTCACTTACGGTCGCCATTGGTATGCTGTAATTTTGGCTATCCTGTTAGTCAAGCAGGCCGATGATTGGGTTGATGCCACGTCCAGTTGCCATGACTACAACGCCTTATTTCAGCGAATAAATACATGATCACTCTAGGCTAAAGGGAATTGTTGCCTTGCTACTGTCAGAAAGATGAAAGTAGTTATGATGTAACACTTCATTTTCCTGCTATTTTAATATGTTTGTACTTGTAATGTCATTGTGTACATTTATCATTTGTCTCAGAATATATATATTTTTTTTAAGTTTTGTGTATGTAGTAGATTGCACTGGTGGACTTATTGCCATTAGGCATTATCTCCCAGCCAACCTGACAAGTTTAGTAAATTGCTTGAGAGGTAATGCAAAAATTTTTATAGAAATATACATACATATTAGGGGCCATCCATAAATTACGTCAAATTATTTTATAATTTTGGAGCCCCCTCTGTTACACGTGGAGGTGAAGTTTAGTGTTAGCACTTTAAAGAAATGAATGTGAGGTGCCACAAAGATAAAGACTCGTCCTTCTTATGTCACTCGATATCAGACTTTCACCTCCCTCTCTCCCCGCTTTTAACGAGTGACGTAATCTATGGATGGCCTCTTATGGCCTCCGTACTCCAACACTCACCACACAAAGCGCGATACCATTAAATGCCTATATGCTATGAGGGCGTGATACTTCACTGTTTGAGCCGACCTATTTATGCCAGCATGGCTCAAGAACTGTAAAACTTTAAATACCACAACTTGCCAGAGATAGCTTCCCTCATAGTTTAAAAATGAATGCTACAATTGACACTCTTGATAAACGATTTGGCAACCGTAGTGTCCACGCACCTCTAACACTGACCGTTCTCGGTCTGAATACTTTCGAAAAGAGATCTTTGCGACAAGTCCTTTAGTCGCCTCTTAAGAAACCAACAGTAAAGGACCTATAAAACGGCATAAATATTACAATATTAATAATTTCTTCTTGTTTCATTTCCTACATAGAATATGGCTAATATATTTCTTCCCTATAGGTGTCGTACCAAGCGACTATGGTAGCAAATATCAAAATATAGTAAATGCCCCTAATCCACCAAGCGAGAGGATTACAATAATATCCCTCAATTTAGGAGGAGGCCACTGTGGACTATCTCGGCTGTATTGATGATGATGAAACAATTTTAAAATTTAATTTTAGGACGATTCTGAAACTCAACCATCTGGTGAAGAAAGCGATGATATTAAAGCTAGTCCTGCTATGAAAACACCAATGTCAAAAACAGTATCATTCCAAACTTCAAAACTAAAGGTAAAAATAGTTTCAATATTTTTCGAAATTTCTTTTTAGTTTTGAATGTATTCAAATTGATGATTCAATAAAATTTGATGACATGATGCTGTAAAAAACAACTATAACTATATCGAGTACTGCAACCATTTAATACATAAAAATGTTATTTTTAAGCTGATCTGTATGTTTTATTATCAGAAATATATGTATATAAAAGAAAAAGCATTAACAAATAGAAAAGGCCGGCCCGACCGGCGAAGTACCACACCCTCACAGATTATCAGTCATAGCATTTATCTAGCCGTCTAAAATGTTTATCGTATTATTACGGCGTAAATAAACGTTTTTTCTTGTAAAGGTAGTACACAAAAGTTTGGGAGCCAATGGTTTATACGGTGAGAGCAGGCATCCAGAGGCCCGCCTCTTTTCCCCTCCCTTCTTTAACGTCTAAGTCTTGAGGGTTACATTACGACTTAAATGTAAAAAAAAAAATTTACAGCGTAAACTTAACCAGTGATTTTTTTATGTATTTACACAGGACCTGACAGACAAAGAGTCTGTACGTAACGCACAAGAGCGTGTGCCTCCTGAAGAGCGCATAGCGCGCCGTACGGAGCGTGAGGGTGGTGACCCAGCTGAAGCAGGGGAATACGTTGTGGAGAAAATTCTTGCCAAAAGGTTTAACCCGCGTCGGAAGCAGTATGAGTACCTTCTTAAGTGGGAGGGATATCCTCAGTGAGTTTTTTTTTCATAGCACACCAGGCAAACGATAATGCAGGTCGCCTAGTGTAAGCGATCATCAAGTTTCATAGAACATGAACTGCTCATTACAGTGGACGAGCAGTAATCCGACAAACGTTTTGCAAGGCGATGTCGGATTATATGAAGTCCGGAATTTTTTGAATAAGAGTACCTTGTAATCCACAAAATTACAAATCACAGAATCTATTTGAACTACGAATCATACAACATGACGACACAGAAAACATTGTTTAGCCATATAAATTATTTTTAGGTATATATATATGTAAAAAATAATTTACGACCTTTTCTCAGACCTACCGAATATACAAAGAAAAATTCATAAAAATCGGTCAAGCCGTTTCGGAGGAGTTCCATAAACACTCGTGTCACGAGATTTTTATATATTAGATGAATGTGGAATTTAGTAAATGAAACATCATAATCTTCAGGAATTTAGTAAATAAAATATCATCAGTGCTCAGTGAGGAGAATAATGAGTGTGGAGGAAGTAAGGGAAGTATGCCGAAATCATAGCAGATGGTCATCTGTGGTCTCTGCCTACCCCTACGGGATGTAGGACTAGGCGTGACGATATGTATGAATGTATGTATCATCAGTGTTATAGAACTTACAATAACAATAATGGTAGCGTGTACAAGTTACAACCTGTCCAATCATGCATTGTTTGTGAAGATTTGCTGAAATTTTTATGTACTATCAACAGTGATAGGCATGTCGGATTACAGGAGGCGCCGGATTAGACAGGGTCTGGATTACCACGGGTCCACTGTTTAAACTAAATTATAAAGTGATGACATTTTTATACGTGGTATACAAACCTTTAAGTCTCTTCTATTTATTTATTAAAGTTTAAATAATTCAAGATTTTTTATCCATATTACGATTGGTTATATATAAGAAATTATAGATTTACGTTTTTCACAGTTAAATGTGAATCTATATTTTCTTATATATCAATTCAGGGAATCAATTAATTATATGCGTGTGTATGTGTCCTTACTCTGTGAAACCAGCTACCCTTAGTTTTAAATCAAAGGTTATTTACCTTCATATCTCATAAAAAAATGCAATTTTTTAATGTCAAAATTGAATTTAAATTATGAAAAGAGAACCATGTTCTTCAATAAGACAATTTTTTTTGCCAAAGTAACCAGTAAACAGAAGTCCACGACATTTATATTTGTATGTATATGTAGTTAACTTAAATCAAAGTATTTTAAAATGATCAGTGAACAAAACACATGGGAACCAGTGGACAACATGGAGACTTGTAAACATCTTCTAGAAGCATTTGAGAAACAACTCGCTCGTCAGAAAGAACTTAAGGCACTCAGGGCCCAGCAACAGCAGCAACAGCATCCAATACAGGTTACTTGCTTTTCTATATCATACTTTTTCCTTTATACTTTAAAAATACCTCTCCCATAACAAAAGTAGAATAAATATAACAATATGACATTTAGATTTAAATAACGCATAAAATACTTGTAAGTAATATATATTCATAATTATAACATTAAAAAATGCCAAATTAAAAAATTTATTTGCTTCAATTTTTTATTGTTAAATATTTTTTTAAAATGTAATTTCTTATTTCGGCAAAATAAAAAAAAAATTACTTATGATAAACCGAATTCTGTTAAAATTGTTATTTTTCCTATAGATCAAACAAATCAGTACACCTTTACCGCAAGTTGTGAAACAAGTTGTGAAGAAAGTGGACAGTCCAGCGTTCTCATCTACTGGGTAATATTATATGAGTTATTTTATATGTAGATTTCATATTATGTACTGTTTTGCGTGATATCTTTAATTTAAGAATATAATGTGGAAGATTATTTCAAACGTCTTTCACATTTATAGAATTTGACGACTCAAGTGTAGTGGTGAAGTACTCACTTTCTGTTCTGGGCAAAGGGTTATTGTTTCGATTTTTGCACCAGAATAAATATTTGTGTGAATTACAGGTATTTATTCTGCGTCTAGGTGCTTGTTTTGGTTATTTTTATGTTTGTAATGATATCCACGACACAGGTATTCTACGAGTGTAAAATGTTTACATACGTATATTACTTATTTCGTATAATATTAGTTAAAAGTACTAAAAATAGATAATAATCTACTTTTTAGTATCTACTTTTTAAGACCATATAAAAAAAGTATGACCATATAAAGTGTACAATATTACCTAATGGCTATAACAAGTAGCTAGGTGTACGCGGTAGAGCGAGACAGTATTTCTCGCCTACTCATCCGCCTTCTGGATGACTGGAGATGCAGTACGGTGCGTTTTTCAAGAAACTTCTTTCTAAGCACCACTACCCTGTGGAACCAGCTACCTCTAGTGTTATTTCCTAACCGATACGACATTGGAACCTTCAAAAAACAAGTCTACACTACCTTAAAGGCCAACACTTCTGCAATAGCTATGGCACTGGGGATGTCTATGGGCGGCCGTGATTGCTCTCCATCGGGTGACACGCCTGCTCGTTTGCCTTCCTATCCCGTAAAAAAAGATAATCTAGAACAGTGATCCTCAATCTATTTACCGCCGCGGACCTTTTAACGTTTGATAATTTTACCGCGACATGCTGAGGGTAACGTTCATTATTAATATTTTATTGTAATTATTTACACACCTTTCCATCAAGTCTATAAAGCCACTACCTTGTTCATTTTTCTTCTATGGAAACTAGCACAATCGTTAGATACTCAACTCAAAACAACTCAAAAAAAAAACATTGGTTGATAACCAGTGATCTATCCTCCACCACCACTGACCATCAACATTTCATTTGGTTTGATGTCTTACAGCATGAGTTTGAAAGGTTTTCTTTTTCAGTCGACTTCAAAGAACAAGCAAAGTCAAAGCTCTCGATCAGGTAAAAGCTTGGTGTGGAGCCGAGGATGAACCTGCCATGAAAAAGGTGAAGAAAGAAATTTCTAGCGAAGAAGAGTACTCAGATGAGGAATCACCTAAAGGTAAACCCTAATTGAGATTGTATATAATACTTAGGTTCCGTTTGTCACGGTACCGGCCGCTAGTGGGCATTGCAGCCTTTTATGGGGGCGGTATGAAATACCTCGGTTTTCATAAAAAACATTTCATCTAGCCGTCCAAAATGTCTAACGTGTAAAGGTAGTCCATAAAAGGTTGGGAACCTATGATCTTAGATATAATTTCAAATAATATCCACTGGAGAAACTCCGAGCATTACCCATAACTCCATGCCCCTTGAGCTTGTGGTACAGACATACTGTTAGAGTGTACTGCAATAATATATTTATTTTTGGTAGTTTCTTTCTTGTACAGTTCTTTCTAGTAGTAGGGCCACGCTGCAGACGAATACTTTGTTAAGATTGGCATATTATTTGTTTGTAGCATCAATGGGCCGGCTTGCCCGGAGAAGTACTACACTTCCGCAGAAAACCAGCGTCTTTGTGGTAACTTAGCGACCGCGCTTCGTCCGGTGAGCGGTGGAGTTCCACAGACCTAACCCCCCTCTACCCTGTCATAACGACACTTTCCTTAAACACCGGCATAGCTTCTGCATTGCCTGTGGCGCTGCGGATGTCTATGGGCGGCGTTGGTTGCTTTCCATCAGGTGACACGCCTGCTCGTTTGCCTTCCTAGCCCATAAAAAAACAGTATGTAATGTTCATAATATATTTATTTAAACCATTTCAGCAGAGAAGAAAATTTTAAATGGACAGTCATCTCCAAAATCCTCTATAGATACTGAACTGGTGAAGTCGTTGGGGCTTGGTGGCAAAGGCATGCCGAATATCAAGGGTGTCATTAAAGTGGATCCCAAAGACATGCCAAATCTAACCACAGGTAATCTATTTGAAATTTTATGTTCCCGACCATCACTTAGTGGTTAGAGTATCAGATTTCCGAAGCCAAGTGTTCTTGGTTCAAATCCCGGTTTTTTAAACAAATTTGATTTCTAGGTCTCTGGATGTAGTAATTGTGTATATCAAACATTTTTTTAAAGAAACTACATCTAAATTTTCTTCCAATCGTATCAAAAACAACATCTTATGACAATATTTTATTCATTATAGGTGTGTACATAATGTCAAAGAATTCAGGAATAATGAAGATAGACTCACCTGGCAAGTTTGGCCCAGGTTTGAACATTGATCAAGAAGTTATTCGGAAACAAATATTAGCCGCTAAGCAGGTGACATTCAAATTACAACCAATTTCCTAATTATTTACTTTTATCTGTAATCCATTGATAGTCTTTAAGTATCCCTTTTACTCTTTTTATTCTGATGAAATTGCTTTACCTTTTGTTTTATTGATCTTTAAAAATAACTCAAACATTTATGTTTTTACATATTTATTACAGAAAAAGCTTGAAGAAAGTAAAAAGACTCCAATGCGTTTACCACTTTCGTCTCAGGTACATTTTTTTTTACAATTATAGTTTTATGCGGTACTCCACTCTATAAACCTGTCCCCAATCATATCACCCGGCTCCATATTCGGCTTCTCACCAAAAGATGCCTTAAAGGCCAGCAACGCGTTTGTAAAGCTTATGGTGCTGCAAATGTCTATGGGCGACGAGTTGCTTGGTTGCCAACTAACTTCCAAAGCTCAGACGATTTCTTTCTATCGGACGAAATATAACAATCGCCATTTAATCGCGATTTGAATGGCGACCATCTTGTTTTTAGCGGAATTGACTTTTTTCCCCACTTAATGTTCTTGTGACCATTTTTTATTCGAGAATGACTCCCGTAGGAATTATAATTCAGGCAAGCCGTTGAGTACTTCTTCCGTATCTTCAGATCTGAGGATCTTCTTATATCCGAATATTGAGATGTTCGGATATAATTTCTCTCCTTGCGTCCTATCCGAACATTTTCTCTGAACACACTCACCCCCCTACGTCATACCATTTCGCCAATTTTCATGTCAGTCGGCGAGGGATTTGTAGAAGAAGAAGTTGTAATCAAACTGTGAGAGAGTAACGCTCGCGTAGCTTTGAGTGTGTGAAAGTGAGAAATAGAAAAAATGGCTTTTTGCAATTACGAATTTGGATAATGAGGCCGACAGTAAGTTGTGAAGCAAATTACCAATATCTGTGGGGGGTCCTGGCGATCCGTAGCACAGGCTAAAGTCTAGTAGTATAAATAGAAGAAAGAATAAATAGAAATCTCCTATTCCACCTTCATGTTGTTGTTATTGATTTTTACATATTACCGTAACCGTGTAAGTCGTGAGTTTAAATATAAAAATATATTACTTTATAGCCTAAAAAAGTATTTGGATCTGGTGGACAACAAGTAACAGAAAAGACAATAATAACACCATCGGGACAAAAAATAATACAGCGTTCAATACAACGGCCGTCGGGACATTCTGATGGAAAGTCGCCGGTTACGATACTCAATAAAAAGTTGGCACAGGTAAATTATTTATTTATTTCAGAAAACCAATAACTGCAAAAAACGTAAGATGTAAAAGTATTGGGTTGTTACATGAGTTCGTTCGTATTTTGGCTCGCAGATATTGCGACGTCTATTAGACATGACGAACGTGTGGGTTCCCCATGTTTTCAATGAGCGTCAGCTGGTGCAACATATATTCGTTTGTGATTAGCTCATTTAAAAGAACCAGGAAGAACCATTTCTTCAGAATATGATTACTGACGACAAAAAATGGATACTATACAACAATGTTGTGCAATCTCATTTTTTCAAATATATATATTCCAATCCCTAATAGGATATTCATCAACAGCATCCCGATTTGGTGGTTTGCCTCGTATACTAGTTTACTATAAAGGTGATTTTGATTGTTTACTTATTTCCTTCGGCGCTACATCCCTTTATGGGTCTTGACCTCCTCAATGATCTTCTTCCACTTCGCTCTATCACTAACCTCCTTTCTCCAAAATGTTTTTTTTTCAAGCTCTTTCAGATCCAACCCAACGCAATCTATATTCTGCTGCACAGTCCACTTAGTGATAGATTTCGCAGCTCTTGTGTCTTCCATTCTCTCCAGGTGGCCTGGCTTACACATCTAAGCCTCTGTGACTTGCAGAACCTGACGATCGTCCTGAATGAGTGCGTCCAGTATTTTAATAATTATTTTACGTTTATAGGGAGATAGTTTACTGAGACGTGGCGGATCTGGTCGCGGGCGGGGACGAGGTGGCTATTCTGTGTCTACTGCTGGCGGGAACATTGTACGCATACGTGAAAAAACACTCACCTTGGACTTTGATAAGGTAAATTGATCCCTACATTCTGGTATCTAGCAGTCAAAGGTATGGTATAATAAACGAACATTTTGAGGAGAAAACCCAATGAATAAACAATACTGTGTTAGACAATATGCTTTACATTATGGTAAGTTTAATATTAATATTATTTTTAGCCTGAACTATCCCACTTCAAGAGATGGAATGTTATGTAATGGATGGAAAGTTAGAAGAGGTTTAGACATTTGGCTTGAGTACCACTGAACTTAAAGAAGAAACAAATTGTTTAACCGTTCAATATTTTACAGTCGGATTCGTCGTCCGAATCATCAGACGGGATTGAGGACCCATTCCCAATGGATTTAGGTCCTCTGCCACCGCCGAGCCCCGATCGTCCGCTGACACTTTGCCCGCTTACGGGCAAACGTCTGGCGCGCGCCGAGGGCGAACCGACGCCCCCGCCCACCCCCTCACCGCCACCCACGCCGCCACCGGCACCAACACCACCACCACAACACACCGCTACAATGCTTATGAAGGTTACCACTTTTTTTTTACATACATATCGTCACGCCTTATTCCCTTAGCGGGAGGGAATGAGACCATCGGAACAAGCACTCTCCGATGAACCGCCAGTTTTATAAGCCCATATATGACGATGTCTTACTGCTAGGCAAAAGATCCCCCCATTTTTGGAGAAATGAACATAAACCCACCACATTTGTCCAAGGCAGATTGGAGGGGCACCCAGAATTGGAATAAATACCTATAGGCCATACGTATATTTATCCCGATGCGGGAATCAAACCCACGAACTTTGACTCTATAAGCGATAGATTCCCCACTGAGCCAATTACCTCGTCCCTATTTACCATAGTCTAATGCCAACTAATATTGGTACCCAAAATTCCAGTTATTATTGTTATAAAGTCCAAATAGAAAAATACATAATCTTGTAATATTTGATATATGAATGTTCTATTTATATACATTTTTTGTATAATATGGGTGACCGGGGAAGTACCACACTTTTACTGAAATTCACTGTTTTATAACTAGACTTTGTGCGATCTACTGTAGTGTGTCAACCGTCAACAAATTATGTATCGCACATTTTATCATATTATTTACTTGTGCAATAAGGGCGAAATGTTATACGAGAGATGTCAGTCGATCTAATCATTATCAATCATCCGAAAAAACAATTACTTTTTTAATTTTAAAATTGCGAATGTTTAGAAAACGGTATTATTATCTTCAAGTAAAAAGTTTTTATAGTTCTTCATAAACTTAACATAAGTTGTAACAGTTTTCAAGTTATAATAGTATATTTTATCTTATTAGGAGGGAAAACAAAAATATTTAAGATTAGTCTTAGTATATTAAAATTAATTTTTTCCTTCAAGATCGACTGGACTAATAGTCGTGATCGACCAGTTAGACACCAATGCTATGGTAGAATGTTAGTTTCTTAAATTTTTTATAAATATAATAGGTGGAAATGTCTCCGGGTGGTACAACAGGAATGCTTGTTCAGGGTGACGGGGCACAACCATCGTTACCTGTCCTCACAGATGAAGATGGAGTAAGTATTTCTCTACAATATCAATCAATCAATATTATATAAAACTTACCTCTGACTCACTCACTAACATGTTATTTGGGAAACTGTAAGAGATGGAGGGTAAGTTTGCTCTAGGAAAGTGTTCAGATGTTCGGAAGGGATCGAGGCAGAAGAATTATATCCAAACCTTGTAAATCTGAACCTGGTAAAAGGTTCCTCGACGGCCCACCTGAACTGTAATACTTACCGGGGTCGCCCTCCAACAAAAAATGGTGATAAGTGCGAACACATAGGTGTCCTGTGTGTGAAATCTAAAATGGTGGAAAAAAAGATTGCCGCAATGCAAAGGTAAAATCGTTATGTCGCTGAAATTTGACAGTAGCCTGAAACGCTCCCACAGCTGTGAGGTGTCGCCGCAGGCGGGCCTTGAAAAACTAGTCTATAATATAAATTTGTTCTATATGGACAGTCAAAAGTTTTACTTAGCTAAGATCCGCGACAAGCAAAACAATACCATCGCAATTCCGTTGGGTTTAGTGGATTTATTTGGAACTTAAACCAAAAACTTACCGAAAATCGGCCATCAACTCTCCACCCACCAACCACTATACACAACGCCAAACACACACTATCACTTTTCCATCTTGTACACGACACGTGTTTCGCCCCAACACGAGGCATCTTCAGGTATAGTAGACTCTACGGAAGACAACCGAAACTTTTCGATTGTCTTCCTTACTTAGTGGTTGGTGGGTGGAGAGTTGATGGCCGATTTTCGGTAAGTTTTTAGTTTAAGTTCCAAATAAATCCACTTAACCCAACGGAAAAACACACATTATTAATTTTCTGTTATTGTTTTGCTTGTCGCGGATCTTAGCTAAGTAAAACTTTTGACTGTCCATATAGTGATGGATTTCCGCAAAGTAACGCCTGACTCTATTAATAAATTTGTTCTGTTAAACCATTTATTAAATACTTTGAACCTTTGCAGTTAATGTCATGAATATTGCTATACTGCTAGTCTCTAAATATATTCCATTTTTTAAATATAAATATATTTACAATTACGTTTCTACCATGATTTCATAATGAAGTCCTTTTTGGAGAAATTCTACATTTAACTCTTCTTTTTCAGTTGCAATATAGCAATTGTTTTATATAGTCTCATAGACATCCAGTAAAAACGTTTATATACAACTGTGGAGGTCACTGAGGTGTGCTCGTTCTGAATGTGATGGTTCAGGATGCGTGTTAAATGAATTAGCACTAAAATCCACCAACAGTTGTTTATTAATTGTTATTACAATTAACTTAACTTTAAATTATAATTTCACAAAGTGATTTAAAACAAACAAAAAGGGGTTTTCGGAAAAAACGAGTTGTATATTTTTTAGAGGTGGTTTTGTATATAAACCCTCAAAGTGACACCAACCAAAAAAATATGTCTTGCTTGTTAATTAGTTAGCTATTACTTGTTACAGTTACAAAAGGGTTAACTTGGTGGAACATAGACTAAAAAAAAAAATCCATTAGGGTATATATATGAAATAATGTATTAATATAACTACCATGCTACAATTTGGTAGTTTTGTATGAAGACCGAAGTGGCGTCTAATTGAATGTATTATTTGTTAGACAGAAGTGAAGGTAGAAGCCAGTGCAGTTAAGCAGCTTCTTGAGGAAGGTGTTGGGGTAGATGTAAGTGAAGAAGTAGGATTATTGCATTCCGGACATCCACCTATTATGATCCGAGGGGAAGACGGAGTTCTTTACCAGGTAAATTACTCTTATTAATTTTTACTTTAAAGTATTGCTACAATGTTACAAAGATCCTTATTATAAAATTCAAAAAATTTAAAATTATTTATTTCGATATAAAAATTACATTTCATTTATCGAACGTCAGTGTGTTATCAATAAAGCTTTACCACTTTTGTAAACGGTTCCTCTAAACGGAGAAGAAACGGCAAAAGAAACTCCCCAGGTATTCTCTTTTGTTTTTTTATAACGTGAAAGTTTTTTTTATAATGTGTATAGATATAAGCTCACCCAAATTTAAACTTACCCAAACGTTCTTATGCGTATCTCATAAGAACGTTTGGGTAAGTTTAAATGACATTAAAATTTAAATATCATCATTTCCCACAGTTAAAGTAAAATAAGCTATGAGGTATTCTGTATTGAATGTTTTAATACATATATTTAATTATATTTGTATTGAACAATGGAATCTTAATTCTTTACAGGTTGCGGGTGAAAATGAAGATGGCCAGACACTACTGGTAGCTGCAGAGGGTGTGGAAGGGGTAGAAGGAGCAGTGGAAGGTGTAGAAGGTGCTGAAGGGGAGGGAGATGGTGTTATGTACGTCACACGTGAAGATGGGCAGGTAAGCTTGCTTGTATATACAGTAAAGTCTTGTTTAACCGAAATGATCGGGACGGCGACCGGTTCGGATATCGAAAATTTCGGATAAACCGAAGTGCTCTGTTTTAAGTACGTCACACACGAAGATGGGCAGGTTAGCTTACTTGTATATACAGTAAAATTACCGTTTATCGGAAGTGATCGGGACGGCGAAAAATTCAGATAAAACAGAAGTGTTTTCCCTCGTGAAACACACGGAATTGCGTCCATACCGCGAATTATGATCTTAAACGTGTGTTCATAGAATGCCATTGATATATATGAAGCGAGCGAATAAGTAATGTCGCGCGGTCGCGATGGTATTTGGTGGGCGGGGTGAGGTAGATGACTACACCTATTAGACGTTGGTTCTTTACGTATGTTTTTAAAGTTGAGAATAAAGAAAAATATATCGGAAAATTTTGTTCGGATAAAGCGGATTTCGGATAAACTGGAGTTAAGTGTACATAATAATATAATAATCGCTTTTTTATATAAAGGAAATGTTACGTTTAAAAATTATTTTTGTTTCTGCCATATGCGTTCACGCATCATTTTTCCGATTGCGATGAAGTCATATAGCAGTCACCTACACTCACACACGCATTAACACATGGTTGTCGTGAAGATTGTTTTTCCACAGCAATAGTTTCTGTGGAGATTGATGCTCATAAAATAATTTTAAATTAATCCCCACTGAAAAAAATTATTGTAACACGGGCAAAGCCGGGTACAAAGGAGAAACCATTAATGTGGAAAATACTCTTCGTTTTCCGATGGAAATGTGTTAAGATTGTTTTATGTATATGTGTATGTATGTGTTTAGGATGTATTGGCGATCGACCCGACGCAGCTAGCACAGCTGATACCGGGCGGCGAGATGGGGGCGTTGCAGCAGGTAGCTGTGCAGGTGGAGGGCGAGCCCGGCGAAGACGCCACACAGGTCATCGCGCAGCTTGTGCAAGCAGACCTACCCTCGCCTGGTCAGTATTATTACACTTAACACATTAATGATATGACATTATGGTGCTTAGATGGTTTGAGCACATAGAGAGGATGGATGAAAGACGATTGGTAAAAAAAATATACGTTACGGATGTGGATGCACGGGTTGGTAGGGGGAGGCCAAGGAGAACATACCTTGACCAAATTGCCGAAGTTTATAGGAAAGGCCAGGTCAAGAGTACCCTTAACCTGCGGGCTTTACTCGAGGAGAGTGATGAGTGTGGAGGAAGCAAGGAAAGTATGTCGAGATCGTAGCAGAAGTAGATCTGTGGTCTCTGCCTATCCCTACAGGAAACAGGCGTGACGATATATGTATGTACGTACGTACATATGTATATGTATGGACATTAGGCCTACCCAACTTCCGAACAATAAGACCTACACCATTCTCAAAGGCCGTTAACGTTTCTGCATTGCCTCTGGTACTGTAGAAATCTGGGTAGTTTGAATTGCTTTCCATCATACGACACTCTTGCATGCTTGCCTTCCTATCACACTACAAAAAAATATTTTTTTTGTAATGAGACAGGTAGGCTGTTATTCTGATCGTTTGAACACCTGCAATTACAAGATAAATAGAATCTTAAACAAAGACTTTGTCGTAAAATTCAACTTCATTGCTGCTACAGACAGGTGGGCTGGATACAACACAAGGGATATTATGATTTTAATTGGTATACAGTGGAAATCATTCCTAACTATCCATTTATCCGTTGTACAAAGTAAAAAAAGTACCCTTAACCGGCGAGCTTGTACGAGAGAGTGATTTGTGTGGATGAAGCTAAGAAAATCTGAAGATTGTAGCCGATGGAGATCTGTGGTATCTGCTTTCCCTTATGGTAAACAGCCATATATATATATATATATATATATATATATATATATATATATATATATATATTAGTCCCCGAGGGCGAAAAGCGACCAATGACGAGCCGTTTCGCTGCGATGAATGGCAGCGGATGGAGCTCTGTGGTCTCTGCCAACCCCTGCGGGGGATAGGCGTGAATATATATATATATATATATATATTAGGTGTACAAATAAGTTTCCGCAGTTTTTTATAAAAAATTAGGAATTTATTGTAAAGGAAAAGTACATTACGTTTTATTCAAAGTATTTTCCATCATTTGCCACTACTTTTCCCCATCTTTCTGGCAACATTCGGATACCCCGTCGAAAAACTCTTCATCTTTTGACGCTATCCACAAATCTACCCAATTTTTGGTGTCTTCATATGATGTGAAGCGCTGCTCAGACAGACCATGTGCCATCGACCGGAACAGGTGATAATCAGAAGGGGCTAAGTCTGGTGAATACGGCGGGTGGGGTAAAACTTCCCAGTTGAGTGTTTCCAAGTATGTTTTTACCGGCGCCGCAACATGTGGACGAGCATTATCGTGTAAAAGAATAATTTTGTCGTGTCTGGAGTAGTAATGGGCGCGTTTTTCCTTAAGTGCCCGACTCAATCTCATCAATTGTGTTCGGTAGAGAGCTCCAGTAATGGTTTCGCTTGGTTTCAGCAATTCATAATACACGACACCAAGCTGATCCCACCAAATACACAGCATGAGTTTTTTTCCATGAATATTCGGCTTAGCTGTCGATGTTGATGGTTCGCCGGGCTTAACCCATGACTTTCTTCTTTGGATTATCGTAGTGAATCCATTTTTCGTCACCAGTGACTATACGATGCAAAAAACTCTTTTTTTTATTCCTGGCAAGCAGCATTTCACTCATGCATAATCGGCGTTCAACGTCTCTCGGCTTTAGTTCATATGGAACCCAATTTCCTTGTTTTTGAATCATTCCTAACGATTTTAAACGATGTGAAATTGCTTGTTGAGTCACTTGTAGAGTAAGTGCAAGTTCTTTTTGCGTTTGGGACGAATCTTCCTCCAATAGTACTTCTAATTCCATGTCTTCGTACACTTTCGGCCTTCCACTGCGTTCTTTGTCTTTAACGTCAAACTCACCGTTCTTAAACTTTTGAAACCATTCCTGACAACTTCTCTCACTTAAAGCAGCTTCACCATATGCTTCTAGAAGCAATCGATGCGCCTCAGCTGCAGATTTTTTCACATTAAAGAAGTAAATCAAAAGTTCCCGCAAATGATGCTTATTCGGAATAAAACTTGACATTTTTGCACGAAAAAAATTACGTGATGCTGATACGGAATCACTAGTACTTTAAGGTTATGGTGTTGCCAGATGACTAAACTTGGGATATTACGTTTTACATCTGACAATTTCTCCATAACCTTCTGGTGGGGCCATCTTTTGACAAACCGCGGAAACTTATTTGTACACCTAATATATATATATATATATATATATATATATATATATATATGTGTGTATGTATGTATATATGTACAAAATAAACATCTACTACTTATAATAATCCCTATTGCTTGGATGGTTGGCAATACATCACGGTGCTTTTCAGTCGCAATTTTCTGCCACAAACAGTGCAACTGGGGAAAAATCTACCACGTACGGTGTTCCTGAACAACTACTTGTCCTGACCTATTTGAGACATGTTTACGAAAGGTCGTAATCTATTTGTGACACCTCTATTGACACCATTGACGACGGCGTTGCCGATGTACATGGGCGGTCGTTATCTCTTACCATCATGACCCACAAGCTTGTTTGCCTTTTTAATGGGATAGACAGACAATTGAGCAGGCGTGTCACCTGATGGAAAGCAATCAACGCCGCCTAATAGACATCCCGAGTGCCATAGGCATTTTGGAAGCGTTGCCGGCCTTTAAGAAAAGTGTAGGCTTGTTTTTAGAAGGTTCCAATGTCGTATCGATTCGGCAACACCGCTGAAAGTAGCTGATTCCACAGGTGGTGTGTCGAAAGAAGTTACTAAAAAACGCACCGTACTGGATCGCCACTCATCCAGATGATGGGGATTGCTATTAAAAAATTGAAGCATATTTTCTGTTTGAATCATTGGATATATTCATTTCTATATACAGGTGGCACGCGGCGTGTAGTGCTCTTATTACCGGATGGAAGCTTTACAATGACAGAACTGGATAAAGAGCAATTCGAGTCTATAACTGAGGCAGGCAAAGCTCAAGAATGAGAACTGATTATGACGACTTATTTAATAGGTTCTTTAATTGATTGGACTAAATAACATGGATGGCCTTTCATTAGGCTTAGGAATAATTCGTAAATTTAATTTGTCAATTTTTGTTTTTAAGAATTGATCTATTTTCCTAAACTAATTTAAGTCAAAAAGATTATTTTCAATAAGATTCAGTCGCACTTTTGGAGTCTTTGAGAGGATTGATCCCCGAATCTGGATAAATATATTTATGGCCTACAGGTATTTATCTTGAATCTGGTTGCACCCTCCCCCCAATGCATCTTAGAAAAGCATGGTAGGTTAATCCATTCTCTATAAAAGTAGAGGCTTGTGCCTAACAGTGGGATATATAGGTTATAAAAAAATGTTTGCAAATGATGTTTGCATGTTTATATATTCCTAGAATATATTACATTAACAATACTTGTGAGTATGACCAATTTACATTGAACAAATAGGAATTATGTGACTTTTTATAGTACACCTGGGACTAGCGAAGATTAGCAGTCAATTCAGCATTAACATCTGTAGATGGTAGATGATGTAACGGGCTAGCAACTCGACATCATCATGCGCCTATTTTGCATTTCATAAACATCTCTATCTATAACAAGACAATACATATTGACAGTACTCATTATCACTATCCACTAATGGTTGGTATCCAAGACTTCTTCCTCCCACCAATATGTCTTACCTGCGGTTTTTCTCATCATAATTGCACTAATATGTGCCTATCATATCCCTCTCATTAGATGCCCTAGGCAAATTTTCTTCATCTGACGGGCTGAAAAAATTAAATGTTTGCTTTACCCACTGGAGAACCTCATTATTAGTCACTAACACACATAAAGTGACTAATAATATGCTATTGCAAGCATTCTTCTATATGCCACACATTTTAAATGCATCTTTTATAAATGGCCAAGTCACACATCCATACAAATTTAAGGACCAGTTGTAATAACAGAGCATTCTGAAGTATGATAATTTCATTTTTTTCCTTAAGCTCATTTCATAATGCACAAAAGTAATTTATTAGAATTTCATATATTATCATTTTTATACTATTCTAAATTATAGCATAATAGAAAAAGGGTACTGTATAAGGTTCTTGATTGCAAAACAATTGTATGTACATAGTTCAAAGTATGTTTAAATATGTTTCACCAAGCTAATGTACATTCTTTGGTGATTAAAATTCAAAATATTAAGTAACAATATCATAGATGTAAATATGTAATGTTTGTTTTTTGATAACCATGTATCACAGACATAATATGTAACTACTTATTAAAACATCTTAATGTAGTAGAATAATTACACATTTTCTTTTATTTAAATAAAATAATGAAGTTATAAATATTTCTCAACAATATTAAATAAATGTTTTTTTAATGACTTGATGTTTTTAAAATAAATTACCTTGATATAAGCTACCCGTTAATACAAACGCTTTTTCAAAGACACCAAGCAAAATGTAACAAAACTATGATTGAGAAAAAAGTGAAATTTACGAAGATTTACAAAAAGTAAAAAAAAAGTGTTGCAGAGAAAAAAATAGATGTTAATCCTTATAGAAATTTCTAAAAAATAATAAATTAGGTGCGCAACCAAGTTCTCCCTGTTTATTTTTTTATAAAAATGCAACTTAATAGTCTATAAAAATAATCGGATGGCGCAATATCTGGAGAATATCAGCGTCTACGAATGTTTTTTGTCTTCCTTCGCGCGTACAGCATCAAAATCATCGTCTTTAACAAGACCCACTTGCAGCACATGTTTCACTTAGAGCAGTATTTCCGTAAACTTTTCAACTAGCGATGCGCTTCAGTCGTCGCTTTCTTGGAATGAAATAAGAAAAGTAACACTTCCCGCAAGAGATGATTATTTAGCACAAAGTAACATTTTCACACAACTAAAAGTATTTGACGCCACAATTAAATCACTAACTTGTCTGAGCGGTTTGTTAACCATGTGTTTAAACTTGGTTCATGACGTTTTGGACATGTTAAAATCGACCAACACTTACTGCTGGAGCTATCTCTTCTTTTCTTTGGTGGCAATTAGTTAAAACTATTATCCCAATGTCAATTAAAGTGGAATAATATAAAATCTCTTGAAATGTCTAGTCAGCTTGTCACGTTACGTCTTTATAAAATGGTGGCTATTCTACCAAAAATTTCTATGGACTTTTTCAGTCAACTAAAAATGTCACAGTACATTCATCAATTTCATATCACTTCACTTATAAGTCTTAATCGAACTATATTGTATAATACACCACCACATTAAAAGATATAACTTATAATAATATAAGGTTATTAAAATGAAATAAAAATACGTCACTGATGTAAATTGGCGGGAAAAGTTCTGGAGCCATTTAATAACAAATAATGAAAACTTAGTTGCGCACCTAAATATCAAGTGCACAGTTTTTGACAACTAAGTATCGATATTAAATAAATAGAAATGAGCAATTTTTTCGTACACAAGAAAGTATCCAACATATAGTGGGACTTTTTTGCCAATTTACATCAGTGGCTTTTTATTTTTTCCATTATTTCATTGTTATTTTATAAGTTACATATTCCACCTTATTCTATAGTTATGTTGTACGATGTACCAATTTTGATTCAGGCTTCTAAGTAGTGAAGTAATATAAATGCTTTTGTCGTCACTGACGTTGATTTTAATTTTATCAAAACGTAACATGCCAAGCTCACTAGGACATTTCAAGATAATTTTTATTACTACATTTTATTTAACACTGGCATAATTGTTCTATGTGTTTTTATTATATACTATGAATGATTATATAAATATAAGATACCAGGTCAGGTAAAACAAAACGCGTCTGTATGTCACGGCTTTTAATTGCGGAGGGACTGAAAAAGAGTGCCAGGTTGGCAACCCACAACTTCAGTGTTGGATCATATATCTAATTGCCAACGTCAAAGTTGAAGCATTTATAATCTTCAGACTATAGTTATCTCACATCTAAAAGAAATATTGGAATATTCTTAAATTTGTTACTAAAATGCTATAAGACAGCAATTTTACATTTTTTCTTTATTTCTATGAAAACTATGATTAAAAACGATCAAGGTAATATGCTGTATGTATAACATTCATATTAGGTTTACTACTTGAAGACGTGTTGAGGCTTCGAGTTGAAGTTAGAATAAATCCAGATTCACTTGCAAACTTTCTATTTATTACTTGTACACAGTATTACTTAAATTGTATAAAACAGTGATATAAATTGTAAACAATAGTTATATTAAAATTGCGCGGAACAAATATGATGCGTGTCGTCGCTATTCGAGCGGACGGAGAAGTGGACGAGGCATTGGGTGTACAATCTTGCTACACCAAAAACAATGTGGTGTGGACAGACGCCACATACTTATTAAGATACATAAGTGGAAAGACTTAATGTGAAACTTTAATTATTTGAAGTAAATAATATTCATTTGAATCATTTTTATTAATTGAAAATGTATAAAAATAAACCAATATTTTAACGAATTTCCATAAATGGTAATTTTTTCTACATTTATAGACTATCGTTAGTTGTTAATAACCCTAAATATTTTTCCATTTTCTTCGTTTCATGCACAAACATAAGTAGTAGTAAATTGAGCACAATTTCACAAACACGTAAAAATAAAAATATGAAATGAACAACCAACAGTGAATATGACTTAAAATTATAGTAAGTAATTATATAGTAATTATAAGAAACTTATTGGTTTGGTTGGCATGTATTAATGTTATAGTTTTGTTAACTTGATATATCCTATGAATGCAAATACCAAATGGTGAGTCCCAAATGGTGATGGAAATACCAAATTTAAAAACCTTAATACATAAGCAGCTAAAATGACTATCCAATATTATAAATAAATATATTTGATTGCTACCTTTGTTGTATAATTTTTAACCTTTTAAATGTTATCATATGAAATGCTCAGGTAAGTAGGTTCTAAAGAAAAAGATTTTAGTGGTAGAGCCACGCTGCAGATGAATACTTTGTCAAGAATGGCATATTATTTGTCTGTATCATGAATGGGCCGGCTCGCCCGGGGAAGTACCATACTCCCTCAGAAAACCGGCGTCTTGAGTGGTAGCTTCGCTACCGCGCTTCGTCCAGTGAGCAGTTGAGTACCGGAGGCCTAAACCCCCTCTTCCCTTCCATAATGACACTTCTTAAAGTTTGGCAACACTTCTGCACTGCCTCTGGCGCTACGGCGTTGGTTGTCCATCAGGTTATACGCCTGCTCGTTTGCCTTCCTATCCCATAAAAAAATCATCGGCCCAATTTTGGTCATCGAAAGATAAATCCCACTTCTCCCATTACTATTAAACATTTATAGAGTTTATTTAGGTTTATGTTTATATGAATAAAAATGTGGACGATACACACAACTCCATCTAGCCTCTCCAAACTAAGCAATCGCTTGTACTATGTAGTAGTAGTAGTATGTACAATACTTATATTTATATATATTTTTGTTAATTTTCGGCGAAATGGCTGAACAGATTTTAAGGTGATTTAGTTTAAACATCAAATAAAATATAGGCTACGTTCGTCCCTGTTTAGGTTTAATTGCCATAAGTGCAAGCACAAACAAGTAGATCGGAACTTTTAAGTAGGTATTAACTTATTATAATTTATATTATACACTGCGGTTTGACCACAGTTTAGCCTGCGACAATTTAGATTTTCACCAGATATTTTCAAGGAGTAAAAATTAGCCTAGTTATGTGTTACGGCTTATGGTTATTTTTGTGCCAATTTTCATTTAATTCTGTATAGCCGTGTGAAAATGACATAAAAAAAGGGATTTCATTTAATTCACATTTTGCTTTTCTTTAATGGCAATTTGTTATACATATTATACTATATGTCAAGTAAAATACAATAATATTCAATCTCTTGAAATGTAAAGCCAGATTATCACGTTACGTGTTGATAAAGTGGTTGCTATTCTATTAAAACCTCTATGGACTTTTTCAGTCAACTTAAAAGTTACGATAAACGTATTTATTTCATATCAATTCACTTAAACACCTTAATTGAACTACATTGCAAAATACTCCACCACAATTAAATAATATAAAATAAAACTTTATTATGAATTATTATTTGCTCTGTGCCTATAGATGAGTTTCGCCACGCTCCTCTAGTTACAACACTATTTGACATTCTGTGATTGCGTTGTGTTGTAATTGTTAAATTACATTACAATAAATACATTACATTACAATAAATTGATATTACCCAATTTCGTTACATTTGTTGAATAATGTATTTCATTTTTGATTTGGGAAATTGACGCCAAGTGATAACTGATAGAAATATAGTTAGTAATACTTTCATTTTTGTTAGTATTAAGTATAACAATTAGTCAAAACGGCAGGACGAAGCAATATGCGACGAGCCCGAGATGGCTATCCTTATCAGCCTATCCCGCGGGTTACAACAGAGGATGCTCTGGAGCATGAAAATGAAAGGATGGCTGAAGAATTAAGTGGCAAAATCAGTTCACTTAAACATATGTCAATAGAGATTGGTAATGAAGTCAGATATCAAGACAAGATTTTGCGTGGATTAGATGATGATGTGGATAGAAGCTCAGGATTCCTCGGAAAAACAATGGGACGTGTACTAAAATTGGGCAAAGGAAATCATAATTACTACATATTTTATTTGTTTTTATTTTCGATATTTGTGTTCTTTTTGCTATATATTGTGCTAAAATTCAGGTGATTTGAATTCTTTACAAAATCTGGTCCTTCCTGATCATTCCCTTGTATATCTTTTAAAGGTTTATATGTTGTTAATGTAAATAAAATTGTAAATTGTTTTTATGTTTCTTTTTGTTTCATTTTTTGCTCGTTTAATAATGCCTCTCTTATAGAAGGTAGCTTCATAATGCCTCTCATAGAAGTCTTGGTCCTTATTGGCGAAAAACTCTTGATTGCAATTTCTTAACACTATATAAATATATACATATATATATCCTATATAAAAAGGTGTTAACTGCTCAGTGTCAGGTCCGGACTACATGTTGGATGCATTAAAACCTCCCAACTAAGCTCCTGGAGATTCTGGTGAGTCACTACAGATATGTATGTCCTATCATCATCCTGATGAAACATAACACTTCTTCTATTGGCCAACACTGGCCATTTCTGGTCAATCACTAGCTTCAAACGGTCCAGTTTAGAATTAAATCTGAATTTAGTCTTTGGCCATAGGAAAGCAACTCACTAAATACACAGTAGACCCTTCCTGGTTATTAGTTTGGTTTGATCACTGTGCTGTTTTACCATGCTTTGACCATGATCGTTTTTGCACAATATTGTCATATGTGGCTCATTTCTCATCCCTAGTCACCATTTGTTTAAGATATGGGTTGAGTTCATTCCGTTTGGTCAAGGCTTTGCAGATGGAAATTCTATTCATCATGCTTCTTGGTGTCACTTTGGTGTGACACCCAAACATCGAGCTTCTGTTCGAATCCAGCTTTGCGCAAATTGTTTAAAACTATTTTATGGTCTATCTTTAGTTTCTGGGTGATGCTACAACTATTAACATGCCAGTCAACTTCAATTATTTCTGTGATTTTATTAAAATTTACGACGACAGGCCTGCCTGTGCAAGGTGCATCTTTAACATTAAAAATGCCTGATGGAATCGACAAAATTAAAATTGTATGTTATTAGGAGTTTGCAAATTGTACAGAATCGGCCATGACTAAACACCATTTACAATTTAAGCAGCCTGGCTTGTATTTTCGCCTTTATCAAAGAAAAACTGTAAAATGAACCGAATTTTCTCTTTGTTGACTTCCGTTGTTAACACACTGTAACTCAACTGAATGGAACAAACAAAAAACAGCAAAATAATTTTTTTAGTGTGAAATATCACCTTGACAACGAGCATAAACTTGAAGTTCAGCAAAAGAAATTAACTTGCAAATGTGGATGGAAGGGTTGGTAGAGGAAGAGCACGAAAAACACATTCACTAAATTGCTTAACTTTTTAAGAAAGGCCAGGTCAAGAGTACCCTCAATCACTATCTGTCAAGAAGCCTCATCAAAAATACTTTTTAATAATTTTATAAATAAAATATAATCATCAACAGTGCATAAAGTTCACATCTAAACATTCTCACATGTTCTGAAGGTTAACTTTGATACTCATAATAATGTCATCATGGAACTTACAAGTTTACATCAAATCTGCAATCTACTTTTCAATGATTTATTTTTTCCATCCTGGGAGAATCCCTGGGAGAATTTTTAAAATTATTTAGTAGAAAAATCCTCACCTATATTTGCTCATTATATGATTACTGTAAATTTTTTTTAAACATATTTACTAGATAAGTGTTCAAGACATTCATATTCTAACAGAATGTAGTCTAATCATTTGTTTACAACTTCTAATTAAAGTAAAACAACTGTCTGTCTCCTGGGCTATATTGTCAAAAAGTAAGGATTTTGGCTTCTAATTAAATAATTAGTGCACCAAATTAGTAAAATAAGTGTCCTTATATTTTAGTGGTGTTGAAATAGCTTCAAAAATTCAATTAAATCTTTGGCTTTCAAATGAGAGTCTATCATGTATAACTCCATAATAGTTTGCCTTAATAATCTTAAGAAGTTAAGTCTCATCTTGCTTAAAAAATTGCTTAATCATTAGGAGTACAATTTGAGAATGTAAGTATATTAAAAATATACAATTTAAAAATAAATACAAAGATTTATTAATAGTTTAGACTTGTTACAAATCAGTACTATACAAGTCTTGTAATACATTACAATATTCTTCTCCTACAACATCTTTGTCTGCTGAGATATACAAGTGGCATGTAGATTTTAATTGAAATGAGCAATTATAAACAGTGTCTAATAGTAAAGCTACTATTCCACAAGCCCCCTGCAAATTATTTTTATTACAGTATTCACCAATGCCATCTAAAATAATTGTAGTTGGTACATTTTTCCAGCCTGGTAAAGAAGAAATATTCTCTATTAGCAAATCAAATGTGTTAACATATAAAAAACTTATCATTTTCATGTATTGCCTATCTACAAAATTAAGATCTTGTGATAATTGAGGCAATTCTGTTAATTCTTCCAACAATATATATAAAACTTTTCCCAGTTTGGCATTAAACAAAGCTTTTTCAAATAATTTTTTTCTATTATTATTTGAGTTCTCAAAAACAAATTGACACACCACATTCTTCTTTATATTCATCTTTGTAATTCAGAAAGTCAACTGAGTGAAGAAGTCTTCTTTTCCATTCCTTTCCAATGGACTAGGGTTTTAGGTCATAAAGTTATTTTCTACTAACCTGTAGTGATAATAAGAGGAATTAGTAATTATAAGAAAATTAAGGCAACTTTAAGTTATTTTGATAACTGCTAATAATAATTAATATATAAATTAACATAATAATTAAAGGTGGACATTCAATGATAATAACATTCTTTAGTGGGCATAGATTATACATACTATACTATTATAGCGTATATAGTATCAAAAAAAACTCAATAGATGGCAGGTCAGAAAGTCTAAAAGCTTATTCTTTTTTTTTCTTTTGTTTGATGGCAATTAGTTACAACAATTATGCCAGTGTCAAGTAATGTACAATAATATCCAATCTCTTGAAATGTAACAAGTCAGTTCATCACGTTACGTCTTGATAAAATGGTGGCAATTTTACCAAAAACCTTCTATGGACTTTTTCAGTCAACTTAAAAAGTTACGATACACGAGTTTATTTCATATCACTTCACTTATACACCTTAATCGAACTATATTGTATAATACGCCACCACAATTAAACAATATAACTGATAATAATATAAGATTATGAAAATGAAATAAAAACACAACGTCACTGATGTAAGTTAGCGGGAAAAGTGAAAAGCGTATTCAATATCTGGAAAACACTATTATCGTAACCTCCTTTGTTTTTGGCAGTTGACATGTACCGTAACCTGTTTCATAGGTTTTGTTTTTATCCATTTAGATAAAGCGTCGCATGGTACGAGCCATTAAGAACCTTTTTTCTCAAACTTGTTTCGAGATAGACCATGAGAATATGAAAAGCTCGGAATTGTACAGGTGATGTTGCTGACATCCGTCACATCTCTTAAAGTAAATTTCAATGTTCCCTTCAAGTGATGGCCACTAAATATTTTTTTAATCACACGTTTTTCTGTTATATGGAAATCGTCCATTTTTAGTTCCTATTAGTTGAGCCTCAATTCGTTGTACAGCTAACTCTATTGGGGTAAGGGTTGTTTCTGAGTTAGGTAATTTAGACAGACAGTCAGATAGATATTGTTTGCTCCCTTTCTCTAGCATATATCATAGTGATTATTTCAAAGATATCAACTATACTACTTGAAATAAATAAACGAATCAGCCTATTTTATATCAGGCCAATATAAATATAAATTTCAATCATTTTAGTACCTTTCTATTTATATAATGATGGACGGACCAGTTTATAACTTATTATCGCCTATAAATTATTTATATATATATAACTTATTATAGGTGTCGCGGTTGTCCATGGGCGGCGTTGATTGCTTTCCGTCAGGCGACACGCTTGCTCGTTTGCCCTCCTATCTCATAAAAAAAAATTCGTTCTTATAGTAGCGTTAAGCTTTAAGAAGTACTATCGTTTTAACTTTAAGATTTGTATTAATTATATTCCAGTGTAAAAATTCCTGTGGTCCATGAAATAATTGGAAAAGTACTATATTGATTGAAATAATTATACGTATTTACCTGGTATAAAATAGATTGATTCATTTTTCACTTTGTCTTATTACACCGCATTGATTCATGAAATGATTTCCGTATAGTATAAAAAGGCCTTTAACTATCCTAAAAGTATGAGATTAGTGGAATATAAGTAATATTTCAATTTATTTATTTTCCTTTTTATGTTTTAACAAGTTCAGTGCCACCGACTCGCCCTGTGAGTTAAAGTTAATTTTGTTTCAGTGCCGGCGTCTACCGTGGCGAGTTATTTTTCGGTAATATTTTCAAAACGCATCCGTAGATTCTGTTAAAAGAAACAAGTGACAATGAACGTGGCATCAATAGCTAAGTTGTTATTTATTACTTTATAAATAAATATAGACATTACACAAATAGTACTGTTTCTTTATTTTTCTTCAGTAAAGTAACGAATATTATAAGGTACCCTACGTATTTTGTGATATTATGACAAGCTGAATATATATCTCCCGTTTTCCGCACCGCCACACCACACCGCGCGAATATTTAAAATTCTCAAGTATCGATTATCACACGAGCGATATAACTAAAAAAAATATATGTTGAATGTAATATAATAATAATTACTGTCACAGAAATTTCGCTTTAATAAACCGGCGATTTATTTTATTTCTCATTAATAAAAATAATTAAAATTAATGTGACGACTGATTGTACTCTTGCAATTGTTCAAAATAAAGAACATTAAAACATACATACATATTGTCACGCCTGTTTCCCGTAAGGATAGGTATGTGGTATCTCCACAGATCTCCATCCACTACCATGCCGGCACACCTTCCTTGCTTCCTCCACACTCATCCATCCTTCCTCTCACATTCATCGTCGCGAAACGGCACTCCGTTAGTCGCTTCTCGCCCTCGTGGGAATCAGGACGTAACGGGTGGCGAACCACGTCACTGTCATTTTTTAACAAATTAGGTTTATAAAAATTCGTCATAGTGAATCCCACGAGCCATAAGGGAGGGTGAAGGTCAGCTCCAGTAGAGCCCCGCATATAGAGGTAAGGCACTATAGTACCCGGGAGAGCCCGATCCCGTGGCGGTCGGCACGCTTGCGACTAAGCTCGCCCCTGCCACGTATCCATTGGCACCGTAGACCGTGGATTAGTGGGAAGGACGGCAATAGGATAAAGACAGTTCGGGAGGCGACAGTAACATTCTCTTGAATATTCTATAAAATCTTTTGCTAAACTGCTTTAGAACCGAAAAAATATAATAGCACATAAAATTTATTTTCCTTAACATTCATTTAACAATATGATGATTCGTTAAAACAAAGGTCCCTAATCAATCTTTTTTAGCCGGTAAAATAAGCTCATAGATGAGTTTGACAGGAAGATTGAAATTATAACTAAAATAATGGAAAAATATACATATGGATCAGAAATTGAAAGTGAATGTTCTGAACATGAAATTCAATATAGCTAATAATGGGATTTAACTAACAATGATAATCTATCTATATAATTTATATTATTATTTATATATCTAATATAATTGATGATATCTTGTTTCGAGATAAAAAGCAGCCCATGTTTCACCTCGGACCTTCAAGTATCTGCATGCTAAATTTCATCAAAATTAGTTTAGCAGTGAAAGCGTAACAGGCATACAGACAGACTTTGGGAATAATAATATTAATATGGAAGTATGAGCATCTCGTTTTGAGTTTAACCATATATTTCATTTCACTCCACTTGTGCGACCTAAATAACTTATAGTGTAGAATATGCTTTTAGAATTGAAGATTGTATTGTTGACGTCTTCGGAGAGGTCTATGTTCAGCTAGTAAACAGCTACAAGCTGTAAATCACGATGAAATGTTTCAATGACAATAATTTGCAAGCCAATTGACAGTCTTAAGACAAAAAATGAATTGCTGATATACTAATTGTCGCATTTTTCAATATTATATTGAAGCAAATAAAAAAAAAGATAGATTGTTTTTTTATTATCTCTAGTTACCAATATATGAAATTTACATTTGGTTACAGCTATACAAGTTTAAAGAAATATTTGAACAAATAAGTGATGTATAAGAGGAAAAAAGTAATTTGAGGCACATAATTCTCTTTTATCAACATTCATAGAAATAAATACAAAATTGTCCTAATTCCAAAGAAATACTGCCATATGCTGAGGAGTTTCACATCAAATTTAATTAAATTAAATATTCTAATTGTACATTAAATATCGTAACACGCAATTTCAATTTTTATACAATACTTGCTTATTGTAAGAGAAACTACACATTTTGGGGAATGTATTATTGCACTGAACTACATACCCCAATCAATACCACGGAAATGGCCTAATTCGAAAAGTTTAATAAATTCACTATTACACAAACAGTAATATAGCGAGGGCTTAAATGCATGCCTTTTACATAATAATAAAAAAAAACAAATAAATTTAAACAGAATTTATAATTTTTTTGTTCAGTATGTACATTCAACAGCATGTTCAGATAATAATATTAACTTCCAGTTACATACAATCTCTTGCTGTAACTTCAATCTTCAAACAAATCCAAAACATACAACACACCAGTAAACAATGGAAACAGAAGCCCTTAACATATTTAATTACATTATTTATATCCTATATACATTTGTAACTATTACATAAATTTACAATAAACTACACAATAAATCAGTCCATTAGTAAAATACGTGAACAATGTCAAGAAGAGATGAACTTTTATTAATATGAGGACAGATTGCATCCCTGTGAGCTATGGACTTATTTTCCGGTCTAAACCACAATGTTACGTGCCCGAATTGTGTTGTGATGTTTGAGCTATAATAAAATTTAACAATTAATTAAGATGATGAAAATAGTCTTAATCAAAAAAACTTAAACTTACGTGTCAGACACGTAATCGCAAGAATATCTAATGTCTGTATTAAATGTCAGAGATTTTGTACCATTGAAATAGATGAAATTCACCATTTTTCTTTACCTTCAATTAATATTAATTTTCTAAATATAATCATGCACAAACTTAAGCAGTCCTATTTAAATTGTGATGGATATACACATTGTTACTGAAGTGGAATAAAGTTGTGTCGTGGAAATAAGCCATATATCAATTAGGATATTAGGATATTAGTTTTATTCTTTACTATTGCTTAACCGTTAAGCCTCAGTGCAAAAGTTTTGAACGCACAATATTTTAATAAATGTTTTTATTCTTGGATATTTTTAGAAATGATTGCTACTTAAAAGTAATCACTGTGATGTAGTTTTTTTAAGTAACTGTTATTTAGCTAGTGATTAATCACTGGTGAAATAACAGTTACTTAAAGTGTGTTCTTGTGCGTTAAAAATTATAATCAGCTTTGTCTTCACAAAATATGTTAAAAATATCTTCAGCTCGTTCAGAAAGTTGAATAACATCGCAATGTAATGAAAAAAATAAAACATTCATAATTGTACAGGGACTTCACATGATATAAAGTAGTATGTAAACAACACAAGATATTTAATATTCACTACGATAAATATCGTATTTAACGTTACGGGGCGTTAAACGCCCACGTGTAGTCCATATAAATCAATAACCATCTGCAACATTAATACCACAAAGTATTACTTGGGGTTTTTACGCGCGTTGGGTTTCCGTGTGCGTCGATTGCGCGCTCGCGTACGTCAAATATGAACGGGCACGTGCAATAATAGTTCGTTGCGTCGTGAGAATTCCATAGAGCATATTTCGCATTTGTAAATACACTTTTCCTCACACTCTGGCGATGATTGTTTCGGCGAGTATTTGGGTGAAAACTTCGGCGAGTACTTGGGTGAGAACTTTGGCGATTGCTGGGGCGAGTACTTGGGTGATTGCTTTATAGACTGCGGCGGCGGTGGTGGCGTTGGCGAGTGAGTTCCAATGGCGCGCAAGTCATCGGCTGGATGTCTTGGAGGCCGTCGTGTACGCACCTATAATTTAAAATATTATATTCTTAAATGCATGTCCATCTCTAAACATACGTTGACCAAATTGCCAAAGTTTTTAGGAAAGGCCAGGTCAAGATTACCCTTAACTGCAAAGTATGCCGAGATCGTAGCAGATGGAGATTGGAACACTGGGATATTCAGGAGCACAATCAAATACGCGGTTAATCAGCTGTTTTTATTTTTGACTCATCTATCCCTAATATTACATACATTACACCCCTTTACTTAATTTGGAACTACAATGGATACTTATGTTAAACTATTTCTTATATTATCAACTACACCTAGTCTTATACATCGGTTTACGTGTCCGACCATAGCGACTCAACGAAGGCCCGGGAGAGGCACATACGTCTGCTTCTTGCTTGACACCGATCCCGTGGCCGGTCGCTATCTACCCCTATGGGAAACAGGCGTGACGATATGTATGTATTTACCTGTTTAGTCCTCGGTCGCGGTTGCTCAGTGTGTATCATTCGTGGGCGCGGTGTTACGGGCGGTGGCGCTCGCCGTCGCCGTCGCGGTGGTGTCACGGTGCACGCCGGCGCCGGACTGTCCCGTTCGGCTGAGGCTCCGGACCGCACCGATCCGGATTGTGCCGATCCGGACCGTGCCGACGCACCCGACGGCGATACAGACCTCCGCTCATGCCACTCGCGATGTACCGTCACTGACGCCTTCAGTTTCCGTCGCCGTTTATATTTCCGTGGACCACTCTGAGTCAAATTGAATTTGGATAATACACCGAATACGCCAATTTTAAGCATAGTACGGTACGTCAAATTTACGAGTTTTATTCACATTGGCGCTTGCCTGCGCTCGGCCAACTAGGCAATCGACACCGAGCGATGGCATAGCTAGGCAAATATGTTGTCTGCTGTCTATAGGTTAGTATTGGCCTTCGCTTGACAACGCTCGGCCAATATGCATTCTAAAGCTCCATTATATTCATCATCTCCTGCAACTCTCGAAATAGATTGAAAACTTATGTGCCAGACACGTACTAGCAATAAAGCTATATGAGAAATTGAGCAATTTTTTTTAATATAATGTATAATATAATGTATAATACTTAACAAACAAATAAATAAATATAATATAAACCAGATAAACCACAGCAAGGTTAGTTTATCATCACTACAATAAAATGTAAGTTAATAGAATGTTTTTGATTTTTTTAGGGTATATAGCCTCACCAGATATAAAGCAATCGTTATCAACAGTCTGCAGCAGTCACCTGCTGGACATAAACTTCCCAAAGATGCGCTGTTTAACACTATCTTTAGCTTCACGCATCCAGTTTCCCATCGTCAATGTTTCACATTGTCGCTACATATGGCTAAAGGCCATCCCATACTTTGTTGTAAAATTTTGGGTGGACATCTATCTAATTAGGTATCTTTATTTACCGAAGGCTGTCTTTTCAATGCAGTGTTAGCATCACAGTGCTGTATGAGATGCTGCACCAATTCCACGCTCGAGTGTAAAGTACGGCCGCACACAACACAGCAATAAGCATTTCCGCCTGTAAATTTAATATTTCAATGAATAGTTATTTATACCCAATATTTTTTCTCTTTCAGTAAGTATACCCTAATTTCAAAAGTATCATAATAATCATATCATAATAATATTTTACAATGTGTATATATATATATATATATATATATATATATATATATATATATATATATATATATATATATATATATATATATATATATATTTCTATAATCTTATATTGTTTAATTGTGGTGGTGTAAATAACAGATTTACAATTATTTTAAATAAATTTGACTTTGCAATCTTTCTTAACGTTAACGTCTGCCTCATCCAGTCGCCTCCAGTTAGGCTGATTGTACCGGCCCATTTAGTTACTAGTTTAATACATATTTTATCCTTAAATGCGGGCTACATAACCAGCCCACTTCCATTTTAAGCCCAGCGATTGGAGTAGCCAGAACATTACTTTTTATTTCGAATACTTTTGCATCTTTATTTGTGTTTAAGTCTAATATTTAAGATGCTCCTCTCAATTGCACTTTGACAGGTTTGTATTTTTTATTGTTTTGTTAAAAAATCATGTTTGGCAACCGTAAGGACAAAGAGGGTAGCAAGCAAGAGTCCATGACATTTTTCATAACTCCCATGGAGATTTAATTTAAAAATTTCTTTTAAACACCACAATTTCATCCAAGTCATATATTTATTTATTTTTGAATTCTCGTAGTGATAAACACTTTTGTCGTCGAGTATTATTATTTTATCGTATTTAATGACTGTTCTTTTTCCCAATTCTTTATCTTTTTCAAGTGTACTTCTCAGTTCCTTTCGCCCATTTTAATACTTCTATTGGGAAATACTCTTTAATATAGGATGACATATTTTCAATAAGAATTTTGTTTTTCATGATATTTATTTTTAATACAATAGTTTTTTTAGAATTTTACTATAGGTCTAATCTTTTCGACTTTTTTCCCAATCCTTCTTACACATTCTATATTATTAGTTTCACACGTAATATTTAAATTTTTAGTAATAAAATTTATTATTATTTTTTCCAGTTCCTGATAACTTTTTTCTTTTTCCTCAACGCCAAAGAATACAACATTTTTTCCTTATATATATCTTTCGAAAAAATTAATACTTCTATTTTTTTGGTCTATTTTGTTAAAAAATTATTTCTTAATTCCAGCTTTTTAAACTTCTCATCTATATTTTTATTATTATTTTTTTTTTATATATTCACGCCTATCCCCCGCAGGGGTTGGCAGAGACCACAGAGCTCCATCCGCTGCCATTCACCGCAGCGAAACGGCTCGTCATTGGTCGCTTTTCGCCCTCGTGAGAATCAGGACGTGACGGGTGGCGAACCACGTCGTCGTCATGTTTCAACAAATTAGGTATATTAAATTCGTCTTAGTGAATCCCACGAGCCGCAAGGGAGGATGGAGGTCAGCCCCAGCAGAGCCCTGCATGCTGAGGTAAGGCACCATAGTCCCCGGGGGAGCCCGACCCCGAGACGATCGGCACGCTTGCGACTAGGCTCGCCCCTAGCCACGCATCCATTGGCACGGCAGACCGTGGATTGGCGGAGAGGAAGGGAACGCATAGAGAAGAAAGGATGGGCAGGAAAGGAAATGCGGATTGGGGGGGTTACTAGACTCAGAATAAACATTTATAAATCCATATAAATATTTATTCCGATGCGGGAATCGAACCCGCGACCATTGACTCCGTGGGCGGAGGGCCCCGCCACTGAGCCAATCGGTCGTATTTTTATTAATTAATTTAAATTTAAATTTCCTATTATATTTAAATTTCCTATTTTGTTGTTTTAATTCATTCTGTATATTTTTTACGATGTTTTCGATTTCGTCCATTTTAATTCATTAATTAAATTTTTTAATTAATTAAAAGAAAATTATTTATTAATATTAAGTTTTGCGCCCCCTATTGGATATTGTTGAAACTAAGATTTTGATACATTCTTATTTGTTTGTTCTTTAAGATTGTGATTTACTTTTACGAGATTAAGTATTATATTTTAAACACTTAAATTAAGAGAAAAAAGTTATAAAAATGTCTTGAGAAGACAATAAAAGGACAAAAATTAGTCCATTTATCTTTAAAAAATACTTCGATTTACCTTTTATTCCCACTAGAGTCCTCACTAGACGGCCCAACATCATGCTAATATCTACGGCTATTATTATTATTTTTATATCTTTTATTCTCTTATAATGTGCCAGTGTTAAGTAAAAATACAATAATATCAAATCTCTTGAAACGTAACTAGTCCGCTTATCACGTTATGTCTTATTGAAACGGTGGCTATTCTACAAAAACCTTCTCTGGACTTTTTTAGTTAACTTAAAAAAACACTCATTTATTTGATATCACTTCACTTATACGCCTTTATCGAACTTTATTGTATAATACGCCACCACAATTTAACAATATAACTGATAATAATATATTTCGGTGTCGACGACGGTTGAAATTTAAATGAATCCCCACGATTGAATTTCGGCGTTTATGCAAAAAATCGAGAAGGCAAACAAAGACAATAAAGAGTGAATAAAGAATTTTAAAAATAGATTTGCTTCAGAATAGCAATGTCTTATTTTAACAAATAAATGAAATTACTGCAAACAATTCTTAAAATACAGCTCAATATTGAAATTACATATTTATATGAATTTTAGATGATTCTAAATTATTTTACACAAATTACAATTATTATAATTATTTTATATTAACCAACGTTATCCTTACACAATCTTCTAACAGATGGCGCCAAAATACAAAATTAGTTTTGTCTATTGCATAAAATAATCAAATAACGGTATTAATTCTAATACGACTTATACGATTATGCAATAAAAACGCAACGTCACTGATGTAAGTTGGCGAGGAAAGTACTTATTTTACATATTTTTTAAATAGCTTTATGACTTAGTTTTATTTAATATCTATGTTTAGTTTAGTGATGATTGGTGGATGATACGAACCGTTAGCGCGACGGTCGGGCGCGGAGTGGTGTGAGCGCACGTGCTCCCGTAGCACCACGCGCTGGTTGAACGCGCGCGGGCACACAGCGCACGCGTACGGCTTCTCACCTGTACCCCGCAACACAACAAAATTAAACATTAACCTTTTTGATCTGACCGGCGCATATATATGCCCTCGAAGAGTGACCATTCATACACGAACAGCGTATATACGTTCATACCATACATACTTTTATTTCATACTTTACATGAGATACTTTTGTTAATCAAGTATCTGGCCACACTGCATGCCCTTAATTATGTTCGGCTTTAAATACATTAGTAATTTCGCTGTTTTTATATTTAAGAAAGTAAGATGATATTAATGAATATAATAAATATCATTGTGAAATTTAGAGAACAAGAGCCGACTTCTAATTCGCAGCATCCCGTACGTTAACTATGACGTGGTCTTCACTTCCGCATTCGTCTACGCCAGCTATACTCAACCTGCGGCCGGGCCCTTTTTTTCCTTTGTCTTCCCACACTCCTTTTTCTTGTTTAACCCGGTCATTTGCATAGTCTACTTTCTTAAATAAATACAATTTTTATGTAGTAAAGCTATTGGCAGAAAGAACATTTTAATTTGATTTTATATAATGTATGAACAGTTTAGTTAATAACCTGTGTGTATTCTTTCATGTTTGCGCAGTGTGCCACCATCGGCAAACGCCTTCCAACAAAACCGGCATGCGTAAGGCCGCTCGCCCGTGTGGATGCGCACGTGAATCTGTTGTGAACTGCGTGATCCAAACACCTTACCTACAAATACACCACAAAACATTAATTAAATTCTTGTATTTACCATTATAATAAAAGTAAGACGATGTTCAAGCCTTATTATTGTTAATTTTATAAGAAAAGGCAGCAGCCTTTTTTTAACAATTATTATTTATAATTATTTTCTTTAGTAACATTTATTCATTTCATTCATTTGAATTAATGGCTTTCAAGAGTGCCAGAATAGCACGTTGATCGCCATGACGACACGTAAAATAGAGAACACGAAGGAGATTAATCGGCACAGTTCAGATAAAGAAAGGATTAGAATGGAGAGAACACGTAAGAGATTGATCGGTGATGTCGAGGTAAGAATGGAATAGAACAAAAGGGACAATCGGTAAGATCGACATCATAAAATTTATTATTCAATCGGCCTGACACTAAATATTATAAATGTAAAAATATCTAGTTATATATTAAATACGTCATTTTTAAAAGAGCGCAAAAATGATGGAAATATTCTTGCGCTGTTTTTTCTCAGACTGTGCTTTACTGTTTCTATTTAATTTCGTGATTTGATTCATGTTTCATAGTATATGAAAAAAAATAACTTCATTTGAACTTTAGTTTTATAAGTTAAAAATAATAACTATAGTTATTCCGAATTTACTTACCACATTCTCTGCACGGAAATTGTCGCGAGCCATTGGATGAAGACGTGTTATTTCGACCCCGTGGAATTTTTTTTAATCTGTTAATTAATATTTGCATAATTTAATAAATATAAATGTTGCAGGTAAATCAAATATCCAATATAGAATGATAAAACACCAAAGTGTACCCTATGTGTTGAAAATATATTTTGCACATATGCACAAAACACCTTGGACTGTTCGAAATATCGTTTTCTACATTCGTATCTGCGTTGATATAATTGATATTTCTGAGATTCTTTTTATAGTGGTAGAGCCACGCTGCAGACGAATGTTCACTCAACACACTCTCGCAGAAAACCAGCGTCTGAGTGGTAGCTTATCTACCGCGCTTCGTACGGTGAGCGGCCGAGTTCCGGAGGCCCAACATTCTCCCCCCTCCCTCTCCCATTCCCATAATGACACTTTCCTTAAAGATCAGCAACGCTTCCGCATTGCCTATGGCGCTGCGGAAGTCTATGGGCGGCGTTGATTGCTTCTCATCACGCCTGCTCGTTTGACTTCCTATCACATAAATAAATGAGATAACTGACCATAATAATGGAGGACTGAGCATGTGCTATGTGCGTGTTTTCGGCGAGGCGTCTCTTACTGCGGGGGTGTCACGGCGAAAAGAGTGCTCTTACCAAAACGGTTAAGTGTATATTTAATATATACATAATTCCAAAGTGTAAAAATAAATAAACAGTTAATATTTTCATAGTTGATACATGTGACACATGTCAATAAGTATGTGTGACCTGGGCGCGGTGTGTCGCGGCCTCTCGGCGTGTCCCTCGGCGTGCGCCAACAGCTGCAGCGCGTCCGTGCACGTCTCGCCGCACACGTCGCATGTGTGCTCGCCCCACGTACTGCTCGTGCTATCGTGCCGTTTGTAACTGAAGTCAGGACACAAGATCACGTCTAAACACAGTTTGTGATTCGTGCATAATTTATATAGTTTATATATCATACATGGGCTGGTCACGTTTGTCGGAGATCCGACAATCGTTGAAGCAAACGAGTGCTAGAGTGGAGACCGCGTCTCGGTAAACGTAGTGTGGGACGCCCCCCGGCTAGATGGTGCAACGATCTGCGCAGAGCGGCTGGCAGAAACTGAAGCCGAAGATCGGGCTAGGTGGCGGTCCATGGGGGAGACCTATATCCAGCAGTGGACTGCCGCAGGCTGTTGTTATTGATGATGATGATGATGATGATATATCATATATGGAATAAAAATAATTTATATAGTTATGTATCTTATATGGATTGTATAAATTATAATGAAAAAGGTTTACTTATGCGCAGCGGCGACGTGTCTTCGCAGAAGATCAGTTCTTTGGAAAGCTACGCCGCAATGCTGGCAGAACAGTTCCGGCCCGCGAACTGTGTCAAAGACAGCACGTTCTCCGCTGTGCGCCAGCGGGGACAACCGGAAATCCATATCGTCACCTAGTTTTACATATATGTTATTGTAGTGTATCAGTAATGAGATGATGCGTAAGAGATGCGCATCCCTGGTGCGCAGGGTGCGAAGCAGCACCAACAACCACGAATTGTGTCTATGTGACAGATTATTCTGTTGTCTTGTTATGATAGAATTTTCGGTTGTCTTCCGTAGAGTCTACTATACCTGAAGATGCCTCGTGTTGGGGCGAAACACGTGTCGTTTACAAGGTGGAAAAGTGATAGTGTGTGTTTGGTGTTGTGCATAGTGGTTGGTGGGAGGAGAATTGATGGCCGATTTTCGGTAAGTTTTTGGTTAAGTTTCAAATAAATCCACTTCATCCAGCAGAAAAACACACATTATTAATTTTCTGTTATTGTTTTGCTTGTGGCGGATCTTAGCTAAGTAAAACTTTTGACTGCTTGAAAATAATACTTTTAGTATGTACGTTTTTTTGTTTATTTTTACTTTTAATATGTTTTTTTTATTATTTTATTTTCGTTAATTGTATTTTGGCCAAATAAATGAGTTGAGATTTTACAGCGTCATCATCATTAAAGTTTTACCACGAAGGGAGTTGTCTAGAGATCGAAATAAGTGATAATGTGATGGCGCGAGATCAGAGCTATATGGTGGGTATAACATCAATTCCCAACCAATATCCTTTAATTTTTGTCAGGTAGCTAGACGTGTGCAGACTAGCATCGTCCTGGTGAAAATGACATCTCAAAACCACCTTTCCAATCCCACCAAATTGACAGCAAAATTCTTCTTTTAGTGGGTATTTGCCTTTTTTATGGCATAGGAAAGCAAACGAGAAGGCGTGTCACCTGATGGAAAGGAACCAACACCGCCCATAGACATCTGCAACGCCATAGGCAGTGCGAAATCGTTGCCGATCTTAAAGGAAAGTGAAATTATGGGAGTGGGAGTGGGAAGGGGAGGGTGTTGGACCTTCGGAACTCAGACCGCTCACCGTACGAAGCGCGGTAGCTAAGCTACCACTCAGACGCCGATTTTCTGCGGGAGTGTGGTACTTCCCCGGGCGAGCCGGCCCATTCATGCTACAGACAAATAATATGCCATTCTTGACAAAGTATTCGTCTGCAGCGTGGCTCTACCACTATAAGTCAAATAGCCTTAGAAGTCGATTGACATTGTTGACACTTTTGGTCTCCAGAACGGATAGAGTTCATTGCGTTTTAGCAATCGCAAACGTTGATGCGTTTTGTCAGATGAACTTCTTTCAAATCATGCGGAATCCAAATATCCAGCTTTTTAACGATCCCGACACATTTTAAATGCTTCTTAATGGCTGTATGTGAGACATTTAACTTCTCTGCAATCTCCTGTGTAGTTACGTCACGATCCGCTTCGATAATGGTTTTGATTAATAATCCTTAAGCTCAACTGGTCGGAATTTTTCAAATCAATTCCGGCATTGCCTTTCTGTAAGGGCTTCATCATGATACACATCACGTAACTTTTTGGCGGCTTGTACTGAGTTCTTTCCTTTACGGAAATAATGTAGTAGGGCCATGTTGCAGGCGAAATTCTGTAAAGAATTTTACTGACAAAAATTTCTGCAAACTATGAAAATTTAAACTTCAACGGGACATACGAGAATTAAGTCGGCTTTCTACTAAAAGTGGTGTAAGGTTCATATGGTAAACTTTATAGGAGTGGTTCGATCAAAAAACAATAAAGCAGAAAAGAAGTAAAGAGAAAAAGAAGAAAGTAGAAAAGAAATAAAGTGTTTTGTTCGATGACCTCTTGCCATCTTTCTGGTAACGTCATGATAGAATTCATAGAATTTCTGGTCTTTAATAGCAAAAAATTCACCAAGTGCGATTTGAGGTCATCTTTTTTACTGAAATTTTTACCAATTAAGTTTTGTAAACTTCTGAATAAATGTATGGGGGATGCGACATCACTTCCCAACCATGTTCCAATAGTTTGTACGTGTTACTAAAGATGTGAGAGTTCGCTCGCCTCGCATTGTCGTCGTGGAACATGGTTTCCTTTGCCATTTGCCAATTTTGGCCTTTTCTCTTTGATTGCTTCTTCTAATTTCACAAGTTGTTGTTTCACAAGTGACAGTAAACACCTGAGTTGATCATGACATGATTTCTAGTCATCTAATCTAATGACATACTAAAAATATTAATATTATCCATAGAAAAACCATTGACTATAATTTTTTTTGCAAAGGAGCTCTGTATTTGTATAATATTATTTAGGATTATGAATAAAGTTTTTTATTTCTATTATTCGTTCATTGCTTTTTTGCCCAGAACCCAGGCATTAGACATGTCTATGGACAGTGCTTTACACGTACCAGAGTTTGACTCATCCAAGGAGGGTTCGCGACGTCGGGGTCGCGGCGGCATGTGTGGATGTCGTTGCGCCGAGTGTGCACTCAGAGCTTCCCGCGACCAACACAGCTCCCCGCACTCGCCGCATTCCACTGGCGAATCACCGCCATGAATCTGCCAATGATATACAGGTGTCCTCGAATTAGTGTAAAAGAGGTACTCTTTTCCGTTAGACGGGCGCAAGCAATAATCGCCAAATAAAAATATTTAGACGAAAAGCTCGTTTGCTTGCCTATTCCATTAAAGGTTTTTTTTAAAGAGAATAATCTATTTCTATTATGTTAAACTATGCGGTACTTGTAATTATTTATGAAACTTTCAAATAAAATGCGAGATTGGTGATTCTTGGGTACTTTTTCGTTAGCCGGGCGTAAGCAAAAAATCTCCGAATAATATAGAATTCCGCCAAATTTCTTATAACCTAACCTTAACTTTGAAGAAACAAAGGTTAGATTAGGTTGTAAGAAATTTACGTAGAAAAACCTAAAAGTAAATCTCAATTTTTTATCATTTTTAAAACAAAAATTAAGATAAAAGGAAGACATGCTTTGTTTTGACTAAATTCAGAATAGAGTATATGGCCCCAAACGAACATTCATCCCTCCTATGGTTGTAAGAAATTTTATGGAATTCTACATTATTTGGCGATTCCCTTGCGCCCGGCTAACGGATAGGTAACAAACAAATATCTATTTTATAAAATATCGTTTATGACATATTTTTTTCATGCAAATTTCTTAAAACTTTTGCATGCATTTATAAACGTGTAGATCTGTCCAAGCTGGTTTTTTAAATAGGCCTTTGGTTCCTGTAGCTTTTTAGGGGTTATTGATTTCTTTACCTTTAAGGTCATTGTATTTTCTTATTATTAAAAAGGTAATAGACACATTCACTTTACGTTATTAGGTCGAGTTATATAGTTAGAGCTATGAAGATAATTTCGTACATGCTTTTACGATGAATGGAGATGAGTTGGAATAAAACCCCAACGATCGTCTTCGCTTCTTTGAATCGTGTTGTATAGATTGATCAAAGAAGTTACTTTCCGACAAAATTCCTGCACACCAGCGGTGCCATTGTCGCCAAATCTACATATATAGGAAACTTGAAACGTTGACGTTAAAAACATAGATAATGCAAGATACTTCTGCGTACATAAAAATCTGAGACAATTTAAAAAGATGTTATTCGGGAGAAAGGCAAGTTAAAGCTGGTAATCAGGTTAATGAAGCCCTGCACTCCTTTATGAAAATTCAGAATATGTCTAAAACGGCCCTACTGGCAGTTAATTGGGAAATGCTTATTCCGGACTCTGATGTAGTGAAAGTTGAGTTTGGCAGAAGAATCATGAAAGCAGAATGAATGCGGTTGATATGAGAGCATTGAGAAGTTCGAACTTTAAAAAAAAGGCCAGATCAAGATCACTTAATAGGCGGGCTTGCATGAGGAGAGTGATGAGTGTGAAGGATACAAGGAAAGTACTCCAAGATAGAAGCAGATGGAGATCTGTGTTCTCTGCCTACTCCTACGGGAAACAGGCGTGATGATATCGTGACACGCAATGACAGGTAGTGTTACTGCCGCTTGTCGCTCTCACGCGGGTCGCTTGCATAGCTTTTTGCATGAGTATCTGTAGTATGTCGGTTATTTGGTCTGTTCCGTTCTTTAAGAGAATGTTACGTCTTTACTGTTTTTTTACGGTTTTCGGGGATTTACTTACTAAACTACTTAAAATTAAATTTAAGCAAAAATTTAACAAAATTTAATTTAATAAAATATGTTTATTTACGCAATAATAATAAGATAACCATTTTAGACGGCTAGATAAAATATTTTTTCATGAAAATAAAGGTATTTCATAACACCCCCCATTTGCTTTTAGACCCGCTACTACCCCCATGAAAACCTCCAGCGCCCACTATTACAGCCGGTATCGCCTCCGTTGGGAATCTACGAAATAGAACGTGAATAATGGTCTGTTAGTATCCGTTTGTACTTTAGAATGAGCTGGTTGACTGGTCATACGTGTTGAAGATAATAAAAAGTAAATGTGTGGATAATGAAATATGGGAACTCCGCCAATCCGCATTGGACAAGCGTGGGTGGACATATATGGGATGTGAAAATAAAAAGTGAAATAATATAAATATACATACCCTCGCATGTGACTGCAAAGCTTTTTCACGCGCGAATCCAACGCCACAGTGCCTGCAGACGAACGGGCGTGAGGGGTCCGAGGGTGGTGGTGGGGCCGGTTCGGGGGACTCGGGCTCCGAGGGCGGGGACGGCATGCGCGGCGGGGGCGGCGTGCGCGCTCTTCTCGACCACTGCTGAGTTCGCGCCGACGTCATGTTCTCCCACACGCCGTTCTATGAACGAAGTATATAATGACATTCCTTTTGACATTATAAAAGCCCCAAACAAATTCAATTTTAAGGTGCAAATCCGACAATTTTTGAAGTACAATTGGTGGCAGAAAACTGCGACTAAATAACGCATTTACTGAATTCTTATAATACAGTACTGGGTCTTAAATATAAATTAAAGCATAAGCATAATGAGAAAGGATGTCAGAACCTATAAAAATCATATAATCTAGGTTGCAGCCCCAGTTAAACTTTTACAATTTTTGTTTAATAATTTAACTTCTAATAATTATTTAAATATTGATATTTAAATCTCAATACTTCTGAAATTAGTTATTATGGGACAAATTCTTAGGTAAAGAAGTTACCTCAACAGGTTCAGGATTTTTTCTCCGTCTTCCTCTCTTTTTCTTTGGTTTAATTAATTGACTATTATCAGCTATGACATCATCTAAAACAATAAATACAATTTAAGGTGAATAATGGGGTAAAACTTGTTTATATAATTTACTAGGTTTTCTCTAATATTATGGTCAAAAATCTTTACTCTAGTTTTTCTAATAAATTACACATAGTTGTAATTGAACATTTTTATACTACTCAGAGAAAGAAGGGAGAGGATTGAATGCAGTTGGACTGAATCTAATCCTTCTATCGGCTTCGTCAAGTTTTTCGTCCATCACTCAGAGAAATTTTTGTGGCGTAAACCTTAGAGATTTGAGACGAAAGACCAGTGTATCCAATTTTTTTTCGCGTCTTAGTAAACGTAGTGTAGAACGTCCCCCGGATAGATAAAGCGCATGGAGTTTGGCAGAAACTGAATGCATGTCGTCGAAGATAGCAAGTTACACTTACCATAATCCAAAGGATCCGCATTATCAGGTACAAAAGCATGGACTTTTAAGTGGTTGATGAGATCGCACTTTCGCACATATCGCACACCACATAAGTTGCATGAGTGTGGCCTGTCGTTTTGGTGCGCCACCATATGGTTCATAAGTGCCGCCTTCTTGCGAAAACGACGAGAACAGAAATCACACGGCCATGGACGCATCGCTGTGTATTCATCCTGGATAAATGACAAGTATTTTATTTGTATAATAATAGGCTTTATTTAGAACAAGATTTATTTAGAATTACAAATAAATATATTTCTTCGAATCCGGATTTCTGTGTTCCTTTTACAGGCCTCCCCCAGTCTTCTTTACAATTTGCCAACCTTGTCAAAGTCCTGCTAGCTATGTCGACAATTTTATCCCACCATCGCCTAAACTACCTGCCTCTCTTTCCCTTGTGCCCTCTGGGTATTAAATCTTTAGCCGATTTTTGGTGAAAATTAAAAACCCGAAGAGTACTTTATATGTAAATGTAATTAAAATATATTTCTCAAAGTTTAATATGTTTACTTGTTTAAGCCTACACTATGACTACATAGTTGTCGGTTGTCACTTGATTGTTAATAATATTTGAATATTGACACCGCACGACACCATACACTGCTTTATTGTAGAATGTGAACACTTGGGTAACCATGTTGTTATGGTTTTGCTCCATCTTTCTTACTTTTAAATTTTTTGAGAATTTATTTTTAAATAAATTTTGTTAAAGACTACAAATAAAAAGAGGATACAAAACTGGTTAACATATTAGGTGTACAAATAAGTTTCCGCGGTTTGTCAAAAGATGGCCCCACCAGAAGGTTATGGAGAAATTGTCAGATGTAAAACGTAATATCCCAAGTTTAGTCATCTGGCAACACCATAACCTTAAAGTACTAGTGATTCCGTATCAGCATCACGTAATTTTTTTCGTGCAAAAATGTCAAGTTTTATTCCGAATAAGCATCATTTGCGGGAACTTTTGATTTACTTCTTTAATGTGAAAAAATCTGCAGCTGAGGCGCATCGATTGCTTCTAGAAGCATATGGTGAAGCTGCTTTAAGTGAGAGAAGTTGTCAGGAATGGTTTCAAAAGTTTAAGAACGGTGAGTTTGACGTTAAAGACAAAGAACGCAGTGGAAGGCCGAAAGTGTACGAAGACATGGAATTAGAAGTACTATTGGAGGAAGATTCGTCCCAAACGCAAAAAGAACTTGCACTTACTCTACAAGTGACTCAACAAGCAATTTCACATCGTTTAAAATCGTTAGGAATGATTCAAAAACAAGGAAATTGGGTTCCATATGAACTAAAGCCGAGAGACGTTGAACGCCGATTATGCATGAGTGAAATGCTGCTTGCCAGGAATAAAAAAAGAGTTTTTTGCATCGTATAGTCACTGGTGACGAAAAATGGATTCACTACGATAATCCAAAGAAGAGAAAGTCATGGGTTAAGCCCGGCGAACCATCAACATCGACAGCTAAGCCGAATATTCATGGAAAAAAACTCATGCTGTGTATTTGGTGGGATCAGCTTGGTGTCGTGTATTATGAATTGCTGAAACCAAGCGAAACCATTACTGGAGCTCTCTACCGAACACAATTGATGAGATTGAGTCGGGCACTTAAGGAAAAACGCGCCCATTACTACTCCAGACACGACAAAATTATTCTTTTACACGATAATGCTCGTCCACATGTTGCGGCGCCGGTAAAAACATACTTGGAAACACTCAACTGGGAAGTTTTACCCCACCCGCCGTATTCACCAGACTTAGCCCCTTCTGATTATCACCTGTTCCGGTCGATGGCACATGGTCTGTCTGAGCAGCGCTTCACATCATATGAAGACACCAAAAATTGGGTAGATTTGTGGATAGCGTCAAAAGATGAAGAGTTTTTTCAACGGGGTATCCGAATGTTGCCAGAAAGATGGGGAAAAGTAGTGGCAAATGATGGAAAATACTTTGAATAAAACGTAATGTACTTTTCCTTTACAATAAATTCCTAATTTTTTATAAAAAACTGCGGAAACTTATTTGTACACCTAATAATATGTGTATACATTCTCAATCAAATATGGTTTAAAGGTACAGAAGGCAAGTCAGACATTCCATGCAAGTTCTTTTAACTCATTAAATACTTTATTTTACATATTAAACTACCACAAACTCTTTGGTAGGGTCAAAAAATTGTGAAGAAGTTTGCATATTATGTTAAACTTAAGTAAACTTGTTGTGATAAATATGTTCATTATTTACTCCAATATAGTACAATATATCCAACAAAATCAATGCAAAATCTTACCAGCTTCAACACAATTATAATATAAAATAATATGGCTGTTATGCCAATGATATATTTTTAAGTGTACAAATAAGAAATTTATTGACACAAGCACCTCACTCACATATTAACAATTTGGGGGAAGAAAATTTTCTTTTTTTTTAACTGTGTTTTTTATCTATTAGAATTTTTTGGAAACGATCTAATGAATTAGTAGATGAAAATGCTTTTTTCTTTTTAGAATTCTTTTCTCAGATTTTCTAGAAGTAATCCATTGATTTCACTGCTTGTTGGTCACTGGTGTATGATGTTTCTTTGGCTATGTAACAATTATAATAATTCCTTTATAAGAAAGACAAATAGGATAAGATGTATAGGCTTTTATTTTTAAAATGACATAAATAAACTATGAAACGAATTTGTGCACTAAAATAATATATGAGGTTAACATGTTCCATGCCAGACCATTTGTTGGAGATTTTCTGTTCAGATCGCCTGTTTGTTAAACTAATTCCCAGAAAAATATACTTATTGGTTTGTTATGTTATGCATTTAGAACTATACACCCTTTCCTTGATTATTATGATTTTTACATTGTTGTAATTATTATAAGCCATATGCGAAAAACAAAACAGTACAATTATAAAGTATGGGGCATATAGGCCTCACGTGGCACGGAATGTGTTAAATAAGTTACTGCCTTTTCTCCTAGAAATACTTACGAAAATCAAATTAAGTTAATAAAGAAGGATAGTAACATAATAAACACCAATTTTAATATACTTGCCTGATCTGTTGGCAGAGGCACATCATCATTTTCTACCTTGATATCCGAAACTGGGTTAACTAGTTGGTCCATTGGTATCTCAACTCTGAAAAGTAAAGAAAAGTGCATTATCCCCTACCAAATTCTTTTTTTGTGTTGTTGAACATATTGTATGTCAACATGAAGAATAATTCTACTTTGCTGGAATAAGAAATATTAAACTGTTTTTTATAAGGTTTAAATCAAACTTCTTGCAAGTCCCTTAAGTTGTTATTTGCAAATTCCTCAACCTTTTCAAGGCAGTTCCATTTTCAAATACTGTGACACTTTTGTGTGCTGCCAATATCTTGAAGTGTACCACCAAATTTTAGAAATGCAAATTATTTTACAATATAATGTAGGTAATTAAAATTTTTTGAAACTTATTTTTATTACTGGTCTAGACAGAGAGACATGTAGAACATTCACCAGTGATAACAAGTTGCTGTATCATACTAATAGTTTAACATATGTTTGTAAGTAATCTTACCTCTCTTGGCCACCTGTAATAACCCAGTCGTCAGTTATAACCTCCTCTGTTACACACTCAACATTGGGATCATCAGCCAACTCGGCTGTCTCCGTATAACCCACAACATCTTGCGACAAATACATTAAGTTTTCAGCTGCCATTTGATCAGTATCTGCAATTATTTCTTCTGAGGTCTAAAAATAAAAAAAAACAGTTTTTGCTTTAAAGCAAAAGTAAATAGATATGGCAATGTCTGATGTGGTTTGTCATGTTGCATAGAGATCTAACAGTTAATGGTTTAGACAGAAACATGAGTGGAAACATTTTTTGATTCTACTTCCCTCGCAGGCTTGATGGAGTGGGGATCTGTGTAGGGTGGCTATTAGAACTTGATGTGTGAAACTGAACTTTGGGTAAAGTGGCACATCTTTGAGCGGCTATATCTAGATGTGCACTGTCATTGACTTAAGTAAGTAGAGGCATAATCATAGGCCTATAATGGTCAGTTTTTTCATGAGCGTAAGATGCATAATTCTATAGTCACTAATTAACAAGCCTTATGTGGCAACTGATGCAATTTGTATCAGTTTTCATTTAATGTGTACTATGTAGATTAAAAAGATTTAATTTCAATTTTTTTTCTAAAATGGTAAAAATTATTATCAACACTATAGCAAATGTTGTCAGTAAACTGTATTAGAAAACTGTCAGGCTTTTCAGTTAGTTTTTATAAGTATTATATTCATGCATATTTCAAAAGTGGCTAGTGAAAAATGTATTAAAACTGGTTTTATGTTATATTAGTTTTTAGCGAAAGAGTGATGCTAAGCTATTACAAAAGGGAATAAACCGAATATGTTATAAATATATATGATCAAATAATAATACTGCTCAAATTTCATACCATATTTGAATAAGAAACAGATTGTACGTTGTCCAGGCCACATATTACCTCTGTTTCTATTTTAGCCGAATACTGAAAGGAAATAATTTTATTTTTAACAAATCATGAGGTCTATCAATTAAATAATTTAAAGGTAATGTAATTTACCTTAGTTTCAACATCCTCCCATTGAAGGTTAAACTCTTCTCCTGTAGCTTCCATTGTTATCAATTAATAATTACACATATATTGTCATTTATTTTTTCAGGTTTAAAATTTTTTGAATATTTATGTTATATGGCCACATAATTTATTTTTTACCATTATAATTATATATTTATGCAAATTAATATGACCATGGAGAAATTAAATTATTTGTGTATTACATGCTACCATAAATGTAGCTATTCTTCAGAAGCTAGCTGGAAAAAAAAATTGACATGAATTCACACAGATCTTTGGTCTTTTTATAAACAAATATGGAATTTAATGCATACAAATACTATATTCATGATAAATCAATAGATTAGCAATAGTATATCAATCAATTATATTTTATGTCAAATAGTATATTTCTGATAAATATAAAAACATTAACAAATGAGAATAAAACAGTACACACAAAACTATAAATCAGAGATAATCTAAGGTATCAGTTGTGCCGCACTTGTCAACATATTTTTAAACGACTATATCCTAAACCAAAACATCAACATAACCTTATTTCATTAAACATTGTTATTTATTGCAACATACGTTTTTAGTAAAATTAAGATCCTTTTACCTTGACAAAACCCCTTGTTTGCCCGATAGGTAGTATTATACAAAGAAAGTCATGACAAAAATGGTGTCAATATTCCAAAACGGCATAGGTTATTTATGTCAAATCTTAAGGTTAGATATTGTTAACAGATTTTTAATCTTTAAACACAAATACAGCAAATAAAATAGTACTTAAAGTACATAAAATATAGCGCGTATGACGACTGTCGAAACTACGACATATAATTATACATTTACATGACGCAATCACAGAAGTTATCAATAGTTCAACATCGATGAAAACTTAAAATAAAATAAAATTTGTAATTTATACACTTCAACTGCTTACCGAATAATAATCAAAAACTGTCACAGTTTAATTAATACATTTCTTAATATAATAAACCAGATTCATATGTTATTTGGTTATTAAGCAAATGGCTATCTTGCAAGTTTTATTCGTTCCAAAATTTTCGTCTATAAAACAGATAAAAAGATAAACCTGCTACCTAGTAGGATATATATTTCTAGGTTAATCTGTGGTTCCGAACAAGAATTTTGCTATATTTTACATTTTTCTGCGTTGACGGCAATTAGATATAAATATTCTGCCAATGTAAGATATTTAAAAGAAACTTGAAATATTATATCTTTTCTATGGGATAGGAAGGCAAACAAGCAAGCATATCACTTTATGGAAAACTCTAAGTCGCTCATAGACGTGTATTATATCAGAAACATTGCTCATTCTTAAAAATATATAGCTTCTTTTTCTTTTTTAGCAGTGTCGTATAGCGTTGAAGATAAGTAGTTTCACAGAGAGGTAGTGGATTTAGCAGCACAACTTGAATCACTCTCTACCCTAAAAGTATTAAAAGATACTGAGGAATGATACATATCTCTATGTAATGTTAAATATGAATCTAGCCGTTCGGTGATCATCAAAGGTACAAACTAGCGAATATTATAAGCGGTAAGGGATAGAAACTGATATTCGGTTCAAAGGTGAAAACAGTATTCCAGATACGGATGGACTTAAGTTTTTTGTTTTCAGATCGTATTCAACTCTCATTTTCTTTCATCCATCGATTACATTTTGGTCACACGTATTTGTTGAAATAAAAACATTTAGAAAATCTTTATCAGTTCTAATGGAATTTTTATTTTAATTATTTAAATTGTTTTTTAATATTTAAAACGATTCTAGCTACTCACATACTACAGACTACAAACAAGAATACATTTATTTTTATATTATTCATAAACTACGCGTATTTGGGGGGGGGGGGGGGTGTGGCCCATAGCTTCAGGGGTAAATACCACAACTCGTGTGGAATCTCGAAGGGGCAACAGACCTCTAGTCACTGATAACGCAGTTCCCAGCGGCTTTTTTTAGGCGTCCTGAGTTTTGACGTCGTGTCGTCTATCTCGAGTAGGCAGAATCATCCTAATCAAGTCCATCACTCATGAGTCCTCTCCCCTTGGTAGTAGGGTGGGAACTGGAGGAGGTCACGTAGGAGCGGGCGGGTGGACGCGCATGCAAGAGCGCAAATGAGTAATAGAAATAAGTGAGGTCCATTGTCAGCTCAGTCAAACATCTTCCGAGCCAACCAGATCACAAACTCGTGGGTGCTTTCCACCCTGAGGTGCCCCACGATGCTGCGCAGAGCCAGATCCTGCTGGACCTGAACGCGTTTGCGCTGTGTAGTTGATACCAATGCCCACCGAGCTGGTGAGGTATAAATCAGATGAGAGCGAAGCAGAGAGAGAGAGAGAGAGAGAGAGAGAGAGAGAGACAGAATGAGGCAAGGATAGGTCTGAGGATCGCGCGTACTTGTGCGTTTAGCCACAGCGTGCGGTCTATGCGGACTCCAAGGAACGTAACTGTCGTCTCCCAGCTTATGTCTTGCCCTCGTAACCTGAGGAGCGGCGATAGGTGACGGAGATGGCCAGTCACAAGGGCGGATGTCTTCGAAGAGTTTGAAGATTAGTCCGCCGCGCCACATCTGATCGAAGGCCTTCTCTTTATCGAGAAAGACTAACTAAGGCAACCCAATGTAATCCGAAAGACTAAGTAGTCTCTCCGATTACATTGAGCCACCAGATGCTCATTTTCGGCATTTTCTCGATTTCGCCAACTGTCGTCTTCTCTTTTTGGTTGGGTCTAGGATCTGTCGAAGGACTTTTCGCTCTCCGACTAGAAGTTTCTTCTCTTCCTTTGGCGTTAGTGTCCAAGCCTCACAGCCATACGTTAGAATTCGCTAAATAATTGTATTATAGATTTGGAGTTTCGTCTTTATACTGAGAAGCTTGGACACCAACACCTTGTGAAGAGCTACGCTGCACCACAAGGCGTTTTGTATGCGGATGTCTCTTTTATCGTGACTGATTATTTTATTTGTAAATAACACACACTAGCTATAACACAATAAAGACATTTTTTCACTGTTCTATATAAAGATTGGTCGTAATTGTTCAAGTAAGGTACTACCCGTTACAATGTATTTTCGATCTTTTGCGTGACGGTGATACTCCCGTTTTAGATTTATTGAAATTTCATAGGCATTATTTTCTTTCTCAAAATATCACTACACTTACTAGGCGTAAAATTTTTTAGCTGATAATAAATTTTTTAAATGACAATAATTTATGTTTTAGTTTGTATTTATGTTGTCTGTACTTGCAACAAAGACAAAGAATATTTATTTATGTAGTACAATTTAATTTATCCTTTATCTTTTTTAAATCTATATTATTTTAGGTCCATCAGCTAATTTTGTTTATTAACAATATAATTTTTACGTACTTGAAAACTTGATTATTGATTTCAATTTTGGATTTGAACATAAATCAAGCCTGCATTTATTATTCCTAGTATATTCAAGACTTAAAAATATGTCGCAAGAATTACAAGAACTTTGCAAATTATTGTTCCCTGATTCATCTTCAGGTAATTTATGTTATATGCTAAATGTATGACAAAGGGGCACAACGTATTATTTCTATAACTATCAATTTAACATGTATGCGGAGCATTCTTCTGAAAGTCAAACGATGCTTTGATGACCTGATACCAGTAGCTAATTCAAAGTAAAAGTTGTATATGTGGCTGCTGATAATCTGGTGTAGTATCATTACATACTCATCATCTCGTATGCCTGGGGAACTAGGACAGTGTTTAAACTGTAGTGGCCAAAAATTAAGATAAAACTTTTTACAAAAATACTCTATTAGAACGTTTCTGTACCTTATCATTAGTATATAAGAATTTATAGTGATCAGTGTTGTTGACTAAATACTTTTTTGTTTTTTTCCTTATGGTTAATGAGGGTTTATTCTAATAAGTAATCCTCATTAAACATAATCAACAGGACATAAAAATTATGTGTATATTCTTACTAAAACTCAATATTAAATGAAAAATAAATATATTAATGTTTCCCATGGCAAATTTGTATCAGTTCATATAGTATCACAGCCTCTTGAGAAGCCAATATAAAATAGGCCAATATACTATTAATACAAAAAGATATTTGTTTTCTTTAACTTGTACAATCTCTCTTCCTCATTTTTAATGTATGATATAATAAGATGGAGTAAATCCACACATCACATTCAATGAATTTGGGAGATTGTCACCTTACCCATAAACCCAAATTATCTAAACTGTTAAGCAGAATGTTGCCTGAATGGAGTCTAAGTGATATTATTAAATCTTTCCTTTTGATTTTGCACTTGTCAAATCAGGGGAAGCAAAGAAGTGTAGGCTGCATTGTCCTACATCATACACATTTAACCAGTGATCTTTTATCAAATCTTTCAACCAAATGTTGCAACATTTAATCTGTTTGTTTCTATTTACAGAAATCATGAAAATAAAAATCGTTGCTTATATTTGAATATATTCAAAATAATTATACTGTGGGCTTTTATTTGTTTTAGAAAATCCAGAATATTTTAGTGACATTGCTGATTATATTAAAAAACTAGGGTCACAAAACTGGGATCACATTCGTAGTGAACCTGAGAGATTATCAGATGATATGAAACACTTAACAGAACAAACTCAGGAATTAGCTTTCACAAATTGTAAAACCTTTGTGGAAACAGCTGAAATTTCACGAACAATTATGAAAGACTTGGGAAAGTCGAAAGACTCTTTGACTACCTTTCTCAACACTATGCCTAACTTTGTACAAGAATGTGAAAAATTTTCAGTTACGATCGGAAACATTGTACAGGATAAGAAGTAAGTGTTTCAGATGTCTAGAAATAATTATTAGTAACTTATTACATACATATAGAAATAGCACTGATGATTTCACCAATGTCACAATGGAGAAGACATGAAGAAGATTAATTGGTGCAGTTGAGTTTGTAAATTTATAATAAAAAGTACATGACATTAATAATATCGTAGGCAATAGCTTCATGCTTAAGACATTGTTAATCTTATGTACACAGAACCACGAGTAGAGTAATTATATATTTTTAATCATTATTTATCTTTTCAAGACTTCTTTTTTGCTATAGCCTGCTCCTTTAAGTAACAAAATAAAAAAAATATATTTGTATTTTCTCAAACACATCTATAATTATAAATTATTTGCACAGAACTCAGTTTCAAACTTTGTTCTACAAAGGAAAGAAGTTATTTTCAATTAATCTTACTACATTTTTTATACTTTCTTTAAACATGCACAAAACTTAGCACAACACTCCAACAACATATCTTCATCAACTTCATTATCATACCTTCATACATATACACAAAAATACCTTCAAAAATATTTCTTATTTTTATAGGTTTTAATAAGTTTTCAATAACATTGTCTAATTTATTTACAAGTAGGTAGTACCTACCTGCATCAATTATTGCATTGCCTGGTGAAGTATACACCTTGTTCACCAGTTTTCTACTGCAGCTTTGTGCTCATGAAAATCTATAACTTTAAAAAACACCTAACTATTGTTTTCAGATACAAACTGAAATAGGTTAAATTAATACTGAATAGTATAGGTGTATTTTTTCTCCTTTAGGTATATCATATTAATAGTTTTTTTTTATTTGAAATAGTTTTTCTGTTCCGTAAATACTTTACAAATGACCTTCACAAAATTTTTAAAAGTTAATTTCAAGTTTCCTTCCTTTTCCGTGTATGCTCCCCTTTACAAGAAAAATGTTTATGTACGCCATAATAATTAGATAAACATTTTAGACGGCTTCGGAAGATGTTTTTTTTGTGAACATAGAGGTATTTTATAACGCCCTCCATTTGCCTTTGGACCCTTTACTACCCCCATGAAAAGCTCCAGCGCCCACTAGGGGGGCGATATCGCCCCCGTTGGGATTCTATGGCTTAATGTCGATTTCGTTCCATAATCCTTATGTCTAAGAACTACATATATATTTATTGATTATTAGGGTCCTTGATCCGATAAAACTTTCACGTAAACATGTCTTTTAATATATTAGTATCATATTTTAGGCGTTTTAATAGTATACGAAACCAAAGTGACAAATTACTGGAATTACTAGAATTACCTTCTTTAATGCGCGAAGCCCTCAACGCGGAAGATTACGAGAGTGCATTGGACATTTTTACATTTGTTCGCAATTTATCGAAACGATATCCGGAAATACCCATTGTTCAGGTTTGTGTTAAATGTATTCACAATTTTTGTGATTTATATCTTATTCATGTAAGAATACCTAAACTTCTATTTTATTTTCAGAATACAACGTCTGAAATTATGATACTCTGGTTCGAAACTCTATACCATTTGTACAACCAGCTACATTATGATCTACCATTACCTCAGTGTTTGCAGGTATTATTATTCTTGTTCATTTAATTAAATGAAATTTAGAAAAAATACAATTCACAATTTTTAATTTATAAGCTGTTTTCCTAATAATTGATGTCGGCCGTCACAAAGTTCAAAACCCATTGTCACGAAATTCGATAATAAATTGAGGTAAATGTGGCTGTTTTCTGGCAGAAATTAGAGACAGTACTTTGTGCTTATATCAATATCAATATTGATATAAGCACAAAGTACTGTTTCTGATTTCTGTCAGAAAACAGCTTTGTGCTTACATACTGGTTCGTAAATTTTCTTCTAAACAGAATGATGTAAAATAGTTAACCGAGAAGAAAAGAAAATAAACAGATAACTTATGAATTAAGTTATGAACAATATAACCGATAAGTTATAAAAATATAATTGAACACCTTATTTGCAACAAACTATGATATTCTTTCATATCAAAGAGATAGGCAGACGCGTAAAGAGATCACTGAATACCAATAATTGTATATGCGTTGCCGGCTTTTAAGGAAGGAGTAACATCATTTCTGAAAATATAGGAAAGAGTTTATTGTGACATTTTACTAGACTAACCAGGAGAAAGACTTCTTTTGCGTATTGTGCAATGTTGGAATTGAGTGGCGGGATTTAATCCGGAAAACTCAATGTGTAAAAGAAAAAGGTGCAAAGAGATGTCATTTTTCTTGCAAGACCAGTGAACTGATATTGATTTGATTTGAAGATGTTAATGCTGGTAGCCTATTGGCTTTAACATCTTTTTCGCGTTTTGTCATCTTGAATTGATTGATAAGATTTTGGTCAAAGGGCAGAACCAAGTACTGCGATGCCGCGGCCCAGAGATGTGAACATATTCGACAAGCGGCCAGACATACCGGCGAAAAAATATTGCCATTTTTTCCGATTATACCTACTTTTTTCGGGGCCAATATGGCCTTATCTTAAACGCAGAGTTGGGTATCCATCGATGTGTAATGATCTAAAATATCTATACTTGATTTGGTCTTATGTGTAATCAATGATTTTTATAATTTTTAGATACTTGGATATCTACGCAGAGCTAACACAGTATTTAAGTCGACAGAAGATAACCAATTGTTATCAGCATTGAATAAAACAAATAGCGCGGACATAGCTGACGGTTTACATTTACATTTTTTAAAAGCAAGAAATGCTTGGTTTGAAAAAGCCTTAGAAGACGCTAAAACAAATGAGAGTAAGTTAATTGATGATTAGATAGGAAAGCAGGAAATAATGTTGTGAGATATTATTTTTCGTTAATAAGAAGTTGCAAATGGCAATGAAATATTATAATAAAATGTAGGAATAATATTAGGTGCGCAACTAAGTTCTCCCTGTTTTTTTTTTAATATAAAATTGGAACTAAATTGTGCAAAAATGCTTTACATATATATTATTGAAAGTATTACCTATCGCTACCTACAACTTTTTCCTATCTTTCCGTCAGAGCTCGAATACGCTACAATAAAAGTGTTCGTCTGTTGAGGCTACCCACTATTCAAGCCATTTTTCTATGTCTTTATATGAGCGGAACTGCTGATTAGCAAGATCATGTGCCGTCAAATGAAACAATAAATCCGAACGAAATAATCGAAAAATCGGACGGCGCAATATCTGGGGAATATGGCGGGTGAGGTAGGACTTCCCATTTGAGCGTTTTCATGTAGGTTTTAATGGGTTTGGCAACATGAGGCCGAGCGTTGTCATGCAATAGAATCACTTTTCGTGTCTATGCTCGTATTGTAGCCTTTTTCGGCACAGTGTTCGGTTCAGTACCACCAATTGACGTCGATACCGTTCCCCAGTGATGGTTTCATTTGGATTCAACGGCTAATAATAAACAAGAGCGACCTGGTCCCACCAAATACACAGCATAACTTTCGCAGCATGTATTTTTGGTAGAGGCGACGACGTAGAAGCATGACCGGGCAGTTTCCTTGATTTTATTTTCTTTAGATTGCTGTAAAGAATCCATTTTTCTTCACCCGACACGATGCGATGAAGGAAACCTTTCCTTTTTTGCCTCTGGAGCAATTGTTCACAGGCGAAAAAACAACGTTCAACGTCCTTTGGCTTCAAATCATAAGGAACCCGAGTTCCTTGCTTTTGAATCATTTCCAACGCATGCATTCATTTAGAAATGGCTTGGCGGGTAACTTTTAACACTTCAAGCAAGCTGTTCTTGCGTTTGGCATGGATCATCATCGAGCAATTTCTCCAATTCAGGGTCTTCGAATGTTTTTGGCGTCTCTTTGCGTGGACAGTCATCAACATCGAAATCACCGTCGTTAAAGCGACGGAACCAATTGCGGCACGTTGTTTCACTTAGAGCGATTCGCGATGCGCTTCAGCCGCCGTTTTCTTTGAATGAAATAAAAAAGTAACGTTTCCCGCAAATGACGATTATTTGACACAATTATGTCTAACCTTGGTTTATCACGTTTTGGATATGTCAAAATCGACAACACTTACAACTGGAGCCATCTAATGACAGACACCTAATACAAAAGCAACAAATGCGAACTTAATTTTATATTCTTTGTAAAAAACGAATTGGTGTAGATATACCAATATGTTAAAATATATTTTCAGTAAAACTTTTTTTATTTATTGTAGCATCAGACAAGTTATTAAGGAAAATTGTGGAATTACATAGAATTCATCTCTTCAATGTTTTGACTCAACACAAATCAATATTCCTTTCCGATTCTCAGGATTCAAAAGTAAGAGATGATGAACTGAGTGGAACCAGTGCCCTATCATGTTGGTTAAAGCAAAAAGTAAGCTATTTCGTATGTAGTATACATTCCTAGTGGTGAAGAATCGAGATCTCCCATTTTCCTAATTAGAATTTTCTAGTTCATTCAATTACTAGTTTGTGTACTAGTCCTTGTATAAGTCAAAGTACGTATTCTTACGGCAATATAAGTTTAAATTATTTATGGTTTATTATTATTGCCACCATATTTATTATTACTGCTTCATGTTTTTCTTTTGTTTTGCTATTAATATAAATATTTTTTTAGGTGGAGGTTTTAATACAGATATTAAATCAAGGCTTAAGAAAGGAAGATGAATCGAGCTTTGAATCCCTATTGAATCAGTGTATGTATCTCTGTCTCTCCTTTGGGAGAGTTGGTGCAGATTTGAGATGTGTGCTGACCCCTTTATTTAGAAACAATATTCTCATTCAGTTTCATAATACATTAGAAAAGGCAGACAACCAATTCGAGTTACAAATGCGGTCATATAAAGTGCCAACAATAAAAAATTTGCCAAGACCGGTGAATGAGAATATGGCATCAGGTCCTCCAGAAAATTTATTGGATTACTATCCATTGGCAGAATATTGTAATGGACTGTTAACTTCATTGAATAATTTGCGCGTAACAGCACCTTTAAATATAGTGAAAGAGGTATATAATGGCATCAGGAAATCTTTAGATAAGGCCGTACAGATTTTAGTAACATTCTACCATAAAGAGCAGCAAGCTTTCACTGATGTTGAAAGACAAAATTTTGTATCATTTTGCATATGTTTCACAGAGGAGCTGGGTCCATATATTTCAAAATGTCTGTCCCAATTGTTTCCACCGATGCAGATATGCGATTTATTAGGTGTTACTTTGACTGTACTACAAGACAGCAAATTATTGCAAATTGATCAAATAGAAATTTGCAAACCATTAAACAGTATTACAGGCTTAGTTATGAATTAGTACATAAGAAGCGTAGGTGGTAATAATAAATACAAAATTATATATAAAATTTTTGCTAATATATATGGATTTTACTAATAAAACACATTTTTATAAGTGCTTGTTTAATTGTTGATACATAAAAATGTAACACTTATCTCTTAAGAGGATAAAGTTCTAAGGCACCGCCTTCTTACTAACTACATAGCATTCAATTATGGAATGACTTAATAGAATTTTAAATGTAAAAAAATATAAACATGTATTTTAAATTAAGTAAATCTGATCTTTTTAACCCTAGATTTCCCTTCCTCATTTCTGGATACCTCATAATAGTGTGTCACTTTATCAATACTCCCTAAGGACTCTATGAATTCTTTGTCGTGAGTGATAATGATGAACATGAAATTCTTTTGAGTCATTCGCTCCTGCACTATTTCACCCAGAGCTGCACACAAACTCTTAATGTTCTCTTGATCCAAGTTTGTAGTTGGCTCGTCTAATGCTAGTATTCCAAACCTGGAATACATTGAATCATTTTAATTGTTTTTTTAAAGTATTTTTTTCCATTTATTTTAACATTCCTAAAACTTAGTAAAATATTTATGCCACACTACGAAAACACATTCACAGAACTAATTTCGGTGCCGGCGATCCTTTTAATATTTACAATTCATCCTTTTATTAAATATTACTTAAATTTGAATTTTCACATTTGCGCACCTTACTTGCGTAATATACTTTCTGAAAATCACTAGACATAGCATTTTAACAGTAACAAACTATGTAGTATTTTTCATTGGAATAATTTATGTAAGAAACAACCAAGAAAAGATTTTGTTCAAGATATTGTTTAATATTAAAACTATTTATTTATTACTTCAATGTACTATAATTATATTATATTATGGCGATAGCAAACTGTTTTATTATTTGAAGTTATAACTCAGCAGCATGTGCTAATTCCGATGATGTGAAAATTTCGACATCAAATGCGCACTGTCTGTAGTGTTAATTTTATAAACATAAGAGATATACATTACATATAAAAATCTAGGTAAGAATAGCTAGGCTCTGCCTGTCTCGACAAAATTAATGAAATATATATAAAGTTTGAACGTTTACCTTGTGCTGAAAGTCTCTGCAAGAGCCAGTCTTATGATGAGACAGGCTAAAACTTTCTGACCGGCGCTGCATCTGCCGCGCATATCGATTTCAATACCATTTTTACACTGGACCACCCTGCAATCGATATAACGCATGCATAAAGCAAAAAATTAAAATGTTTGAGGACAATATATAGAGATTTTCTAATATTGTACAATATTATTAGAAAATAAGACAGAATACTCTTGTCCTTTGACAATATCTCTTATTTGCTGTAATAGATGATAATACAATAAATCAATAAATGTGAATATATAAATAAATAAAACAAAGAATAAATGATGTGGAGTAAAAGGTGTCGTGACAAAAGTTGAGAAAGGGGTGTTTTGATGGTTTGAGCACATAGAGAGGATGGATGAAAGATGACTGATAAAAGAAATTTACGTTGCGTATGTGGATGGAAGGGTCGGTAGGGGAAGACCAAGGAAAACATACCTTGACCAAATTGCCGCAGTTTTTAGGAAAATCTAGGTCAAGAGTACCCTTAACCGGCGAGATTGCATGAGGAGACTGATGAGTGTGGAGGAAGCAAGGAAAGTGTGCCGAGATCGTAGCAGATGGAGATCTGTGGTCTCTGCCTTCCCCTACGGGAAACAGGCGTGATGTGTATGTAATAAATAAATCTCTTTAAACTTATAAGAAGCCATTCATAAACCGCTTCACACGTAAAGTGGAAGGAACGGTGACACAGTGTGACATTAGAGGGATGAGTTTTAACTTTTATGGCACCACACTCCTAAACTTAAAAAGCTTAAACTCTAAATTTCAATTTCTACAACCTGCACCACCTTCAAACAAATTTTCTCAGTTTCGCCTGCAGGTTGACTTGTAGAGAATGCCCAATGTACATTTTGTGCAAAAAGTTTAAATAAATTTTAACCCCACGTAACAAAGGTTCCCTTGATATTCCGTGTCTTAATTTATGAATGGCCCCTAATTCCACAAACTATAACCTAGGTACCATTACGTAGACGCGACATGAAGGAATATTTATTTATTCTGTGATTGGAATCAAATCTAAGACACTGCTTAGTAAGCTAACTCTTCGCCATCGCTTCATTTGGTTCGTCAAATATGTTCTTAAGATCCATATTTACTAGTAAATTCGAAGTACGTTTTATTTTTACTAGTAATGAAGAAAGAGTCGCATTTAAATCTATTTTTAAATTATTAAAAAAATTATCGTATTACACGTGTTTTCCCTCGTATAACGCGGGGATTTCCCAAGTCATAATTGAACTGTGAAATTCATAATCAACTTTGTTACGTTTGCACATCTTTTTCTGTATAACGCATTTTCGTCGCGGAATCAATCTAATAATAAACGCGGAAGCAATCCGCGTAAAAGGAGGGCTCACTGTAATATATAAGAGAACATCGACACCCTAAAAATATCGGCGTTAAACGGTAGCGTTTTTTAATGTTGTCACTTTTCTCCAGTTCAAACTCCTTTGACCTTTGATTTTTAAAAAGGAAATTAACGTCCCAATATTCATATTCTTACCCTTAGGTGAGCAATATATTTTGCCGTGCCATCAGTAACAGATACGTGGGCTGTGGTCATCACTTGTCTTAAGTGACCCACCTCTTCTTTTTAAAAAATTAAGTAAAGCAAATACAGTCAATGAATAAATTTTATCCAAGGGATAATGTACCTGTAATCATATTTCCTACGATCAGACTCAACTGATGCACTTCCCTCTGTTTTTATTTCTATATAATCAATATCATTTCCTCTATATATTTTCCTCCACATTTCCCTGTAAAAAAAAACGAAATATATATTTTAAAACACAGTGTAATGCGATTTGACTGTTTATGACATCAGCCATAAACAGTAAATTCCATTAATATAAGAGTGGGAAATATTATTTATTAAATAATTCAATGCTTGAAGTGACTACAAAAAGAAGCAAAATAGCTCAGCTGGTATCTGCCATTGGACTATTTATGTGAATCACTTCCTAACCAAGCATTATAAAGTTTAGTTGGAATGTTAAACAAGAATTCTAGTAAAAACATTGCAGATCTTCTTAAAAAAAAAGACTTATACAAACACCCTGGTCTAAATAGACAATGCATTAATTCACTACAAACTGAAAATTTACAGGCACGTAAGGGATACCACTTTAATGAAATCCCGAAAAGTCCCCAATGATCCCTTGTGTGCACAAAAATGTTATACAAGATCAAAGGTCGCAAAAATGGGATTTTTGGCCAAAAATTTAGTTGTACGATAAAAATAGTTCAGACTAAATTTGTAGATCAGGTAATTATCTACTAAAATAGTCCTTATAATTTTTTAGATATTTATAAGATTTACCATTTTTGAGAAAAAGCTATTCGAAAGTTAACTGAAGCTGTATTTTCCACGCCACCTTATGAGGTTTGGCCAAAAAGTCCAAAAAACCTTCAGTTACATTACTTTTCACACACGGGGTCAACGACTTTTCAGGATTTCATTAGACTGATATCCTTTATGTGCCTCTAAATTCTCAGCTTGTGAATTAATGTAAGGGTACCCATACTTTTTGGGCTAATTTGACCGGGCTAAAAAAATTTTACTTTACCTTATGATTAGGTTAATATTTTCCATTTTCTCTTTATGAAATTCCATAAGGCACTTTTCTAATGCTACAGAGTAATCTTTAACATCCTTTTCTATTGCCTTGATAACATGTAAATCATAATACTTCTCCCTGTATTGCTTTTCAATTCCTTCACTCATTGCCTTCTTTAGTTCTTGCTTACTTTGTTTTAGTCTATCCTGAACAAAATTTGATAGTTTGAAATACAAAAAACAAATCATATCTATAATAGAGATCCACATCCACAAAGAGATATATATAAATTCAAATAGTGAGCCTCATAAGTCTTATTCTAAATTTGTGCCCCATAGAAATTGTCATTCAAAATTTGTACATCTAAGTTTTTCTTATTTTTTATATATATAATTATTTTATTTGGTATTTTTTAACTAAACTTGTAATATAAGTTTAATATTTGAAAAGTGAGTTAAAATTGTTATATTTGTAAGTAATTCATATAATGTTAACCTTATTCTTTTGACTAGTAATAGTCACTAAAAAAGTTTCTTTAACTGGGACTAAAGAAATTATTTAGAAAAGATTTGCTACACACTGACTACTATCATGTTGGAATTTTTAACATGACTTTTTAATGATACAGATTTTTTAAAACTGTCGGGGTCTGAATAAGCCGCTCAGTTTTATGTAAATGTTATATACGGGCACAAGTGAAATGACAGCCAGCTTAGCGCCGGGAACTCGTTTATTGCGTTAGTCAGTACAGGCGTGGTCGCAGCCACAGACAATAAATATAATAACTATACTCAACAGTAAATAATTCTACTTGGATTTCTCTTCATAATCAAAGAGAAACAGAAATAAAAGCAAAAAATTTTCACTATGCAATGAGTGGTTTTTTTTAATAAAAAAGGAAATATAAAATTATCACTTTATAACTGAAATAAGGTCCATGGATCCTCGATAAGTTATCATTTTATTGATTAGCAAATGAGGGTGCATTTACTGAAAGCATATAGTGTATTAGTAGTAGTGTCTTTGTAGTAGAAGTGTCTAAAAGTTATTCACATAACTTCCTCACAATATGATACATTTCTTATTTAACCTAAACAAATAACGAAATAATATGATAAAATATTACCAACTTTAAGTCCGCCAAGCAGTCCCTCAGTCTGTAATTTTTCTTTAAATATTTTCTCGTGGCTTGACATCAGCGGTTCCTTTTCCTTTATCATGTCTACATTTACGCCACTCATCTTTTCATTCAGTGCTGCCATTTCTTTCTCGCAGTTAGCGATCTCATTCTGAGCTTTACGTAACTTAAGATTATCTTCTAAACTACGTTTGTATATCTGAAACAATAACATTTATAAATTTGACAAAAAACAAATAAGTCAGAAGTTCACGCCGGGAGAATAAACATTTTAATAGTAGCTTCTTTAAAATATTTAACCATGTAATTTGTATCGTTCGTCTTGCATACTTATGCAGAGCAAAGATCTGTTATATATAATTTTGAAATAGATAAATCCATATCAATAAAAAACAATATTTTCCAGTTCAGAAAGATCATATTTTTAACTGAGTGAATAAAATTTTACAGCAACAAGGCTATAATATACCTGTATTTGGCATAAACTTCAGAATGAGCATAAAAGGCATTTTAATATTTTTGGTTTAATGAATATGCTAAGAGCATTCCCTAAGATATTGTGATCTTACAATACAGACTGACGATTTTAATGACAACGACATAATAAATTACATATTAAATTCTAATGATGTAAAAGGTTAAAGTTACAATTAGTACCAACTTCTTGTTTTGCAAGTTCATCCTTCAAACTGTCGATTTTCTTAGTTAATGTATCCCTATCAATCATAATCTGTTTCTGTTTATTCATTAGTTTTTCATTCGCTTCCTTGATCTTGTCCATTTCTAGTTGGACATTCCTTTCTTTGTGTTGTTTAATCTCAGTTTCCATAGTTTTTACTTTATCGAATGCATTTGTTATTTTCATTATAAATTCATTACTAACATCTATTGCATGCCTGTGAAATAAATATTTAATTAAATGTGTTTCTTTTTTAGTGATGTTTTTTTTTTATATAGGAGGTAAACAAATGAGCAAGTGTCACCGATGGTAAGTAATCACTGTAGCCCATGGACATATGCAATATTATGGAGATTATAGATCAATTGCCCACATTTTTTTTTCACAGTCCCTATATGTCCCAATGCTACATTCCGGTCTCTCTATTTTTTGACATTAACCCACCACGCTTTTCCAATGCGGATTGGCGGAGTGACTAGACTCGGAATAAATATCTGTAGGCCATACATATATTTATTCCGAATCGGAGATCGAACTCGCGATCATAGACTCCGTAGGCGGGCGGCCCCACCACTAAGCCAATTGGTCGTCGGCCGATATTAGGATAAGGATGTATATAATTAGAGGGGAGAAAAGACGTAAAGGAAGGGGAAAGAAATTGGGCCTCGGGATGCCTGAATTCACCAAAATGCAGTAATACAGATAAATGCTACTGCCTAAAGTCGAAATTTTGCGAGAATGTGGTACATTTCCAGTCGAACCAGGAGTCACTTCAGGCGTTACTGTGTGTAAATCAAGTCTTTGAGAGTCAATGACTACCTTGCTAAGACTAAGATAAGATCCACGAAATAAATTTTCAAAAAATAATATTGTATGTATACTAACCAGTATACACGCAATATCTTTCAACAATGTACACGAGATTTGTTTCGCCTCAACACGAGACATCCTCTCAGGTGTAATAAACTTTATAAAACAACTATTGAGTTTCGCGGATCTTGGTAAGGTAGTTATTGACCCTCCATCTGCATTCATCAAATGCTTAATTAATATTATTTTTTTTGACTTCATTAATATTATTTTTTTAATAATGCTCAGCAATGAGGTGTGAAACTGATGATAGGAAAACCATACAATAACTAATCACATTAAGACAACCTGTTAACTTGTATAAGATAGATTTCAATCGCAATATGTAAAATACAATGTGAACGATAAGAGTATTTGGAGAATCAAGTATAACAAATACAATTGTGATATCATATGAATGGTAGGAATAACAAATATGACGAACCTATTTTTCTTAACACATTCACTTTTAATGGTTTCTTTTTCTTTGAGATCTAACTGTAAGGGTTCGATTGAATTTTTCAGATCCTTTAATTCTTCTAGAGCTTTCTCTTTGTTTAACTCCAACTGTTTCAAATTCTCCTGCAAATTTACCAACTCTTGGACCTGAAATAAGAGTTATACTGTAAATTTCGAAAAGATATATTGTTTTTTTTTATAGTATTTACTTTAATATTTATTATTAGGATTCTAACATAAGTTTTACTTAATGATTATAATATATCATAAAACACCACTCATCAAAGACATAATCATCATGATGATCCTTACTTACAGGGTAGAGTACGGCATTAAGCTGCCTTTGTACCAAAAATTGTATGTTAAGAATAAATAAATGATTTGATATTGCATAAAATATTAAAAAATGAAGTGCTATTCTATTAAATATTTCAGAATTAAAACTTAATAACTTAATAGTCTTAATAACCTACAATTGAATTCAATAAATAAATGTAGATTTAATTTTAATTCTAGGAGAAATTTCTAGAAGCAATCATACGAGAATTGTCTATGATTTTTATGATTAAGATCTGGTAGATAAATTTTGTGTCCTTGTGACACCTACTAACCTTTTTCTGAACATTTAGAAGTTCCTCTTTGAGTTTGTTCTTTTTGTCGGCCATATTCTGTAGCTTCTTAGTGTGTTGGTTCAGTTTAGTTTGTGCGGACTTGATAAGGCTTTTCATTGAAGTTATTTTTTGTTTTAATTCATTCTTTTTTGCAGTGGCTTCATCTAAACTTATGTCGAATTCTGTATTTGAACACTCTGCTTGGATAGTTTCAAACTGAATATCATAAATTTGGTTAAAAATACTTATAATATAAAAGGAGCAAAGATAATGTAAATAAGATTACGATAATTTAAATAAGTACACATAGAAGTGACAAACTTAAATAAAATATATTAGAATAATCAACATCATTAGTTGGTGGCAGTTGTTGTAAGTAGGACATAGAAATATTATTTCAATAATAGCCAACGAAGCCAAAACCGGAAAGGTAATGTTATCAGTTTTCTAGGATTGGCAGGGCATTTTTATTGGGAACTGCTGGACGAGAAGCAGACTATTAACGCTACTATTTATGGAGAGCAACTGAGAAAGTTAGTCTCAGAAATAGCGACTAAGTGTTCAAACAGGCTGTCCGTATCACTTCTTCAGGACAACGCTTGGCCACATATAAATAGCCTCCTGCTTTTTGAGAACACGGCATAATGTCTTCGCCAGATAGATGGTTACATGTCGTGGAACATGACGGTCATTATATTGTGGATTAATATTCCTTTAATAATCAATAATTATAATAAAAAATTATTTTTAGTAAATGTGTTTGAGTGTCCAAGAACTTATGCACCAAACCGTATGTGTATATATATATATATATATATATATATATATATATATATATATATATATATATATATATATTTATATATATATATATATATATTATATATTTTAAGTGTTTTTCTTAACAATGCTGGGTACCTTTGATGTAAACTTAACAAATAGAATACACACCTCTTTAGAAACAACATCTATTTCATTGGTGTACCTATCAAGCAATGGCATATCACTTTGTATTTGCCTGGCACTTTGCAGCTTGCGCTCTGGTTCCATAATTGTCATTTGTAACTCATCTGATGACTCATTCAATTCAGTTATTTTCTAAAAAAAATTAATAGTGTTATATTTTACTTGTTAGTGCAGTTATACTCAACCTGCAGCTCGCCGGGCTTTTGTGGTTGGCCCATCTGGTGATACTTTATTTTAAACCATATGAATTTCGCGCCCATAACGAAAATTGAGAGAGAATCTAGATAACACTACCGCGTCGCGCTGTGAAATGCTATTATTGATACGGTAATTTGCCGTAATATACGGCAATTTATTCATTTATTTTTTAATTTACAGCAGGCATCTGATTGTTATATTAACACATTAAAGGCGGGGAACTTTTCGTAAATCGTAGTACTACGACTACCGCTTTTAAGCTACAGTCGAGATAAATCGTGGTACTATGATTCCAGCCTTTAACATATTTCCATGTACGTGTCCTTTCGTTTGCTAGTCGTGACTTGTTTTGAGTTTAATTACATGACAAACCAGTCAAAATCTAAGAAATCATTATCTAATTTTTACTTTTTGCGGCCCGTGACACCACAACTAACACGTATTTGTGGCCCCTATGAAATAAAGGCTGAGTACCACTGCTACAGTGTATATGAGACAAAGTGGACATATATTAAATGCTTAAATTTACATACTTAATAGACATGATAATGCATGCTGGAATTATACTATTAGTAGGCATAATTCATTCAACAGTCTCAAAAGATAATGCAGAAAACCGACCAAAGTAATGCTAATCTGTCGGAAGTCTGAATACATGGCTAGGAATTGGAAGAAAAAACAAATGTTAAAGAGTATTAAATTTCAAATGGTATATACTCTGCATTTACTGAAAGGGTTGCATTTCAGTAAATACAGAGTATATACATTTGGAATTTCTACCATGTAGAACCAGCTACCTCCAGCGGTGTTTCCCGCAGTGTTTGTCATTGGAACCTTCAAAAACCACTTTCCTTAAATGCCGGCAACACTTCTAGAATGCATATAGCATTGCGGAGTATCAATGGGCGGCGTTGATTGCTTTCTATCGGCTGACACGCTTGCTCGTTTGCCTTCCTATTCCATAAAAAGATGCATAATTTTTTGTCTTATATAAGCGTTGTGTGTGTAACATGTGAAAAAATAATGTATATTTCAAGGAATATAAAGATAGAATTGTAGCATATGATAATTCTAGATTTCTACGATAGTTTGAATATATTTTTTTATGTTTTATGATCGTAACATTTCAAAAATTAGAACGTTTAAAAAAATATGTACTCATCCTACAAAATGGAGTAGAGAATACTAAAAACTTACAAACATATGGAAAAAAGTAAAATGTTTACTGAATTTTTTTATGAAATGCTTTGTTTATGTACCTGATCTAAATCGCTCATGCGTTTCTCCAGTTGTGGTATATCTTTATCCTTAAGTGTATTTATTTTTTCGTTTAAAGATTTCATACTTAGGAGATCATCTTTTTTTGTTGATGCTCGTTGTAACTCTTGTGTCACTTTTTCTAGATTTGTAGGAACATTCATCACTTGTGTAGTTAATTGGGATACTAAATCTGTTACCTAAAACAAAATGATTATTAATTTTTATTGAAAATCTTATTTTAAAAATTTGGCAATATTTCATAGAAGACTCTAGTTATCCCACTATAATTCTCCATGTTCTGGGAACTAGATTTTTCCTTCACTTATTTATACTCTAAGGGGAGAACTTGGTTTACGGATGAATGAAGGAGTCAGACGTTCCTTTGCGCAAATTCATTATGAAGATGCAGATCTTGCTAAGATCCGCGAAAAACAAGTTCTCAAAAATAATATTGTGTGCACACGAATCAGTTTACACACAACACCTCTTTTTGGTAATGCACACGAAGCGCACTTGGCTTGAGGAAAGTTTTAATTCACTTTAATTCAATTTAAATGAAAGTTTTTTCTAGGGATTTTTGAGAGACAAAGATTAAAAATAAATTAGCCATCATTTTCAATTAAAGTTTAATTTTTTCAAATTTATTGTTATTACTTGCTTTTGCCCGCGGCTTTGCTCGCGTAGGATTTGGTCTGCCACATTAAGTTTCGTGACAGATCATTTTAAATGAATATTTTTTTTTTACTTAATGTATGGTTTACAATTTTGGTCATAGTGGCTTCCACATAAAAGGTTAATATGCTGTCGCGGACTTTTATTTAGAACTATTCAAGACAAACAATTCTACGGTACATGTTCTTTGTGTAACTCCAATGGTTTAGGCAGCGTACGCCAAGATAGCTCTCAGAGGCCAGATTTTTTTCCGACTTAATTGACATCAATCGTTATATTACGACCAAAATTACATAAAATTAATACAAATTGTAGCTTATATGTTATTCCGATGCATAACCTATATTACTGTAAAGTTTCATCCAAATCCGTTCAGTAGTTTTTTCGTGAAAGAGTAACAAACATACATATTCATATTATATGAACAAACATATTATATGAATATGTATGTTTGTTACTCTTTCACGAATTAATTTTTAATAAATTAATGTATAATATTAAAAAAATTGAGGATAATAATCAATTAATACGTATTATTTGAGGAAAAAAAGAATATTATGTTTATATAATAGTTTGAGTTTGTTATATTTACGTTATCATTTATTTATATACACGGATACGAATATCACTGGAGCGAATGAATTGCTAATGTTGAGTTGATATTTTAGGTAAATCTTATAATAAAAATAATATATATATATATATAGTTTAAAAATAAAAGAACTTGCGTAATAATTTATATGACTTGATCATTTTGAATCTTTATCGCCGAAACGGCTTGACCGATTTTTATGATTTTTTTTGTATATTTGCTAGGTCTGAGAATATGTCGTAAACTATTTTTTATACCTAGAAATAATGTATATTGTCGGGTCAGCTAGTATTTTATAATATGCGAATTTCACCTCCAATATTGTGCATTAAAGTATTTATATAAAATAATTAAAGGTTATAACTAATAGGCACTTAAATGAAATATTCTATTTGTTAGTAAACGGTCATTTAACAGTCTTCCCATTTATACTTCTATATTATTGCATAAAGATAAAACAATCTCTATATTATTAGTATTTTGTCTTATTTATTTGGGATCCTTAGTAACGAGAAATAACAATGTATTAGCTGGCATAAACAGAAGAGTCCTTGCAGCAAATACATGTTTCTTGTTCCACACGAGGCTGTAATGCCTTGTTAATGATGATGATATGTTTGTTATTTGATAGGTGTAAAGTGTTCTCTTAATAATGCCATACCTCAGTGTCGGAGTCAAAACCACGATTACATAATGGACAGCAGCTATTGTCTTTCAGTTGGTTCTTATATTTCGTGAATATAAACATAGACGACTGGAGAACATTTTGCTCGTCCTGAAAAAAGTAACAATTTGTACTTAAAACTGCATCTAAAAGCAGTTGTGTATAATTATTGAATAAACTTACTTGTTGTAAAAGTTACTTGTCGAATGGAAAATCATAGAAACATAAAAGATATATATATGTACTTGAAACCCTTGTTTTTAGAACTACCTAGTATGGTACATACCTACCTAGTATAGTACACATTTCGATTAAAACATATACTACATTTTTAGATTCTAATAGTTTCCGCTTTTACTCATTATAAACGTGTATCTTAACATTTTATAGTGGAAACAACATAATTATATAAAACACGATAATATAAAACACACAATAATATAAAATACGAAGCAAAAGCTGGTACATATGTGTGTAAATGTATGGATATCAAAAATAAAAAGAAAAAGTAAATTAGTACCTGTAATTTTTCAACGGTGCTACTAATTTTAGATAAAGTCGCCTCATAGGTCTGAGTACCACACGCTTTGTACATCTGGTCCTCGGCTTTTGTGAGATCGGCGCGGCGTTCGTTCAGCAACTCGCGGACGTGCTTGCGTTCCGTTTCCAAGCTGGTCAACTGTATAAAAAATATTTATTACTAAAAATTATATATGTATATATCAAACACTCAGAAACATTTTCTAAAATTGAGAACGTGTCAAAGGGGAATTGAAAGAAGTAGATCTATAACAAAGGCGGAAAATATACTAAAGAAAATAAGACAGTTGAAATGGCGATGGACAGGACATATTACAGGGGACAGTAGGATAAAATGGAAGAAACTTATAACGGAGTGGCAACCGCGTGATGGTAAAAGAGAGAGATTAAGAGATGAACAGATGATATAAGGTTATTGGAGGGACAATCTGGTACAGAGAAGCACGGTATAATGGAGAATGGAAAGAGCTGAAAGATGCCTGTATCACAGGACACGCTGATATTGAAGCGCAAAGTATAATGTGCTAACAAAAGATACAACATTTGTATGTAAAAAATAAAGTATCAGCAATAAAGACTTAGTATAAAAAAATTATTAAAAACACAAACATTGTTATTCAAAGGTTTGGAGGCAGAGTTTTAGATAAAAAATATCTTTTAAAATTATGAAAATAAAAATACATAATCCTATTAGTAAGATAAACGAGAAATGGATCATCTGATGATAATAAATCGTAGTTATTTTTAATACCAAGGTATGTTGATGTTAGATATGTTGCGTACTTTAGGGAACGATGTGAATAATGGGAGAGTAAGAAAGAGGTAAAGATGGGAAATTGGTGTTGAGTGTGTGCATCAACTCTCATTTCAGAAACCGCGGTAACAAACTGCGCTTCCTTAAAGGAGCTAGTACTCAGAAGTTGGTTATCAACAATTATCAACGAGCGATAGGGATGTTGGCTGTATTATAAAAATATAATTTTACAGTGTATATAATTTTACAATACAACAATAATTTCCATGATACAAGTAGATATAATAAAAAATTAATTTTTAAAAATATTATTAGTATTTTTTAATATTTTTGAATTCCTAAAAAATACGAATAATTAAGAAATTAATTTTTATTTAATAATTAAATCAAAATGAGACAAACAATTGGCTCAGTGGCGGGACCCCTTCGCCCACGGAGTCAATGATCTCGGGTTCGATCCCTGCATCGGAATAAATATCTTTATGGTTTACAAATATTTATTCCGAGTCTGGTAACCCTGGCGGGGTTATCAGCGTTGGACAGGTATGGTGGATTAACATGCGTTCCACCAGAAATGGGGAGCCCCGTGGTCAGCAGTGGAACATATATGGGCTGTGAAAAAAAAAGAAATGTGATTATAATCACTCATGTCAAGTAATTGTAAATGCCAAAGTGCATTACATCAATTTTTCACATAACACGTGATCTGTATTGGTGTTTTGGCATTAAATTTAATATACATTAATAATGGTAGAGCCTCTTTGTCAAGAATGGTATATTACTTGTCTGTAACAGGAATTCCACAGGCGGGCGAGCCGGCGGCCGGAAGTCCCGCAGAAAACCGGCGTCTGAGTGGATGGTTATGTACCGCGCTTCGCGCGTAGTTCCGGTGAGCGGTCGAGTTCCAGAGGCCCAATCTCCCCTCCCCCCTCCTATAATGGCACTTTCCTTAAAGGTCGGCAACGCTTTTGCACTGTCTATGGCACTATGGATGTCTATGGGCGGCGTTGATTGCTTTCCATCAGGTGACACGCCTGCTCGTTTGCCTTCCTATCCCTGTATTATAATATAATAAGCTGTATTAGAATGTTCATACAGTTATATATGAAATAAATAAAAGTGATACCTCAGTATGTTTTGACTTCAATTGCTTCTTTATAGAATCAACTTCTGTTCGCAGTTCACATTCCAATTTGTTTATAGAAATAGCAAAACCTTTCTCTGGCATCTCACCTAGTAGTTCAGTTAATGCAGTTCTGTGCTTGTTTTTAAGTACACTTAAATTCTTTTCTTTTTGTTTCAATGAATCTTCAATCATATCTCTCTCTTTTAATTTTGCAGCTTGTTTTTGTAATTTGGAAATCTGAAAAATAAAACTGAATTTTAATATTGTTCAATACTGATCGGTGGCTTTAAAACATTTACAGTAAGAGATAACATTACCTTTTCATTTAATTCTTCAAGTTCATGCTCGTCTTTTTCCATAATTGCTTCATTTTCATTAATTTCTTTTTGACACTCTTCAGGATTCATATCATTCAAAGCTTGTTGATAATCCCTGCAATTATGTTTCAATATAAGCGTGAATTGACGACTTAATAAACTCAATGGTAAAGTTACTGCTTTCAGAGTCAGGAGTCGCGCGTTCAATTCTGGTAAACCTATATGTATTTTTCATAGTCTAGATGTTATGCCAATACGTCTTAGACAAGAGGGGTAAGTCAATGTATATTCCTCTAGAAATGGGGAGGCTCTGTGTTCAGCAATGAGACATAAATACCTGTTTAAAAATAGGCGTAAATAGTGACAGGTAAATCATTGTCGCAGATGCCTGGCTCTACAATTATCGTTCAAAATAGATTGGAGAGAGCAGAGCCAGATGTGAGGACTATGTTTAAAACAATAAATATTTTAATATTTATAACTTTTTTCACCCTTAAAGACACATTTTAAATAAATAATTTAAATAAGCTTATGAAAGGGCAATTAATTCAGAAACGCAGGTGAACACTTCAGTGGACATATACATTGATGAGGTCGTCCAGTTATTTAGGACTAATATTCAATTTAATAAAAAGAACTTACTCTTCAGCGGTGCTCATTTTCTTCTCTAAAAATTCCAAGCGTACTTTGGATTTATTGGTGTCAGTGATTTCTTTTTCAACTTTAGTAGTTTCTTTTTTAATATTTTGTATTTCTGATTCTTTGTTAGAGATTTTTTGTTTATGACGTGCCTGCAATTTTAGATATTGTTTAGATTTCTGATAAGGGATGCTTTGCAATATTTTTATTTTTAAGAATTGTATCATATGATATACTATGAATATTTAAAATTTGAAAACTCACTAAGAATACAAAATTATTTATATTTTTAGCATCAGAAGTGAATTTTATTAAAAAAAAAAAACAATTTTAAACGAGAAATTTATTTTTCCTTAAAAACAAGATCGACAGTGAATCATCAAGCGTCTGTGAGCTACGAGTATACAAGCCAAAAACAGAACAATTCTAAACGCTGCTATTTATAGAAAATGGCGGGGGGACGACTTAATCATCTAGTGGGGGTGTTCCAAACAAAATGTTAAGGCTTACCAATGCATCTCTACATATGTCTACATCTGATTGAAATTTCTGTTCTTCAACATCAGCTTGACTCTTTTGCTCTTTGAGACTATCCTTTAAACTTTTAATCTTTTCTATTATTGCATTTGTTACTTTTATTGCATCTTCATCAGTCTCAATTTTATCTATTTCGATTTCTTTAAAATATAATGTAACATTAATTAAAGGATACTGAATAAAGTTTTTCTTTTTTATGAAAGGAGTCATCATGCGTTATCTGCACTTAGAAAACATGTTATATAACGGGAGGGGTAGAGGGTAGGTAAGTTAAGAAAGTGGTGAAGAATAAAGATTTAACTACATTCAAATAAACAATTTTCATGGTACAATTCTTACATTTTTAAGAAATTCAATTGTTTAATAATAATATCAATGGCTGCAAACGCCAATCAAAGCATATTACGTCACTTGTTCACAAACCACGTGATCAGTATTGACGTTATGAAGCGAAATTTAACTCGGAAATAAAAATACATGAATATTAAAGTATTACGTGTATTAAAAAATAGTACTTATTTAAATGAGTACGTAATACTTTTAGTTATATTAGGTAGTATATTTTTAGTTATATTTAGATTAAAACACTTTCCCAAAAAAATTCAAAAAGAAGAACAGCAAATCTATTACTCAGATGAGATAGCTCTTTCATGTTATAGTCCAAAATCGCTAAATTTTCATGTGACATTTTTAACAATTGATGTTATTCAGGGGATAATTATTAGCAGATTTGAGAAAACAAGACATTTAATGTATGTAATGGCAGTTAAAGCAGTGTGGTCAAAGGCCTGTCATTATTCAAAACAAGCAATTAACACACTAAGGTATATATTTTATTTGTTTTGTATTTAACAAGGAATATTTGTTATGATTGAATTTTTTAACTTACCAGCTAATTTTGCAGTATCTGCTATCATTGAATTTTTTTTATCAATTTTTTCCTGGTTTTGACTTTCGAGCAGAATAAGTTTATTATATTTCATCTCGTTTGAAGTCTTCTCATTGGCAATCTTCTCTTCTTCTTTATTGAATGAAAAATTTTTTTTGTATGATTCATCAAGATCTTTTTGTTTGGCTTTAGCTGTCGATGCATAGTTAGCTGAAATTAAACAAAAAATATTAGCTAAAATTTCTACATTTAAATTTATTGCCATGGTTGTCAGTTCAAGAAACTAAAGTAACAACACCATAAGTTAACATCTTACTTGTATGCATAATATTTATACTTAGTAAACCAGCTATTTCACAATACAAGACCATCAACATTTTAAGCTACATAATTATTTTTTATATATACATTTTACATATTTTTTTATACTAACTGGTGTAAAACGTTTAGATTAAGGACTTCCAATGGCATTCTTTGAAGAATTTTTATGAATAATTAAATGACAGTAATTTCGACTATTAATTGGAAGTTTTTGTTATACTTTCAAAAAGATGTAAAGTACTGATAAAAGTCTATTATCTTAAGCATGACTTATTTTCAAAAGTTAGATTATGGAGATCGTCATATACATATGTATTAAATTATGTGAAATTAAATGTTATATTGCATTAATTAAAAATAAACTTAGCACGCATACTTATATTTGTTTCTAGTTCGCTTTGTGAACCTTCAAATATATTGGTAATAGCTGTTTTGAGTTCTTGCTCTTGATTTGTGAAATGTTCCAATCTGAAACATGATGCACATTGCATAAATATTGAATATATTAATTAAGTTTTCTAAGCTCTATATATATATATATATATGTATATATATATATATATATATATATATATATATGTATATATATATATATATATATATATATGTATATATATGTATATGTATATATATGTATATATATATATGTATATATATATATGTATATATATATACATATATATATATATATGTATGTAAGTGAACCTGTAACTCAAAAGTCTATGCCTTTCCACTGACAAATTATATCTATTACACAACAGATGGAAAATAAAAATCTATTTCATGGATAATGTAATATATTGGGAAACAAAAGAAAGTTTAATGCAATTAGAGTTTTATTGTGTGTGACAGAGAACCAAGGGGTAGAACACACACACAGGGAGAAAGAGATACACCTACATTCAAAGTCCTATAATTAAAACCCAACTAAGGTGAGTTTGGTTTCACTTATTACCTTGTTTTTATTTTCTCTCGTTTGGATTCAATGGCTACTAAATTCTTTTGTAATGTTTCAATAGCTTTTATCTTTTCTGATATAGGTTTCAGTTCATTATCCAATTCAGCAATTTTTATTTCAGCTTCTGATATTTGAGCCTCAGTATTAACAACATCCAGTTTTTTCTTGTCCAAATTTTGCTTTTTGTCCGTTAAGTGAGCCACCTTTTGCTCTAAAATATCAAACATTTTAATGACACAACTTTTCTTAGATGGATGGTTTATATTCCTAAAAATTATGGCCTGGAAATATTAAACAGATACCTCCCAAACTTATATAGAATCGCAGAGTTTAAGTCAGCTTTCAATTGCTGTTTTTTTTATCAAAGCTATAGGCAAACAAGCATGACAATCATCTGATGTTAAGCGACCACCACTGTTCATATCTGCAGTGTTACTTTGAATTAGACAATAACTATTATAATACAAAATAATTCTGACCTAAAATTTTTATTTCCTGTTCATATTCCTTTTTTATTTTCCTCAAGCGATCAAAACAATCACTATATTTATCTGCTTCAAAAATTTCGTCAAAACGCTCTTTGACTTTTTTACCCTCATCTAAAGGCCAGCTGGAATCTTCTTGATGACAAAATATAACTGAGTTTAGTATGGCCTTTGACACTCCTGTAATTTAATGAAATAAATGACAAAACTGCAAATAGGTGTAAGTATAAATAAATAATAAATACATATCATGAAATATAAAATTTTGTCTAGCAAAAGTAATATAGTAATTATACTACTAATGTTACAGTGATTATCACTGTAGCCTAAAGTTTGTATTGTTTACTCTTGTGTGATACTTATGAATGTATAAATTCACCAAAGACTTAGTCAAGCAATGCAAATGGAGTTTCTTTTTTCTTATATTCTATAGCTGGCTTAGCTTCTATTGATTATAAATAAGAATTTTAAAATTTTACTAAGTGTGTAATGTGAAATGATTTTCTGGAAATAAGTAATGTTATAAGACTTCTTAAGGAAGAGATAGGTAAATGAGCAATTGGACCACCTTATAATAAAAACCCTGCAGATGCATGGCGTACCTTGGGGTAAGGGATTTAATAATGGAAGACACATGCACCTCCTTAGGGGCTAGGGGACTACTAGGGACCATAATTATTAGATCAAATCTTAGTTCTCTTCGTTAACAAGTTCGTTAAAAAATTTCACATAGCATCATGACGGAATTAAAATCAACATACACACACACATGAACATCCGGCATGGCGTTAAGCCAATTAGAACCTGTTAATAGCATAGGTTCCCCAACTCATCATTTTGTTTGCAGGCCCAGTATTCAATTAAGCTGTAAAAGCCAACAGGCTACCAGCATCAATATCTTCGAATCATAGATAAATGGAAAAGAAAGAAGTAAGTAATAGGAAAGAGAGAAGAAAGAGAAAAGGAGATATTTGTCAATAGATTGTAATTATGTTTTACATAATTAAAACATAATTACAATCTATTGACTTGTATGTACTATTTTGATACATACGTGTGATGTGATTTATGCACATAAAAATATAAAATCTCTAGGATACAAGTTGTCTTAGTTTGGAGCCCTCTGTAAATACAGGCATATTAATCAATTTGTTTCAGAACACAAAGTAAGCAAAGCAAATTTAATTGTAAACATATAATTATATAATTCTAGTTTTCAGTCTATGTGTTTTTATTTACTTTAAGTGGAAATGTATGTGCCTGCATATCAAATAAATGTCTATCTATCTATATAAGAAAAGGATGTTAAAAGCCAAAATGTGACAAGACACATGTAGATGGTGATTACACACAAAATGATATAAAAAGTTTGAAAGACAAATAAAAAAGTCACATGTTGTTAACTGCACATACATTTTAAAGTGAAAATGAAAACAACCACAAATTTAATTTTTATTTCTTTAAAAAAATAACACCTTTTTATTTTTAAATTAGCTGCCTGATGTTGACCTGATGGATATTAACTCAGTACAGTTTGTTATACAATTTAATGTTGACCTGAAGAAGCTGAAAGTAATATATATTTTGTGTTACAGAAGATATACATGTTATTTTTTATGCACTTTACTGTTGAGTGGCACTGGATCAGGGATGTCTAAAGGGATCAATGTCGATCCACTTCGGATTGAAACTAAAGTTTTTAAATTGGTAAGTGTTTTGTATCAATAGGAAAAAATTAGAGATAGGATTTTTAAAATATATTGGCTAAGGGGGTCTGAAGTATCTGTTCATTTTGGAAAAGGGGTTTGTTGCCCAAAATAGTTTTGGAATCCCTGCACTGACATCAAGCAGGATTTGGCATAATTTTTTTCAAGTTTGTCTATATTTTTTTCAACCCCTATCTGATAAATTAAGTATGTATTTGGTTATATACTTATTGAATTAGTAAAATGGGACAGCCTATAGTAGTCTACTTCGGAGCTTAGGTCTTTGAATGTGAATCTTTTTTCTAAAACTGGATCAATAACATTGAAATATGATATGAATATAATGAGAAACCAAATTATACCAAGTTGTGGATGCTGTTGGTAAATTAAATAACTGATTACATGCATACTAATTATGAGATAAAGTATTGTAGTGTGAATATTTAAAACACAACTGTATGTGTATAACAATTTTTTGTCTCAATTATTGCATTTTTTATACAATTATATCAAAATTGCATACCTAATTGTTCATGAACCATAGAATCTAAATCTGCACATCTGGAAGATATATCTTTTGTTTTTCCTTTTTCATCAATCAGTGAGAGGAATGAGTCTAATGTCTGGAATTTACTTTTCTTCTTTTGCAATGCAGTTACTCTCATTGACCTTGCAATTTCAAGCTGCTCATCTTTAGCATTTACTATCTGTAAAATGATAAACAAAGATCAGCTTAATTATCAGAATTCGTAAGTCTGTTTGAATAAATTTCACAGGAACAACAAAAAACTGAATATCTATCATAGTTCAAAAAAGGTTGATAAAACTAGTTTTCCTTTATGTATAAAAAGAGGTTACTTGGAGGTAAATATGAAGTATTCTATTAGATACTTTACGATTTTCCTTTGTTGGTATCAAAAGTGGGAAGTGAAAAAAAATATTTTAGTAGTGGTAGAGCCACGCTGCACACGAAGACTTTGTCAAGAATGGCATTTGTTTGTTGAATAAACCAGTTTGTCCAGGGAAATACCACACTCCCACAGATACCAACGTCTGAGTTGTAGCTTAGCTACCATGCTGCATCTGGTGAGCGGTTGAATTCCAGAGGCCGAACTCCCACAATGGCACTTTCCTTAGTGGCAATGCTTCTGTGCTGTCTATGACATTGTGGATGTCTATGGGCAGCATTGATTGTTTTCCATCAGGTGACACGCCTGCTCATTTTGCCTTACTATCCCATAAAAAAATGTTTTTTGAAGTTAGAAATTCTGATTAAAAGGCAAACTTTATAGGAACATATACATACTTTATAGGAATTAAATTGTCTTTCATAATTCTAACATAGATTGTAATAAACGACAGAAAAACAATCATATTTTATTATTCAATCTTCATTCATTGTGTTTCAAAATTCACATACATTCCCCAATTCTGCAACCTGGATGTCTATATAGGGACAACCGGAGGAATAACAATAAGTTCTTAGAAATCCATATATTTTAGTATATGGATTTTTAATGTTTTGAATTATGTTTACAAAGTTTTAATATATGGATATGGAATACATATTTTAAAGTGTACAACATCTGATGAGAAGAAGTGGGGTCAATATATATTGGTAAAAATGTGGACATACCCTTTTGTTAAGAAATTGAGACTTTTTAAATGGGTTTGATCCAAAAATTGGTAGTTAATTGATTATATTATTATTACATTTAGATATAAATTTATATCTATGAATATGAATCAAAATAAATTAAATATATTTTTAAAACTATCAAAAATTACTTTTATCAAAGTTAATTAATTTTCACCTTCACCAAAATATTAGGCTATCATAAAGCTAATGGTGTTGATTAAACTTAAAACAGCTAAAATAATGTTTTGGTAATATGGAGCAAATTAAAAAAAGGTAAATTATGTATATCTGTATATAGCCGCTAAGCGGAAAGAGTTGCTTGTTGTACATGAATATTTTCACATATATTACCTTTAATTTCACTTGTGCCAAGACTTCAGTAGACCTGTTGACTTTAGCGTCATGAACAAAACATTCATTGCGGCTTCCAGGAGGCATTTGCCCAGTTATAGCATATCGAACACATTCTATGATAGTTGTTTTACCACAACCGTTTTGTCCTAATATCAAAGTCAATGGCTTTTCAAATGATATTCGCTGTTCGTCACTGTCTTCTGGTCCGAAACTTCTTATACCTCTCACAGCTAAAGATTTAATTCCAGCCATTTTTTAAAATTACTTTGTTATTTATATGAGATAAATCAAACATTCCTTCGAAGCTTTTTAGTTAATCACAGCGCGCGCGCCGCCACAAAAGACAAAACTAACCGGTGTTGCTATTATGATATCTCGTGCAGGCGATGAAACAGTGTATAGTGGCTAGGAAGCGTGCCAATTAATTGTAGCGTTGATTTATAGTTGGAAGGCTTTGTTGTCCGCTACGATTGAATAATTAAGAGTGTGTTTCAAATGGTAACAATAAAAGTGTAAGTAAAAATTTCTCTGGGTATCATAATTCGACTACGTTTACATTCTTTATTGTAGGACTTATTTCTGACCAAGTATTCTCTCTCTTAGACTCATAGTCTGAGAGACTGCTTACCAGATAGTTACTCTTTTCTCTAACTGTCATGATATGCCTTCTATCATATCGCCAGCATCCCAGGATTGTAGAATGGCCTTTGTTCTTAATTCATTGTCGTTTTTATTGTCGTCCCTAACATACCTTCGTCCACAACCTATTTCATGGCTTCTATTTCATGACTTCTTTCAGTAAAATGGTAAAGGCCGACGCTTTTATACATACTGATTCTGAACACTTACATAACTGAACATATATCATACATTCTGAACATATAAATATACATACAGAACGTAATTGTTTCTATAACAATGCATATACAAAATATTGTGTAAGGTCTATTATTTTGTGATTCACTAGCTATAAAGTTTTTGCAACTATAAAAATAATCTTCACAAGCTTATAGATTATTGATTTTTTTCTTAATCTCAAATTAGACTACTAAATTATCTTAAAATGCGAAACTTCGGAAGCAATGGAGTAACATTGAGATTTTAGAAATGCAACAGGGCTCATAAGAGCTTAAATTCAGACCTAATGACTCATCATTAAAAAAAGATATATAACACAAGTAGTTATAATAATACAAAATAAGCTTATGAAATCAACTAATCGGAAAAGTAATTTGATGCGATTAAAAAGTCAATTCTAACTTCAATCGAAAACTAGATAAATTTCCAGTGGTTTTATCCTCTCTTTTACTTATGCTTCATTTTGATAACCCTAAGGTTATCATAATGAAGCACTAATGTAACTGATCTGTTTATAATACAAAACCAATACAGTAATATTTGAAATTTGTAATTTGGAAAACAAATAAAAGTTCTTAACTTCTCATTTTAGACAATGAGAATAAATTAATAAAAAGAAAAAACCTCAATGAGGTTCTATGATGACGTATAGAGATGTATATTTTTCTTTGTATTGTCAAAAACTGACTGTATTCTTGTTTTATTTGGAAACAAGAAAATGGCTTTTAATAGTGCCAAAATAGCATGGATGGATCAGCATGGATCATTTCGCCAATGTCACGTAGAAGGGAAAATACACGAAGGAGATTAATAAGTGCGGTTGAGATAAGGAAGGAATAGAATTCATAGGACACCTCTGAGATTAAACGATGCGATCGGGGTAACAATGGAATATAATGGAAAGGACACGAAGAAGATTAATCAGTATCACCGAGACCTTTGTCTTATCTGTGGTTACTTGTCTTTGTCTATTTGATGTTTGTCTTGTGTCTGTCTGTTTTATTCCAGTCCGAGATAGATTCATAATTGTTGATATATGTTTAGTAGTGTTTTAAACATTTACTACGAGTTCTTTGTTTGTATTTGATTCTAGTTATAACACTTTTATTCTGTATGTCGAAATTATTTTTAATGAGTTAATTGTGCTGTTCTGTTGGTAAGTTTGGATATCTTTTAATAAACATATTTTAGTGATTTATGGATTCAGTATATCATCTACCCCTGTGATTAACCAGCCTTAGATAATAATTAATAATCAATTCTTATATTTACCTAACCTGATTTTAGATTAAGAATGTCAAAGGTTCGGATGTCAGTAAATAATTTAAAAAGAAAATTAACGATTTTACTATAGGACTAATAATAATCTATCAAACACCAATGTTCTGTATTATAATGAAGAACCAAGATATTATTTAATTTTCTTTAATGTACCGTGTTATATCGAATTCAAGTCTTAAGGTGTAAAATTTTATGATAGCTGAAATTTCGTTCCAATAAAATATATAAATAAAATATTAAGTTAACTTAAAGTTTTTGATAAAAAACTAAAATATGAAATTTTACATAATGGTGAATGAACAAAAATTAAAAAACAACCAAAATTTATTCAAAAAATAATAATAATTATATGATAAATGAAAACTGCTCATTAGGATTACAAAATAAATCTTCATCATCACTCTCATCTGAAATTACAGGTAATCTATTTTTTTTTCAAAGTTGGTTGAAACACCCCTTTGCTACTTATTTTACCATCATTACAAAAGGTCTCTGAAGTAGGTAAAATTCCTTGTCTGTTTCAATTTTGCAATTCTTTCAGAATTTCTCTATAAGGAGCTATGAAACTCTAAATTCTCTTTTAAATTTTCTGCTACATACTACTCAAGGATCGCCTTATTCACAATTGAAAAAAAATCCAGATAGGAATTTTCGTTGTCGAATGAAAATGAAATCCAATTTTAGAAAATTGTGTTATAGCAAAACAGTGTAAAATTAAATGCATTTTTCTAACATTGTGTTATAATAAATGAAATTTTTGTATTATTACATGGTACAATCGAAACTCTGTTTTACAAGTACTGTATTCTATGAGACACCTGTATATATATATATTTAACTTTGATATATTACTTAGCTTTACTGTCTAGCATACAGTAAAATAGATTTTTGGATGAAGTAAAAAATGATATTACAGTTGTAGTTCTAGATATACTCTGATCTAAATAAAATACATAAATGAAAAGGAGATGACTTCATGTCTCTCTCTTGTCCAAAAAACTTAACTTTTGTAATCATTTGCAAATTTGGTTCACAGGAACTAGAGCCAATCATTCTAAGGTATGACACTTGTCCTAATGACTCTCTAAATAAATTATCATTAATTTTTAAGTTAATATCTAAGTTTTGTCAATTTTTTATTTTTGCTTAGATACCCTAAAATTTTCTTTATAAATTACCCTTAATTTCTTTAAAACATGTATATCTTCTTACTGATGTTTTGTTAAAATTTGTTCAAATGACCACTATATAACAAAGTGGCATTTTTAATAATTCTAGACTTATGTCACGGCACAAATCGGTCTGTTTGACTGGAGAAGTATCACATCCTCATAGATCGGCTTTAAGGGGTAGCATTCTTCTGTTACCTCATTTCCTATGTGTGTGCAGGGATTCTGAAGCTGAAACTCCTTTCCCATTCATTTACTACCCTCTTTCCCGCAAGCCAATCATATCCTACTCTAATGTAGGTAATGTATTCACAGTACCCTCTCTGTTAAGCTGGCAGTGGTTATTATTCACCATTAGTGACCTGTTTGCTTGTTTGATTACCTTTTCCATAAAAAAAGAGATTAGTTATTCTACCTTTTTAAGTGACTTCTTTGCTTAGATTAAATAATGTGATAAAGTACTTAATAAGATAATTATATTTTTATTATATAATTTTGTTTTAGGTATGGGTACATCAGAAACTATGGCGTCAACCACAATGATAGAGACAGTTACAATCACTCGGCCTCTAAAGGTACTTGAAATAATTTAAATTTAAAAAATATAAATTCTTTCTCAACTTCCCTGTTTATATACAATTATAGCAAGTATAGTAGAGTGTTGTCTATAAACCATGCTCTATATTACTCACAAGTTTGCTTTGATTACAAAAAGTGTAACTTGATTCTGATGCAACATTTAAAATTGGAGAAATAACTTTTAGATGCACAATAATAAGATATTCCTTCCACTTAGAAAAGGTCAGTAAACTGCTGTTAATCAAAACATCTGGAAAAACAAACTCAAGTCAAATATGTAAACCATACATCTCCATTTTACTTAAAATACATAAATAAAATAAAATAAATTGTGTAAGAAATTGTTTTGTTTGAAAATACATATCACCCTGTCTGTGTTTCTATGATTATTTATAAGTGAAATAGGTATTAACTTATTTTCACATTTCACTAAAGTGTATTTTATAATGAATGTATTATATATATTTAAATATGTTTACCGTACATTCAACATAGTAATCGTATACAATCTTTTATCCAATTAAAGAAATCCTGTGTATGTGTATATCTCTCGTGAATACCGTCAAGTGCATAAAGCCGAGTATTGGATTAGCGAAAGTAATTTGCGAGCCTTTAGCGCCCAGTCCAGACCAAGAGCGTGATGCAAACGCACGGGAACCTATCGGCCAGTTGTTTGTGGCAGCCAGGTGAGCTGGCCCGTCGTATGTTGGGGGAGCGTCCATCACCTGTGCCTCCCACCCGAGAGCTATGGCCCCCTTTACAACAACCTATGAGCATTAGCACCCTACACGTGGCCTATTTACAAGATGAGCCTGAGCCACGTCGCTCCTCATCGCTTAGCGAACACTCCCAAGTCTCAACCACAGTCGAACGCGTTGAGAGAGTCCGAGTATGCACCATTGGCACCAATACTGACCCTCCTCCCACACTTTTCGATAAAGTAAAAACTCTAATCAAAAGACGACAAAGTGATCCCGTTGAAAGTTCACCACCTGGGAGACTGAAAATTATACCGCGAGACGCAGCTTTGGAGTTGAAAGATGAGGAAAGTGCGACTCGAAAAGCTTTAAATGGTATTAAGAAAGCAATAACTGGAGCAAATTGCCGCGTGGCCCAGACTTGCGAAACTGTGGATAGTCCCAAGATAGTGTTCGATACGCCAAAGCCAGGCGATAGGATGATAAGGACTTTCGGCGCGCGGCAAAAGAGAGGATGTAGAGTCCCTTCCCGTGCGGAATGCGCGCGGCGGTTGAGGTCATTGAATTGCTGCGTCCAAGCTCCCCGTCGACCACCGCGCCGTGTGCCCCACCCGCGGCTACAGATCACTCAGGTGTGATTCGGATGCAGTGTTTTCACATGATGCTGTGCTAATGGGATGATAACGAACACTATTCATAGTTTGCAGTAGCGGTCATAGTTGAGTAGCTTGTTGGCTAATAAACTGGTCGCTTGTGATGTGTGTTTTGTTGTCGCTCGGAGGGCGGGATGTGGGATGACAGGGCGGGCGGGGCTGTCGCACGGGCGGGCGGCAGTCTCGCGCCAGGCTCCGCGTCGCCCGTTTGTTGTCAGACAACTCACGTTTCGCCCCTGGAGCGTTTTGTATACCCAATCCACTTAATCGATTCCTACGACACGTTGTAAATATTTTTCCTAACTGCAATTAATTGCGTTGGAGGTGTATTGAAAGGAAATTTTTTAAAGGTGATTTGTGTCGAATCTGGAAATCGGCGCAACCCAATGCGCATTGCTCGCTCAAGTCGAGATATTATTGTTAAAAAATATATAAACATATATGTTTTAAATAACTTTCAACTTATTTTTAAACGATTTTCTAATATATACGTTATTTTTTGGGCTTTATCGGTGTTTTGGTAGGCATAGTGAAGAAGTATAATTGACAAATATTGTAACACCTGTAACACAATTTACAGCCATGATTTTTAAAAGATGATGGTGTGTTTGATTAAACATTAAATAAATTTTAAAGTGCTAAAATTATTCGAACTTGTAATGAATTTCATGTGAACCAGAGAATTCAAGTATCGTGTCACTTAAAGATTCATTTCACTTTTAACTGTAACACATTCTCGATAAGATTTCTCCGTATACTTAAAATGGAATTTGTGCATGTGACGCGTCATTCACACTCGCCATATCAATTTCGTTTTTTATTTTTGTTGTAAGCCTTGTTTCTTTCGTGAATGCTTATTTATTTGAGAAAACAAACACCACAATGCATCGTGTAAGTGGCCATCCCATATTAAAAAAATGTATCGTTTTTCCAGTAGTGTAAATAAATTACCGTATTCGATGTAAACTGTAATGTTTGGCTAGATTGTAGTTTATTTACTTTTTCTATTATTGGATTCCACATTGCTTCCCAACGGTTCCTGGGACGCAGGTTTCAATGCTCATATTGTTTAAACAAAGGTTTCCGGTCAGTGCACTTCAATGTCCCTGGAACTTTTCAATGTATATAAGCGATTCATTTGTGGATAAAAGAAAAAAGATTTCTAGCTTGTATTCAGGTTCGTGTGTACAAGTAGGTAAATAAAGTATTACCGATTCCATATATATATTTTTGAGTAAACTTATATAATATTAATAATATTATATTTAAGTAAACTTCACTCAGAATATTTTGATATCGATTGATCTTAACTTTTGACTGGTCATTAAGCCATGGAAGTTGTAAACAAAATAAACAAAACAACATCAGTTAAAATTAAATTAAAATTATAGGTGCACCCGATTTTTTCCGTGGTAGTCCTACGAGGCGGCTGTTGAAACAAATACTAATAGATAGATAGTAGCGTCTGAGTAACAGAAATCATTCTGCAATCACATGTTCAGGCTTTTTTATCTCTCAATTTTGAGAGATAATAATTTTCAGCAGTGGGCTGTTTCGGCTATATTGTTCGATTTATTAACTTTATTAAAATTTAGTATTACACAGCCGATAAAGTAGTTGCCTGTAACCATTTATAGCTAGCCTTGTTTTTGCCAAGCAGGATATGTTTTTTTCACAACCATATATGTCCCGAGCCTCCCAATTTCTGGAGGAACGGACGTTAACCTACCACGCTTGTCCAATGCGGATTGGCAGGGTTACCAGACTCGGAATGAATATTTGCAGGCCATACATATATTTATTCCGATGCGGGGATCGAACCCGCTAGCAGAATATATAGGAATATTATTATGGCGACAACTTTACTATTCATTCTTTCAAATAGACCTTGCGAGATCGGTGAAAATTCTTTGTATATAACTAGTTCAATAAAATTTGAATACCGACGGACAAACAAGGCACAATTTAAACCTGCCTGTCTGCCTATTTACACGCATGAAATGTTTTATAGGAGTTCTTTATATAACGTTGGTGAGCCTTATGGATATTACGAATCATAACATAAAAGGGGTAGAGGATGAAATTTGGTTTGGAAATAAGTAATTAAGTCGTGTGAACGATGGAATACGTATAATAAGTAGTATTAATAAATGTACGAAAGCTCAGTCTGTATGTACATTGAATATATATACAAACTTGAATGTTCTCTAATTTGTTTTCGTGTATTGCGCCCTAGCACTTTTAGCTAGGGCGATTTTGATGCATTTTTTAATGGTTACAAGTACAGAACTTAAATCTGCGATGCTCTTTTTTGGCAATTTATCTAGAGAGGTTTCGGCTTAATAGAGTTTACGCAAAAGAAAATGACAAAACCTAGGATAGTGTAGTATTATGAAAGATTTAAAACGTTTTAAGATTTTAGTTGTTATGAAACATTTGAAAAGAACCTCTATATTAATTTATGTTTTGAACGAGAAACAAACATATACACAAATTATCATAATATACATACAATATACGCAGTCAAAGAAGTTTCTAATATTGAATTTAAAATTTTTTTATGCAGACGTACATATGTATACAGACTGTTTGCCTTTTGGAATTGTCTTCTCTCAAGAAAATACTTTAGAGTTTATTTAATGGAGACCAAATTTCTGTTGCAATGTATTATCAATTTTTGATGTGTATAGCCTAGAATGAAAAAATTTACTACAATATATCATGTAGGACCACAATTTGTGTCATAATCCACAATGGTACAGAAATTTAAATTCGTAACTTTCGTACTCTACCTATTTGTAAGACTTTGATGATGATGTTCTTGAGTATACCATCACTACCGGTGGGCCTCATTCACCACGCTTTTTTTATGCATCAGTTCCGACGGTGATTTTTACTTACCATCTTAATTACCATTACTTTCAACTCTCACTTTTTTTAACAAAGATATCTTATATCGAAAGTAAAAAATGAAATATATGAAACTATTGATTAATGCGATTTCCAATAATCATTGGAAAAAAGCTTGGAGTTCTAAGGGTTAAATCTACCAAATAATCGACTGAGATACCATTGCTTGACTTGAATTATTCTTCAGATTCCGGTTTTCAATTTTGAAGTTCTATATTTAAGACTAGATAGGTTTCTTGCAAGAAAAAGAAGTTGGTTTGTCCATAACCTTTGAGAAAAAAATGTTAAGGCGTATCTTTGGTCCTATGTTGTAAAATGAGCGATGGCGTACACTTTACAACTATGAGCTGTACAATGAGCCGAACGTTATCAAAACCATCAGAATTGGACACCTTCGTTCGACTGGGCACGTAATATGAATGGACGACGCTAGAGTAACCAAACGCCTACTCGACAGAAAACCAGATGGTCCTAGAAGCCGCGGAAGGCCTAAGCTCAGATGGCTAGATGAAGTCAAGGACGACTTAAAGGCAATCGCTGTGAGGGACTGGTGAGAAAAAGCCAAACTAAGATCCGTCTGGAAAAATTTACTGAACCAGGCTAAGGCCCACCCGCGGCTGTAATGCCTTGATGATGATGATGATGATGATGATGAAAAAACAGGGTTTGAGACCGTTGCTACAAAATGTAAATATAAGAAAAAGTCAATTTTGAAGATCCGGCTATATACCCGACCTTAATATAAAAAAGTACCAACGCTCATTGCAATGCGCAAAAAGAAAATGTTTGATGTTCTAAAGTTTCTGTTTACTTTTATTCGTATGTATATTGACTACCCAAACGGCGCAATAGCGAAGTGTTTTCTTCCTGAGTTCGTAATCTTGATGGTCGTCGGTTCGATTCCGGCAATAAAATAAATATTTGTGTAAACTACACTTATTTATTCTGAGTCTATTTGGTTTTTCGTGTCATTTGTGTGCTAATAGCATTCACGACATGGGGAGTCGTAGTTTTAGGGTATGAGTGTAGACTTTTATTTTTATTTTGATATTTTACATGGTAAAGTGAAAAACGATAGGGGGTAAAAAGAGGGGCCGATTCCTAAATACGCATTTATTACAAACGTTCTTAGAAGAAAATAATAATTTCATACAGTTTTTTAACAATAAAAATTCTACTTAGCACTATTTTCAAAAATGTATTCTTGCAACCCGCTCAAATAGTAGTAATAATATAAAATATATATAGTTCGAGAAAACTGTTAAATATGGCACAAAAAATAAATTAAAAAAGAAAGCTTAGTTCGCCTATATTGTATGGTTTTAGTAATAGTGTAAATATAGGTAGTATTCATCATTAATGATGATTCGTAGTCTTATCATTCTTAAATGCGACATGTGTTTGATATTACCAGCGAGCGACCTCATTCGGGCTAGTTTTACCTTCAATTACAGTAACACTCTCACATAGCTCTGACCTAATTTTAACGTAGCTAAACGAACGGGGTAGTCGATTATCTCTCCGTACTATATTAAGGGTTGTCCATACAGTACCCATAGTATGAGGGCTATTAGAGTGCATATTATGTAGAAAGATTTTTATCTTCTTATCGTGAAATTTTTAATAAACACGGTTTAGTCGTTTTTAAGATTAGATCACTAAAAAAAACGCAGAAAGCCAGGCAAATAAATAGACAAAGTTTTTAATACGCTGTTTATCTTGCTAATGCTTTTGACATTAATGACACTCACTGCCTGTTTGTGTGTTTGTATGCATTCATGATGTGCACATGCTATATGAAAATTACACTTAAATTGAAATTGAGAATTGAAAAACAAGAAAGAGAATGTATTTTGGTTCGGTAACAACGTAACAATTGTTACGAAATTATATAGTAGGGATAGTATAAAAATAATATGTGTTTGTTTACTATGCAGATTCGGGCTAAAAATCATTATTTTGGAGTTGCCCATATATTGTTTTAATTGAATATTTAATACCGCATATCGGTGCCATATACATGTATTTACATACTTACATTCCGTCAGGACATTTCTATATCTCATCCTTTACTTATATTACTCAAGACGTTTCTGATAACTCCAGTTGACATAGGCAGCCCTACCCAAAAAAAGCTCCACCAGTTATTCGTCACGTCGACCACATAACACCTTATCAGGTTATATACAGACTGCGTGCGACGCGAAATATATTAAGTTAGTATTTGATAAGATAGTTGCGCTTTTAACATATTAAACTAACGTTTTTTTTGTTATATTTTTATAACGTGGCCAGACGTTACGCTACCCTTTTTCGTAGCGCGATAGATAAATCTGATTCCTGAATTTTTAACAACTCGATCACCGCGCCGTCTGTTGGGGTTCGATTTTGTGATTTTTTTTTTCTTTTTTGATTGTAACTTTGCGTGATTTTTATCCATATGTATAAATCTGAATAATTTTACAATAGCCTCACATATCGGATCCTTGCATAGCTTAAAAATCGTCTCAACAAAATAAATATAATGTGTGATTATGATTTCCGTTAGTCAAGATTTTTAAATATTATACGATTTTTAGTAGACGCACCAACATCTTGACAGAAACAGTCGACCTTAACTTTTCGTGGTCAACTATGGCTTATTTGATTTAATTATATGGTCTATTATTTCTAGATCTTTTCTATAATAACATTCAAAAATGCATTTTTCATTTTTATGTCCGGACCATTTAATATTAAGCAGGCTATGTCTATGGTCCAAGCTTAATTATTAAAATTGATAACACCGATTTTTTTGTTCACTTAAAATTAAAACTGTCATATGTTACTTGTACTTTGTTTCGAATCCTGTATTGGCCATTATACTCGTTGCATTCATATTTTTAAGGAAAAGTTCACGATTTATTTTGTTTTTTTAATTATTATATACAAAAAAAACGGGATGTTTTGATTTTTCTACATTATTGGTAATAATTTAGTTCTAAGAAGGTTTTAATAGCCAAACGGTTACTAGCACTTAATAAATACTAAAAATATTAATATTATCCATTGAAAAATCGATGACTTCCCAAGGTATCCGTTTTTTACGTGATCTTCGCAACTTTCATGTATCGTAAGTAGATTCACACTAAAACAATTGAAAGAAATTGTTGTCCTCCAAACATGTAATATAAAAAGTGTGTTATAAAACATATCTTTGATCCTATTCTGTTAATTAGTTCTTATTTAAAACCGTTGTAAGTTGTAGCATTTTTAGAGTAAATAAGAACAGTGACACAGTGTTGGGTGGCGTAATACTTGTGGTAAGAGGAAGTGGGTAACTGAGTAGGATCTTGTGCGTTTGTTTGTGAGTAAGCGCGCTAAAGCGTAGTATTGCGTGGATTGAAGTACTGCGTCATTGGTTGGCGTGACGTGGCGGTGGACGGCCCGTAGCGGGCGCATGACGGGGCGCGCGGGAGTTGCCGCGGGCGGGCTCCGCTCATACCCGCGCGCCCTCCCACCGCCCGTGCTGCCACCGCCACCACAGTTCGCCACTGAACACGACAATATGGCCACCAACCAGATTGCACAGGTACTTTATTGATACACATACGTATACATTATATTGAGGCAATAAAGCGTAAACGTAATAAACCCCATAATGAAATCATGCTACCAGAGCCAAATCAATTTTTCATATTTCTCAAAAAATTGTATCTCACTGAAACAATTGTATTTCAAAAATTTCAAAAGTATTTCAAAGGAAAAGAACGACTCGTCATACGACGCCACTGCAAGGAAAGATTTTTTGTGTGGGCTCGCTGAACAAGCGTGGTGGACTAGTGTCCATTGCACCAGAAATGGGACGCCTTGCACCCAACACTCGTTTACAGGCGTACGTGTCCACATAAGGGATATACAAAAGTTACAATATGTGGTTATATTATTTATACTTCATTGATGCTCGTGACCTTTTTTAATTGTTTAATGACTTTCCATATGAATTTGGCTTTATAATTTGTTGAATGAAATCCTCGTTGATAACAGGCGCTTCCGGTGTGAGAAACTAACAATACATGTTGATGTGGGGGAACGCGATCAAAGCGCGGTCTATATAGGATTACGTTTGTAACTACGATTAAATTAGACGACCGATTGGCTCAGAGGCGGGGCCCTCCGCCCGCGGAGTCAATGATCGCGGGTTCGATTCCCGCATCGGAATAAATATTTATATGGATTTATAAATGGTTATTCCGAGTCTGGTAATCCCCCCAATCCGCATTTCCTTTCCTGCCCCTTCCTTTCTTCTCTGTCCTTCCTTTCCTCTCCGCCAATCCACGGTCTGCCGTGCCAATGGATGCGTGGCTAGGGGCGAGCCTAGTCGCAAGCGTGCCGATCGTCCCAGGATCGGGCTCCCCCGGGTACTATGGTGCCTTACCTCAGCATGCAGGGCTCTGCTGGGGCTGACCACCATCCTCCCTTGCGGCTCGTGGGATTCACTAAGACGAATTTAATATACCTAATTTGTCAAAAAATGACGGAGACGTGGTTCGCCACCCGTCACGTCCTGATTCTCACGAGGGCGAAAAGCGACCAATGACGAACCGTGTCGCTGCGATAAATGGCAGCGGATGGATCTCTGTGGTCTCTGCCAACCCCTGCGGGGGATATGTGTGAATATATAAATTAGTCATCTCTAAATTAAGGTTTCCTCCAAGATGCTAAGATTTGGCGACAGTCATCACATTAGACACAAGCAGGTGGATTGTTGCCTGTACGGCGAGGCATTGCACGAGTAAATCAAATTTAATTGATTTTAAACATACTTTTTGTAGTTAGTAAAATTATTGGTATAATCTCCAGTAGCGAAAAATAATACTAGCTCTATATAATTGCTGTGGTAAAATCAAAACGCTGAATTTCAGCTTGACCCTGCCGGTTACGTCACGTGCATTTTTTACTGATTGTTTTAATAGGCATAGTGATTTAGATTTGGTTCCAAGATGTTAATGCTGGTAGCCCATTGGCTTTAACAGCTTTATTGAATTCTCGGCTCGCGGGCTGCAAGCCCGCGGGCAAGTAGAATATGATTGGGAATCTGCGCAAATCGCAGACTCCATCGGCTCGACGCCGTGTCGGAGGTTCACATATGTGTGTGCCGATTTTAAATTCGTCATGATGCTACATTAAACATGTAGGGGAGAATTGGACTGAAGTAACTATAGTCCCTATTAGTTCCATAGTCCCTAAGGTCTAGGGGGTGAGAACCGACCGGGTACGTGAGAGAATCTCGTGTAAGGCATAGTGATATAAAAGAAATATTCATATGTAATAATCTAAAACAAAGATAAAATTGGTAAAAAATGTCTAATTATGATTTTAGAATGGTTATATCGCCACCATATTACTCAAGACGATCGTTAGTCGCCAGGGCTTTAGTGTAAATAACAGATTAGGTTATTTAATATATTGAAGGCTGAGGTTAAGGCATGATCTCATGATGAAGTGCTTGTTGCATTTCATTCATCCAATTAGTATACATGACGTGTTAATTTTTTTACGAAAAATACTTCCGTACGTAAACGCTTTCTTCTGTATTGTAGTTGCATTTTTATGGTATTATAATTTTTAAATTTATTTAAGGACCATCCACAGGTCTTTAAAGTAAACCTTATATATTACATTAGACATCACAACATAATAAAATGTTGAATACAATATTGAATGAATAATATTTACAAGTTACTAACATGAAACAGTACTTTGGAAAATAGAACATAATACGCAACTTTAATATTTTGCCCAAATTCTAAGACATCGTCGTAACGAATGTCTAACATTTATATTTTTACATTAAATTATTGTAATTGTGGATTTCTTACGTCATCAATTATGGTATTGTTATATTAGTATCTGTATACATTTGTAAGGTATATTCTTGTGTATTATTTTTAATCACTGCTGAATGTTTAAACATTATGACTAAGAGTGACTTGCATTGAATTCAATGTCCATTCCCTTTTATAGTTATGTATAATATGTCAAGGTTCAGTTGAAAAGATATTTTATATTCTGTATGTTTTTACAATTTTAATGTAAATGTGTATTCCAACTAAGCTAGTAGTGCTTCTGCTAGGAAGATATAATTCACATCAATAGTCCAATGGTATAAACAAATCACCTCCTCTCAATTAAGCTATTGCTGGCAAAGTATACTTTATTATTAATATATTAAAAAAAGTGTCATACATATTAATCGAAGATTCACGCAGTTTCTAACGATACAGATATATCAACGAAAAAAGAAATGGTTAATTCAATTTTAAATAAAAAGACTTAAGTTTCCCGATTGTCAATAATCGATAAAACTAGTTTTTATTGGAAAAATAAGTCGTTAAACGTTTAAGTCGGGTCATCGGATGAAAAACTGTCCGTCCGAGATCGGGATGTGGAATCGGGTCGCTAACAGCTGACGGCGGTCCCTCCGGCCCCTGGCGCGATCGATGCAGACGCCCGCGCGCCCCGCTTCACTTCGAGACACCCACACCTCTCACTTTCACGTTTTTCCCCTCACGTTCACAGGGTTGTCAGGTGACTAATTATTACGCGGCTTATCTTGTATGAACTATGTTTAGATTGACGTACTCTTACTTGTTGGTCATCCTGTGGTCGAAATTGGACATTAATATATTATTATTTTTGCATACTGCAATATATAAATTTATAAACATATTCTGGTTCGTTTGAATAATGGCAAAGCGGAGTAAATTGTTTTATATTATAAAAGTTTTTAGCATATCCGACGCTGCTTTTCCGGTTTTTAATTATGTCAGCCTACACATAAGTAAAGGCCGGCAAAGTTTTCTCGGGTTTTTGAAGCCTTTTATGTCGTATAGGTTCGGAAATACTGCTGAAAGTAGTTGGTTGGCTGTGAATACTGTGAATATTTTTGGAAAAACGCACCGTACTGGATCATATAATGTGTGATATAATGTGACAATTTTAAATTATTTTATTTCGCGAATGAATATATTGTAGATCAATAATTAATTAAAACAGCAAACAGAATTTTTTTATTCGATTTCTTTGTCTAATAATCTGATATTCACTTTTTAGAAGAAACGGACATAGCAATGATTATTTGTTAAATTTAAACATTTTGACTTCTAATTGATTAATTTTTACGAAAAATATTAGAAAACTGAAAGTGTACATACTGCAGGCCCTATGTTGTGTCTGATACCTAGTTCTATTTTAGCGACTCATTACCGGCGGAGTGCGAGACATAGTGCTATGTGGGAACATTTTCTTCCTTTGTCTTTAACGCTCTTTGTCACAGGAAAATAACTTTTTGCTTTTAGCTCTGACGGAATTGTTCGGCTGAAAATATATTTATGCCATATGTGCAATCGAAATATATAAACGCATGCAGTATAGCAACATTAGTCAAACCTAATATTAGGTTGGCAACTAAGTATGTTCCGATTTTAGTTATCTCTCTTTCCCATTTTTATAATATCAGTAAACGTTTTTCTTCTTATATATGTTAGCTGTCATCCTTACCTAGCTTTACAAGTTGATTGCGTAGGTATTTTTTTAGCCCAATATTAATATGGAGAGCAAAAACGAACATTTTCATCATATTTTACTTTATGATTTCCGTAAAGGAAAGAACGCAGTGCAAGCCGCCATAAAGTTACGTGATGTTATGTTGATGAAGCCCTTATAGAAAGGCAATGCCGAAATTGGTTTGAAAAATTCCGTTCTGAAGATTATTCTCTTAAAGATGACCAACGTTCAGGTCGACCAGTTGAGTTTAATGAGGATGAAATCAAAACCATAATCGAAGCGGGTCGACACGTAACTACACAGGAGATTGCAAAAAAGTTAAATGTTTCACATACAGCCATTGAGAAACATTTAAAACTTGTAGGGTTCATTAAGAAGCTTAATATTTGGGTTCCGCGCGATTTGAGAGAAGTTCATCTGAAAAGCGTATCAACGCTTGCGATTTATTGCTTAAACGCAATGAATCCGATCCGTTTTTAAAATGAATAATCACTGGAGACGAAAAATGGATTGTGTACAATAATGTCAATCGAAAATGATCGTGGTGCACGCTTAATAAGTCGTAAAAAACCACTTCACAGTCAAACATCCGCCAAAAGAAGATTTTCCTGTCAATTTGGTGGGATTCGAAAGATCCGGTGAATTTTGAGCGGCTTCCAAGAAACCAAATCATTATTTCGGAGGTCTACTGTCGGCAACTGGACAAATTGAATTCAGCGGTCAAGAAAAAGCGACCAGAATTGGTCAATCCTAAAGGTGTCATTTTCCACCAGGACAATGCTAGGCCTCACACCTTCTTGGTAAAACTTTCAATAATGATGACGCTGTAAAATCTCACTTAACTCAGTGTTTGGCCGAAAAGCATTACATTTTCTACAAACGTGGAATTTTCAAGTTGTAAGAAAGATGGCATAAGGTCATCAAACAAAATGGAAAATACATCATAGATTAAAGTTCGTTCCAAATAAACTCTTAAAAAAAAACTCTTTTATTTCATTGAACAAATCGGCAATTACTTAGTTGCCAACCCAAAATATAACAAGTATTTCTTAGTTCCATTTATTTGTCCACAGATTTCCTAATACAATAGATTTGCTGGAAACAATGTTCCATGTTTTTGTTTAAGCATTTGAAATTACTTAGGGTAGTGTTCCGAGCAATTGGGGATTCCGAGCCAATCGCACAGTTTCAACATTATCTTCACCACCTATGTATATGGTTGGCAAGCATTACTATCACCTGGCGAGTCAATTTCAATTTATTTTTATGTACACGATACAATGCAATCTATTCTTCTCATTTGCTGTTCGAACGATGGATAAATGTGATTATTTTTGGATTGTAAATAGTGTTATCATGCATGTACGATTGCATCCTTTACATTGGCTTCTTTCTCTGATAACGTTGTGATATCGACTGTTCTTCTGATACGTTTTATCAGTGTCGGTGCAGTTTTCAATACGTGTCCGATAGCAATATGTAACTGCCTTTTAAATATTAGATGCTCAACTAAGTTCTTAACTCTCGTTAAACCTAAGCTTAACTTAGTTACAAGTTTTTTATATTAAAATACAATGAAATTGCATTTTTATATAAGTGCAAAAATGCTTACATATATCTTATTCAAGGTATTGCCCATCTCTAGCTACAACTTTTGCCCATCTTTCTGGTAGAGGTCGAATACCGTTACAATAAATTCGTCTTTTAAGGTTATTCGCAAATCAAGCCATTTTTGAGCCATCGAACGAAACAAGCAATAATTGGAGAATATGGCGGGTGGGGTAGGATTTCCCATTTGTGCGTTTCCATGTGGATTTTAACGGATTTGGCAACTTGAGGCCGAGCGTTGTCATGCAGTAGAATCACTTTTTCGTCCATTTGTTCGTATTGTGGCCGTTTTTCGCACAGTGCTCGGCTCAGTCGCATCAATTGAAGACGATATCGTTGCCCAGTGATGGTTTCGCTTGGTTTCAACAGCTCACAATAAACAACACCGATCCGATCCCATCAATACCAAAATAAATTTCAAAAGGTACTGTCTGTGTGAACATAATTTGTTAATACCTAAATAGAATTTTTGTCTTATCTGTTTGAACACACATTACGCGGGAAAGCTTTAATTGGAATAAATTTAGTCATTGTGATATAGCAGTCATTATTTCGAGGGTGGATCTCAATTTAACCTTCTGCACTTTCACAATGTATCGTATTCGAAGGTTTAGAAATAACTGACTAGTTTTCGTGGAAAGGCTAGCATTTTTATCAAGATGTTACATGAATTATCATAAACTATCAGCAAAGCCACCGAGGGTTTCAAGATACTTTTTAATTATTTTATGGCAATCAAATTATCATATAGTTTATACATTAATAGGAAAAGAACGATTCGGTTTTGGCTCCGGCGTATACTCTTATCTGTGATTTTAGTTGACAAAAATTCAACCGAAATTCCCTCTGTGCAGCAATAATCGATACGATCAGAGGGGTGCGTGATTACATTGTTGGGGCACAAGGGGGTAACTAATCACATTGAACTCTCGAAACAATTATTTGTTTTCAAATTGTATTGATGTTCAGTTCTCGCACTTATTGAAACCATCGCAGCCTTCCAAGTTTAATATACATGCTGTTCTGTATATTATGATATGTGTAATTGGACGAATAACATAGTGTGTTAATGTCGACGCAATATTTTTTTATCTTTCACTTCCCCCTGTCAATCGTCGTCTCAATATTTACTTTCCGTTCGCTACTACGTTAACAGTAGAAAAATGTCGGATTGCCAACTGAAATAAAAATACATATATATACATATCGACACGCCTGTCTTCCGTAGGGGTAGGCAGAGATCACAGATCTCCATCTGCTACGATCTCGGCATACTTTCCTTGCTTCCTCCACACTTTTCACTCTCCTCATGCTTAAATAAACCTGAGGATATATTATGTACATAGGTAAGCCACATCTTCCACTAGGACAACAGATTCTATGTCAACTTATCTGTGACTGTGCGACTATCAAACTTCTCTGTTAGCTCGAAAGATGTTAGAACTAGCCACCAACATAATATTGAAGAAAAATTTATTTAAAGATAATAAAACTCTTTGAGTAGATAGACTTTGTATTCGTTCGTCCTTTCTTTTTACAACTAGTATTGATGTGAATGATTTCCTGTCGCAAGAAAAATTAGTTTACTTGGAATTCTTAACAAGAATTCTTTTTTTTATTTGAGTTTTATTAAAAGTGTTGTCCGTCGAAATGAATTTGACAAGAAATGTTTATTACGTCTGTCGTTTGTGGTCTAAATCAACAAATAAATGACAAACTTCAATTGGCATTTAATGATGAAACCTCTGTCCCGTGCCATTTATAACTTGTGTGATAACGATTAACATTATTATATAAACGTGTTTTCAGGTTATTGCGTTAATTTGCGGCCTGCTGGTTGTGGTCTTGATGGTGTTGGGGCTCGCCTCCGCTGACTGGTTGATGGCTGCCGGCTGGAGGCAGGGCCTCTTCATGCACTGCATAGATCCTGATGCGCCCACACCGCTGCCATTCGATATCGTAGCACAGCCCGGATGTTATGCTGCCAGGCCTGCTCCTTACATTAAGTAAGTTATGTTTAAGAATTCTAATTTGCGATTTTCGATGAAAAGAAGAGTCAGGCAAGGTGACCCAATATCACCAAAACCTCAGCTGTACTGCAACAGATATTTTTAAAAGTGTACTGGGAAGAATACTTTGGCCTAAATATAACCGGTTCTCGTATCAACCACCTAAGGTTTGCTGATAATGCAGTCTGGTTCGAAGAAAGTTCGGGTGCCCTGGAACGGATGGGTTGGTTTCACTACGATGTAACCTAGGAAAATGGAGCCAATAGGTCACAGTTTGGTATCCAAGGGATATCAAGAGGAAAAGGGGTCGCCCAGTGAGAAGATGGGAGGATAAACTCAAAATAACAGTAGGACAATGCTGGACAAGAGTAGCAGAAGATAGGAAGCAATGGAAGGAGTTGCAGGAGGCCTATGCCAAAAGGCACATTGAAATTAGAAATTTTCTCGGAATTTACAAAATAAAAGGCCTTTATTATTATTATAATTTGTAAAAAGTGTACTATTTTTAATACTTTATTAGTTTTTCGGTGACGGTTATCGCTTTCATAGTCAATGTTCGCGGTTTAGATTGGAGGGATCTCGGAATTGGGATAAATATATGTATGGCCTACAAGTGTTCGGTTTAACGTCTTTTCCTCCAGAAATGGGGAGGCCCATGCTTAGCAGTAATTTTTTTTCACAGCCCATATATGTCTCACTGCTGAGTACTTAACTCATTGCGCTTGTCCAATGCGGATTGGCGGGGTTACCAGACGTGGAATAAATATCTGTAGGCCATCCACATATTTACTCCGATGTGGGAATCGAAACTGCAACCATTGTCTCCGTGGGCAGGCGGCCCCGCTACTGTGTTAATTGGTCGTCAGTGAAACTTATATGGGCTCTATTATGTTCCATTCTTACGCACCATATAAATAATATATTTCCGTAAGCTAATGCTTGATATCATTAAACATTTAATTATTAGTGCCTACATTAATTTTTGTTATAACACTTTGTTTGATTATGTTATAGAGCGGCCGCGGGGTTGTGCGTGGCGACGCTGGCGGCGGATGTCTTCGGTGCGCTGCTCACGGCGCTAGGACTGCGTGCCAGCGACCACCGCACCAAGTTCCGCTACTACCGGTTCGCCGTGCTTGACATGGCGCTTGCGTGTAAGTTCAATTATTTTCAGAACAATTTTTTTTTATGGCATATGAAGACGTGCAGGCGTGTCACCTGATGGAAAGCAATCAACGCCGCCCATGGACATCCGCAATGCCATAGGCAGTGCCGACCTTAAAGGAAAGAATGAAATTATGGGAGTGGGAGTGGGAATTGGAGGGGGAGTGGGAATTAGAATGGGCAGGGAAGGGTGTAAGGGTGGAAGGCCTACGGAACTCAGACCGCTCACCGTACGAAGTGCGGTAGACAAGCTACCACTCAGGCGCCGGATTTCTGCGGGAGTGTGGTACTTCCCCGGGCGAGCCAGCCAATTCATGCTACAGACAAATAATATGCCATTCTTGACAAAGTATTCGTCTGCAGCGTGGCTCTACCACTATGAAATGCATCTCAATCCATTCGGGATGTGTATATACAGTGTACCCTCGGTCATTCGGCCCCTATCTATTCCGTTGCCCCCTGTAATCCGCAAATCTTCACTAATATGATGCATGATTGGACAGGTTTTACTTTTAGGAAGACTAAGAGACGAAGCTTTGGTCTCGTGCTTTAAGAACTTAGAACAAAAAATAAATTATGAATATTTTAACATACATATCGTCACGCCTGTCTCCCATAGGGGTAGGCAGAGACCATAGATCTCCATCTGTTACGATCTTGGTATACTTTCCTTACTTCCTCCGCACTCATTACTCTCCTTATGCAAGCCCGCCGGTTAAGGGTACTCTTGGCTTGGCCTTTCTTAAAAACTTCAGCAATTTGGTCAACGTATGTTTTCCACGGTCTTGCCCTACCGACCCTTCTATCCACATTCGCAACGTAAATTGCTTTCGCCAGTCGTCTTTCATCCATCCTCTCTATGTGACCAAACCATCTAAGCAGCCCTTTCTCAACTTTTGTCACGACACCTTCTTTTACTCCACATCACTCTCTTATATCTTCATTTTTTATTCTATCATTTAAAGTGACATATACTTCTTAATGCTCTCATTTTCACCGCATTCAGTCAGCTTTCGTGACATTTCTACCAAACCCAACTTACCGTATAGCAGAGTCGGAAAAGCACCCTCTGATGAACCGCCAGTCGGACCGTTTTAGACACATTCTGACTTTTCATAAAGGAATATTTTAATGCTTTATAAACTAATTGGTACATTATTATTATCCTTTCTATTTTAATTTGTAATTTGTCGGATTACAAGGTACTCCTATTAAACAAATAGTATAGAGGGCTGTACGTAGATAGACGATCTTAGGCAGTACTGTGTAATCCGACAAATTCGATAATTCGACATCGCGCTACATAAGGTTTGTCTATTTTCAGTACCAACCGTGATAATGATAAGTTTAATTTTATTTTCACAATAGTTATTGAAATTGAAAGTGAAAATTTGATTGAGAGAGAGAGATTGAAGATTGAGTTGGTCTCCTTGGTTGGACTGGTTGGTCTGCGTATTGTAATTTTTTGTTGTTATTTTACTATTTTTGATGTGCGATATCTTATAAAGATATATGCATCTAATAATATTATTTCACATAGAAGCTAATAGACATTCTATACCTTAGTGGTAGAGAAAAATATAGAAAAGTATAAGTAAAATGAAAATGATTAAAATATATTTCTTTTTATTGAATAATTTCAGTGATGTGCATCCTAATAGCACTAGTGATCTACCCGGTCTGCTTTGCTGCAGAGTTAAACTTGGGTAAGTTTAAGTTCAATTTTTTTTAATGATTACTCTACTGTTGTAATTTTTTCTCATTATAATTACAATCTAGCTATGGGCTAATGTGTAATTTGTTTTTAACTTAATTTGCTAAGTAGGGTATAACTAAGAATGTGTCCATTAACATTTTTCTTATAGTCTCTATTACGGGGAAGACATTATGTTCTTGTGTTGTTTACACTTAGTAAAATATTCATTTCACTTCACTAAACTAACTCAAAGGGTGTAGTTCTCATGAGTCTTCTTAATAAGTCCGTGTTGTCGAGAAGCTGGATAGCCTCTAAGTTGACATGATGATGAAGTCTTTGTTCATGAGCTTTAGCGTAATTTTTTATAGTATTAACGACTAGGTTTACCTTAAGATCACGACGACAAGACGTACCACGGGGCATTTATAATACACATGAGTACTTTATTTTGGAAGCGTTAGGTCATTTCTATATTACTTTGTTTAATACATCCCCAGAGTTGTATGCCCATAAGCCCATACCGGTATAAGGACCTGTTTACATATGAGTAATTTGTTGTGCACTGATAGCATGGAGTGCTTTCCAAGCAACCAGCACATCTTTTTGTAGCGAAGTTCTAACTCATCGTGTTCCTTTTTGACATGAGCCATCCAGCGAAGCTTTGCTTCTAATATCATGCCTAAGTACTTGGCTGAATTTTCGTAAGGTATGATTTGACTTTTGATGTTTAATAGGTGATAGTTTGGCCTCTTATTTATGTAATCTATGTGGATTGGCTTGGACTCATTAAGTTTGATTCGCCATTTTTTGTCCAGTCATGGATTATGTTGATGGCTGATTGTACTTTTGCCACTGCTTCCTCTTGTGAATATTCTGTTGCCATAATAGCTGTGTCATCGGCAAATGGTATTGTTTCCTAGCTCCGAGACGTCACAGGTGTGTAATAAATATAGAATCAGTGTTTTAGAATTTTTAAAATTGTTTTAGAAGCATATATCCTAATTTGTACATAAGACCTTTATGCCATATCTTGTCAAAAGCTTGCGCTACATCTAAAAATACTGTTGTACAAACTTTATTTTCTTCTAGCGCTTTTACTATTACATTGGTGACTCTATGTACTTGATCCATAGTCGAATGTTTCTCCCTGAAACCGAATTGACGGTCAGGAACAAGTTTTCTTTTTTCTCTGATAGTTTTTAACCTTTTTAAGACTAGTTTTTCGAACCGCCCCATGAACGAATTGGCCTGTTTAGATTTTTTGTAATTTTCTATAGAGAGTAATCGGATTTTGACTTGACTAAGGTAAAGTATTCATAGTTCCATCCATAGAATTTATGAATGGCCTCCTTTAGTTTCTTTGTCAACTGGTTTAAATATTGTTTATCAAGTGGAAATCTGGATTTATGCCATTTTGGTCTTTGTTTTCTATTTTCTGCAATTAAATTCAGTATAAACCACAGGCGTATTTTTCCAAACAAATTTTTGTATAGTAGTAATTAATTTCCTAACATCTAAGTCCAACTGTTCCGGGCTTTTTGATAGTGCTTGAAGGTCAATAATCATCTTCTCATTCACCTCTATCTTGAAGCTCTCCCAATCGGTATTCTTATTAGTCAACAGTGTAGTTCTTCCTTTACTTAATTCGATTTCACGAACAGTTGATAGTACATGATAAACAGTAGATGATATATTTTTGTATACGACAAAATCAATGAGGTCCGGTATTTTTTGTGGATCAGTAGGCCAATAGGTAGGCTTACAGGTTGATATAACCATACATCTTCTATCTCTGACAGCACTCAGTAGTTCTTTTCCTTGTGTTGTAGTAAGTCTAGAACCCCAGTGATTGTTTTTGCATTAAAATCACCCCCTAGTATGAATCGAGTACCCAGCTCTGTAAGAGTCTCTTGTATCCGTTTGCCTTTAACAAATTCTTTAGTGGACAGTACAAAGCTGATACAGTAACAGGATACCGTTTGGTATGCACACAAACAAACACAGCTTGTATTCCTTGTTCTTCACATTTATATTCTTCATAGTGTTGGATATTTTCCTTTATTACTGATCGACGTCTAGTGGCTCGAGGTGGCAAGTACTGACGGTACTGTCAGCTCTCAATCACCACCGAAGTCCTCCGAAACGGCTTAACTGATTTTTATAATTTTTTTTGTACATTTGGTAGGTCTGAGAACAGGTTGCAAACTATTTTATTATGTACCCCTAGGTGATAAGGGTGTTTTTATATTTTTTATATAGCAAAACAACGTTTGCCGGTGTCAGCTAGTTTTTATATATAGATTCACGTTTGCAGGTAACAGGTCAGTGTGGGAGTTTGGATGGGCGTACGGCGTCGGTTGGGGCGCCGCCATCTTCCTCTTCGGAGCAGTTGTGCTCCTACTTTGCGACAAGGAGAGCGAGGAGCTGTACTACAAGGAGCGAAAAGTGAGTACCGAGTAATCGTTGGTATTAAAATTTCTATTTAGTTTTATTTAGTAAACCCTCCTATAACGCGATTTCATGACCCTCGTATAACACGTTTTTTCCCTCGCATAACGAGGAGATTTCCCAAGTCATATATTTGTACTGTAAAATTTATAGTGATTTGACAGTTTTAATCAACTTTGTTACGTTAGCACATCTTGTTCTATAAACTTAAATTATTTTATTAAGATTTCGTTCTAGTTTTGAGTTTAAGAAACATTGATTATTCATACAGTGAGCCCTCGTATAACGCGATTTTCTATAACACGGAACCAATATACTGCGTTATAGGAGTATTTACTGTAATGTATTAATCCAGATAAGACACCATAGCGACACCTGCAAGGAATACTACGTCAACTTATTTTTAGATATTTTCCATTTTTAAGTTTGATTTCTAAGTTTTCCATTAATGTTTATTAAGTTTTCGCTCCTAATTTTTGTGTTTTAGAAGCAATGATTATACATACAGTGAGCCCTCGTATAATGTTATAATTGTAAAATTTCGTAAAAAAATAAGAAACTAAAAAGTTTTTAGATTTACATTACGCCAAGTATATGTACTTTTGAAAATCATGCTTCATATAGGCCGCCAAATATGATTATTCTGTTGAATACCCCGCTAACTAAGTTTAACTTGAAAACGATCAAATAAATATATAATAAAATTATGCAGTTTTAAATAACAATAATACCTGTAAATTTCATTAAAATAGCTTTAATTATATAGCAAATATCGACATTTTTCATTAGAAGCTACTTCTGTATTCTGGCGTAGTATTTGTTGGAGGTATTGATATACAATGCTAATAATATTGGACTTCGATCTTATCTCATGATTAGTAGCCTTCAAACATGTGTGTAGTGCAGCGTAACGATTGATATAAATTTCTGCAACTTAGCAGGAGGCTGTCTTCCTTTGAAATCACAAGTAAATACTAACAAAGAGTCATTACAATAAATCAATGATTATTATTTTAATGATGTGTTCATAAGTATATTGTGTGCTTACAAGTGGGCGTTAATGTGTGGACAATTCTTACATTTCATTATTTTGCTACATAAATATAATAAATATTACCATCAAAACGAGGTGTTGGTTTGTACGTGTGTTTTATTGAAATTTTATCATTTACGTGGTTCATTTATTTCTTTCATGTGGGAAGGTACCGCGGGAATGGGGTAACTTTACATAAGATGGATCAAGACGTCCAAACTTTTATATTCTATATTCCAAAAATTGTCTATGAATGTTTGTCAAAATTATAGTTACGAGAAGTTGAAAGTCAGTATTAGAAAAATAAGTGAAATGAAGTGTGATAGCTAGAAACTTTTTATCATATACATACACCCCTAGCCAAAAGTTTGAGACCACCTACATCAAAGTACGAAAATGAAATAAAGCAAGCAATAGGTTTCATTATTAATTAAAATACTTTCTTGCTAATCCACATACCTCAAGAAAAAAATGAAAAAATCTAGAAATATCAACCATTTATGTTAAAAATGTTGTTCATATTTTAAACACATTTTTCGGCAAAAAACCCTCCTTTGCATTATTCTATTATTTTTTTCACTAATCTAGGCATATGAGCAATCAATTTACCGATGATATCTTGTAAAATATTGTTCCAGCGTTCTTGTAAAGCCTTCCACGTGTCTTCTTGCTAGACGACAACTGTGCACATTTCTATCAAGATTTTCCCACATAAGCTCAATTAGGTTGAGATCCTATTGGAACTACCATCATGCTTGACTGTTGGCACCACACAGTCTGGCATCATCTTTTCCTCTGCGCTATGTCGAACAAAAATTCGTCGTTTTGAACCAAATATTTCAAATTTGGTTTCATCTGTCCAAAAAACGTTTATAAAGTCTTCTTCAGTTTAGTCTCGATGGGTAAGGGCCCACAACATGCGTTTCTTTTTGTTTTGTGGCCTTAGGTAGTGGGTTTCGAACGGTGACGCTACTAAATAACTTAGCACGATTCTCAGTCATCTTTTTACTGTAGTCAAGGTTTAGATCGTGATTTGTTCACTTCTGCGCGAATTTTTGGTGCTGTTATGCGTCTATTTCGCTTGCTAGTAAAGACGATGAATTTATCCTCGCTAGATGTGGTAACTCTCGGCCTTTCCGATCGCAAACGATCTTACTACCAGTCTCCTTGTATCGGGTTATTGTGTTATGAACACAAGTCTTCGATTATTTAAGTTTAGAGTAAATCGCACGTTCAGATTTGGCGCATTTGATAATTTTGCGCACTTTTCCTATTTTAAAATGTCTATACTGTAACAACGACGAGCTCAGACTATGCTAACTAAGATAGAAAAAGAATAACTGACTGAAACATGAAAACTCAGGTAATAAATATACTTTAGGAAACTTAAATAATTCTGAATTTCAGTTAACGCGTAACAAAACCAAAATAATTAATAATGAGCTGGTCATAAAAATATTAAAATGACTACTACTTAGTCCTTGGGCGGCACTCATTGATGTTTTGAAACAATGGACCTCTACAAGATGATAACTTAAAAATATACAAAAAGAATGACTCTGAGAATAAAATTTGCAGCAGGTGTGCAGATTAGATTTTTGCCATAGGTACATTTGAAATAATTTGTTAGTTACAAAGATTTTTACTAGTGGTCTCAAACTTTTGGCTGGCACTGTATGTATTTGTATGTTAAAATAATATTAACAAAAAATATGTTTATTTATGTCAAACGAGTTTATTATTGTATATGGATCAATTTTTAACACGAGAAAAAGATAAGTCAGTTTTGTTTTTAGTTAAAATAAACCTCTTGCAATCTATGGGGGTTAATATAGTCATTTTTGGGAGTCATGCATGCATGCATGCATGAAGAATACTTGGGGGTGCGTCAGCGTGAGTTATGTGGTAATTGCAGGTGGTGAGTGGCGAGGAGGGCGCGCGCCCCTAGGGCCGAGGGCGCCTGCCCGACCTGGTGCCGTGAGCACACTAGCGGCTCCCCCCCGATCCACCGCTCCGCACACGACACCACCACACACGCGCCGCACATGCGACAGTACCACACACGCGCGGTGTGGGTATGACCTAACGTACGCCCACGTGTAGCGCCGCGCCCATACATGTTCAGCCCCACTTGTAATTAACACATACAGCCATTACTTACTGTAATCTATATATCTCATATACAAAAATCTCGTGTCACAGTGTTTCTTATCGAACTCCTCCGAAACGGTTTGACCCATTTTTAATTTTTTTTTATATATTTGGTAGGTATGAGAATAGGTCGTGACACACATTTGAGAGTTGGCTTTGAACTTCGCGTGTTTGACATAGCTAAGCAGGACCTTTGTCGGGTCAGCTAGAACATATATAAAAAAGTGAAAATCAATCAATTAAAAAGAGAAGGATCTTATCGCTATTTCGCGAATCTAAATGTAAATTTTCACATTCCGTTCTCTTTTTTGTAACATTTCTTTGTTTTGTAAACATTTTAAAGTGCGTGTGTGTATATGATCAACGTTGACGAAATAATATTTTTACTACAAAATGGAAAATAATTGTTTTTCTCAAAAGTTAAAAAGTTATTTTACTATTTTTTTTAAGTGGAATTGTATAATTTTAGAATTAGAAAAGGGGCGGAAACTTTGACAAAATAATACAAATTGCAAACATTTGAAAGCGTATGTAGGTCTATTATAGTGTCTCTAAGCCAGGAATCTTTCGCCATTAACAATTGTTTTAACGATCGTTAATTGCATTTAACTTTAATTCGAAACTATATTTTATTTGTTTGTCATATACTCAACTTTGAGCATCGGTATATGGGTCAAATTCATTAAAATTCAATATTATACTTAATTAAATGTTTCGTAATAAGTAGTATAAGTCGATAATCAATTATAGTCATTATAGAAACATATATAAATTGTCGTTCGTAACATACAGAATAGCTGTTAGGTATTATATTTAGATGTTTCAGTAGGGCTGAACATGTAGTTTGGGAATGAAAGGGCTACTTTCCATCTTTACATTTGTGGAGCTCTACAGCGTTTTTTACTTACAATCAATTCTATTTTTTATAAGTTTGCGAGTATTAATGACTTATTAAGTATTTTTAAAAATTAGTTTCCTTTAAAACGTGTGATAGCACTTTTGTATATTTTCGTGTGTATCATTTATAAAACAATTATTAAAAAAATATATATATATTTTTTTAATAATTGATTTCGTCAAATTTGACTTAAGACACAAATGTCTGATTTGTTTTGATTTATCTTTTTATGTATAATCGAAATAGTTATTATTGATTTGTAGTTGTTATAGTCAATGACATACTACTATGATTGCAACGTTTGGAAACATTCTGCGGGAAAGTATCAGTTAACTAGTGAGATTTCCTGTATTTATCTGTGGGCCATGTATTTATTTACGTTTTTTATTTTAGTTTATAAGATAATTTTAATGAATATGATTGAGTGCACGTTTTGGCAGCTATCTCCCACACGCGCGTAATAGGATAGGATATACATATATGTATAGGTGAATTATATATGAATAATAGAATAAATAATGTGGTTGTCAATATGTCTAATATCTTCAATGAAATGATTACTTTTATCTTTGCAAGTTTTAAAAGTTTCCAGCTGCAAATGGTCCTTTATTTTTCGTGTTACAGACAGACAGACTAAGAAATACATAAATACTTATTCTAATATTCTTACTTTAATTGCCTTTAATGCCATCTATCGATGGCAACAGGAAATTGTTCAAACTTTCAAAGGTAAATAATCATTTAATTGAAGATATTACATATTTTAAAACACTATTTATTGTATTATTCATATATATATATATATATATATATATATATATATATATATATATATATATATATATATATATATATATATATATATATATATATATATATATATATATATATATATATATATATATATATATATATATATATATATATATATATATATATATATATATATATATATATATATATATATATATATATATATATATATATATATATATATATATATATATATATGTATATATGTATATATATATATATATATATATATATATATATATATATATATATGAACATATATCCTAACGTATTACACGCGACACATTCCGTTCCAAAGAGCGCTGTTTATTTATTTGCTTTAATACGTTAGTGATAGGTTTTAGTTATGTATGAGCTTTGTGGGTGAGGCGAGGCGAGGCGAGGCGTAGTGTGTGTTTGTGTGTGTGCGGAAGCGGAAGCGGAGGCGGGCGGGCGTCGACTCGGGCAGGCGACAACTACCGCTCGCTCAACACGTGACTTGCGATTGTGACTCGTCGGTACATCGCACAATTAGCTGTAACTAATTATAAACCAGTGTTTTGACTGAGTGTTCGTAACGCGTACGAGTTCAGTACGCCAGTATTTCGGGCTATGACTAATGACGTATATAATTGTATTAAGTGTAAAGTTACCTCTCACCACGGTATGCTATTACGTGGGACCTACTTTATATTGTCTCTATCAAATTGCCTCTGTATGTGGTACATGGCGCTCGTGAATTGTCTATCAATGCAATGTTTCGTCTAGAATCTCATTTTATTGTAAATGAAACTATGTATTTTGGAATTGAAAATTGAATTGTTTGAAAGAATCACAATATTTTCTTAATACTTATATTGGACATGCATGATTCCATGTTTTCCATGGATCCAAAGGAACAAATAGATAAAAGGCAATCATTGTTCTGTTATATTTTTTTAATGCAATGGATTATATAGGTTAGTCCACTCCTGCTACTTTATGTCTGTGTAACGTGTTGGTTATGGCTTTAATTACATAATTTACAACTATATGTATTTATTTTGTGATAATTTATTAGCTATCAATGTAAGAACAGCTCTCGAATTAAATAGGCCTTTTAAGAATCTAAAAAGCCTACACATCTTATACTAAGATCGACCAGTTAGTTAAATAATTTCACGCTGTAATTGTGTGATATGTGTATTTGAATTAAGTCAACGATTTGATCTGATACATCTAAACTAGAAAATGTTATATGAAATCTAAGTTATAAATCATTACTTAAATTACTACCTCTTGTCTCGATTGGTCGACAAGACTAGGAAAGGATTGCTTTCTTTGTTTATTATAACCTTACACTCTTTGCATTTGATCTTATTAGTATTTGTTAGATTTCAACGTGAGCCGAGGAATCCTTGAAAATACTATCTGTAATCTTATTTTTGTCAGTATTATTAGATGAGAGGTCGGTCTTAGCATACATGTCTATAAGCGATAAGCATAATGAAATTATTTTTGTAGTGATTTTATTTATTAAATGTTTCTAATGTAGTCTTAAAGTTAAGTAAGCTTTGTTTGTCACTGCATCACAGAAGGAGATTTCGGCTTCTACGAGGTTAGTGTAAACACTGAGTGCTGGATCATCTTATAAGCAGAGTTGGATAACGTATTGTATCCATGTTTTCATTACAATTAGTGTTATAATAATAATTCTGGTGTAATAAACATTTATTAGCAGTATTTAGTACTGCAGTCCTTTATTTAATTTTAGATTGAAGGGCCATCCGTATATTACGTCACATGAATTAAGAGGCCCTCCCTACCCTACCCCTTGTTTCTTTGTCACTTTATTTATTTATTTATTTATTGGGCACAAAAACAAGTTACAGTCTTAAAGAATAATATAAAGTTAACGACGCCCGGACTATAAATTTGCGCACAGCATGACTACATTTTATATACAATAGGGTTACTTATATAATGAAATACTATACAATTGAAAATATAAAATTAAATAAATGAAAAATAAGAAATATACAATAATTTTATGATCTATGAGGCTGCCAAAGATATCACGAAGCGATCGATTTAATTGGTGTATTTTGATATTGAATATATCGAACGTTTCAATAAATATATATATTTTTTCGTCAACGTCGCCCATAAACATTCGCAGTGCTATAGACAATATAGAAGTGTTGCCGGCCTTTAAGGAAAGTGTCAATATGGGAGAGGGGAAGGGGGAGGGGGTGCGCAACTCAACCGCTCACCGAAGGAAGCGCGGTGGTAGCTTAGCACCACTCAGACTAGCCTGTTTATTTGCGGGAGTGTTCTTATTATTGTATAGGCGACAAATGCGTACCACGGGAATATAATTGATGAGGGACTTGAAGTTTAGAGTTTTGTGCACTTTAAATTCATGTATATGGTTCCACAAAAGTTAAGACTTATACCTCTGTTGTCACTTAATATCACACTTTGTCGACTCTGTCCCTCCCATTAGCGTGTGACGTATTTTATGGCCTTAACGTGTGACGTATTTTATGGATGACCCCCAATTGGAAAAGATTGACATCGAAAATTATGAAATTATAGTCGGTTGATTTCTTTTAAACGTATATATTCACACATTTTGATTTTGCCGGACATATCTTTCATTATTTTCCAATGTGTTATTTAGTACTTTAAACTACTACCGCATCGTGCATGAAGAGAAAATTATAAAATAATAATTTCGCGGTATGCTTTATAAACGTGTGAGTATCTAAAAAATACATTAAAGATTCATATATCACTGAACGTTTTCTATACAAACAACATTTTTGACTCACACTGCCAATTATTAACAATAAGGTCTTCTTTTTCCGAGTCATTTTTTATAATAATCAAGTAATAAATTATTAAAAATAAATATAAGTGTACATCATAATTATTAAATGTTTACTTCCGTAAATAAATCAGAAATGATATATAGAGTTAATTAGCAAGTTATTTTTGTGCACTCTACAATCATTCTTGGGCAAGACTCTTAAGGTAAAAGTTTTAGCTATACAATAAATTTGTAAATAATTTTTGCAAACTGTCGTACTATTGTCACTCAATATAAATTAAGAAGATACATTTATTGTATACATGAGTGGATGAAGGTGATATGTAACGTTTAAAGTATTTTCATATTTTGTGTTTATTCAATCATCATTATACTTAACATCTCTTATATCTTACAGACGAGTTACGGCTTAAAATCTGAGATTCAAAGGTTTTCGTGGCTGAATAATGTAGTTCAAGAGCGGTATACTTTGTCGTAGGCCTAGCGAGTGTGACGCGCGGGTTGATATCGGGGTTTTTTAATGTCTTGTCGCCGAGAGTCCCAAATCAAGGTTTATCACTAAGCTTACGACCTTCCAATAAAAGTTTAAGCCAACTCATACGCTCGTCAGCAATTTTCGCCCAATTGCAGTGTTGTATTATAGAGGCAGACACATCTCGCTTATTCATTCAATGGTAATACAATAAACGGTACTTTTCTGTTAGCCAGGCGCAACGTTTTTGACGTAGGAAAAAAAAGTTAGGTTAGGTTGTAAGAAATTTGGCCGAATTCTACATTATTTCGCGATTTTCGATTTTAGATTCGGCTAACGGAAATGAACCCGAATGCTTCGGGACTATACATTATCTGGTAAAGTCCAGCTCGGGCAAAGGTTCCTCCCGGTATTGGCTACAATTATATTAGTGCATAGACTTGGTATTCTTCGGTGGCTTTACATAATCTCTAGATGTAACCGTGTCCTAATACTTCGTCGGGCCGTCGCACATTCCCGACCTGCCTAGAGGCCGGGCGGTGACTGAGGAATTTCTCTTATTAGTGGATATAGTTTGTCCATAACACTTTCAAAATGTATTTTTTTTGGAAATGGAACTTAATTTACATAGTTTTAAAATTCTTAATTGATTTTATGCACATATCACATATTATATTAAACTTATAAAAAACTCTAAAATGTCATATATCACCTTCATCCTCTCATATCTTTGTCTCCTAAAACATATAGTGTATGATAATCAGGAAGAACAATATGAATGTTATAAAATTAAATACATTTTTCCGTGTTGTATGATTGGCGTTGTATTTGCTTCTAATTACATATACAATTGCTGGTGTTCCCATACTGAATTGTCCATTTTATTAGCCAAATTATGAGTCATATCAATGAGATTAATAAAGTAACTAGATAAGATAATTGATTGTTTTTTTTTCTATCCTTTATCCGCTGTCTGACAATCCAATTTGATCTTAAAAGAAAATGAATAAAATGAAAGGTTCTTTTACGAATATGCTCATCCTACTGTCACTTCAATTTACAAAGTAACGTTAATTGAATTTATTTCTTCCTTTTGGTCTGTATAGGAAATCTTCATCTTTTAATTTATACTAAAATACTCTTATTATATTAAATGAAATAGACGTATATATGCTTTTGCCTGACTCCGCCGGTCATTTAATGTTTTGATTAAAGATTAATAGAGTAATATGTTATCCAACAATATTTCAATACATCGTCAATCCGTAAGTAATTAGTTTGTTCAGAATAGTACCATTTATAGTATTATGTACACTTGCACCTTTCGGTACATGTATCTGAAAGGTCCAGCTTAACTTGTACCATAAACAATGGAGCGAAACAAGAATCAATGTCCAATCCCCAGAAGTCATCTCGTACCCAATAGTGGAACATATATGGGCTTAAAATATGCCATTTTGGCATTACATGAATTTTGTTCTGGACCTATTTTCTAATACTATATTATACTAATTGAAGAGAAATGTCGTCAACTTTGGTTCTCTAACAGATTTCTCCGTTTCGAATCTTACCCGCATAGCTCTCTGATCGGCCGAGTTTGTGGAGCGGACTGGACACTAAGGCGACCTAAATGATGTCCTGACCAATTGAATCTGTCCTGGGCACACCAACTCATCGGGAAGAACAGGAATATGCTAAGAAATGATACAACACAAAAAGTAGTTTTAATGTACTTTATTTTCAATTTATCTTTGATATATAAATTGTTTGCATAATTTAAAAAAATAGTCTTGTAACAAATTAACAGGAGTTTGGTAGTAAAAAATCATGATACAAAGGGAAATACTTATTTGGCTTCCAAATCTTAAAATCTTAAACTTCAACTCCACTCAAGGCTTTTATGCTCTTAATAAGTCGAGCGTTCGCATCTTTGTAGTCTACTGGCTGTGCACTCATAACTGTTGTTTTCAAACGAGCTTCATCCTGAAACAATCGAAAAATTCGCTGAGACATACATATTTAGGCTAGTCTTAGTACAAACCGAACAAAAATATTACATTTATAATTTATATACCAATAGGTTACAATAACACTCATTTATTATATTTTATATTTAACTAGCTGCCCGCCCTGGCTTCGCACGGGTGGTGCATCTAATAAACAAATGAGACAACCCTCAGAGGAAAGAACAACACGAAACAAAGAAACAAAGTTTTGCTTTTGTAGTACAAAAGAAACGGCAATTGAATATGAATGAATATCAATCAATCTATCAATACTGATATTTATTTTGTTAATCATAGTAATGGCGCCATCTATTAGTTAAATTTCGATTTAAAATGACGGTAAAGAGAAATTGTTTTTTTACGTCTTTATAAACCTTGTTCTGATAATAACAAACAACAAAAAAGGAATTATCTAATTTGGTGCAGTCGTTCTGAAGTTATGCGCGTACAAACATTTTGACTATTCGTTTTTATTTCACGGATACCTTCTAGGTCAAATTCAATTATTATGTTTTTATTTGATTTTTATAATCTAATATTTATCAGTTATACTGTTTAATTGTAGTGGAGTATTATACAGTATAGTTCCGTTAAGGTGTATAAGTGAAGTGATATGAAATAAATGCGTGTATCGTGACTTTTTGACTGAGAAGTCCATAGAAGGTTTTGATAGAATAGCCACCATTTTATCAAGACGTTACGTAACAAGCTGACTAGTAACATTTCAAAAATTTGATATTATTGTATTTTACTTGACACTGGCATAACTAATTGCCAAAAAAGATCAGAAAAAGACATTATTTTTTTATGTAAAACGGAAGAGATAGAAGGAAATAACAAGTTATATAACAGACAATCGTATGAGAAATACACTTACGCTGTAAGTCTCCATCTTAGTGCGGAATTTAAAGACAAACGTTTTAAACTTGACATCCTCAAATATCTGGCTGTAGGCATTTTTGTCGTATTCGAACATTTGACCAATCTCTGCAGAAGTTTTGCCCAACATGGCTTCGGCTGCTTCATTAAAGGCGGTAATGCGTTGGTCGCCCGTGGGGTCCGATACATTAGCCTGTAGAGAAATTAAACGAGACACAAGAGCAGTTGTAAGTAAACTAAATGTAAGGTCTTACTTGAAATAAAATAATTCATCATGAATGAATGAAACGAATATGTAAAAATAGAAGAATATAACAGGGAATCAATAATTTAGGTTTTTACAATCAATAATTAATTTTTAAAAGTAATTTAATCACACAATTGTATTTATTTCAAATCGTGTTTATTAACACGTAGCGATATTGCAAAGCTTAAAAATTGGTTTACATTTCTATTAGTTTACTATGAAAACAAGAAGCAGTGGCTGGGCAGGAGCATCTACCCAAATACTAAAAGTTTAGTAAAAGTAGCTAATTGGTAACGATTGTGGTTACGAAGATCGTGGTTTCGTTTATCAATGGTACTATTGGACTGTTGATGTGAACTATATTTTTGTAGCATAAGCATTATAAGCTAAGTTGGAATAATTAACGCTTTCACAGCGCAGCACTGAAAAATTAATTACGCTCCATGCAGCCGACGTGACAACAAAAGATCGACTGCGCGGATAACACAATACACGATTATTTCCTAACGCGATGGTACGGAGCCCTAGTAGTCTGCTAGGCATTTCTTTAAGGTGGCTAATCGGCATGACGATCTAACAATAATATTAACAACTATGAGGAGCGCCTATAGACTTTATTCGCTCAAAGGAGGAGCTCTCTGAGTGAATAGACGCTATTCACTCAGAGGGAGATTCTATAGCAGTCTCTATGGACGCTTTTTGCTCAGAGGGAGCATCTAAGGACGCTGTTTGCTCAGAAGGAGCTTTTATAGCTGAACGCCCATAGGCGCTGTTCGCTCAGGGATAGCATCTATAACTGAGCACCTACAGACGCTGTTTGCTCAAGAGGGCGTTTATAGTTTAGCACCTATAGACGCTGTTCGCTCAGGGATTAGTGTCTATAGCTGAACGCCTATGGCTCCTGTTCGTTAAGAGAGAGCGAGAGTCTATAGCTGAGCGCCTATAGACGCTGTTTGCTCAAGAGGGCGTTATTCAGGATTGAAACCGTTACGCCTGTATTGATTGATTGAAATTGAATGAAAATGGATGCTTACCCCAAGCAACAATCTGTATTTGAAATTAGGATATTCCCTATTGCATTTTTCGCAGCGGAATAATCCATTCTCTTGGTCAACGAGTTTCTTGTTGCACTGCTCTTGTGGACAAGCCTTATACACTGCGTTATCCGAAAACGTAAAGGTGAGGACTCCTAGCAATGAGTAGTAATCTCCCTTGTCACCAGAACCTAGTTGACGTGCTTCAGCGTCAGCAAAGGTTATCCATTCATTGCTTCCTCCACTGTACATGCCCGATCTGAAATAAGTAAAAATAAAACTAATTATTCAATGACATCATTATCATCATAAACAGCCTGTGGGGTTTAATTGCTGGACATAGACGTTCCTCCATTCGTCGTGCGTCGGTGTAAAGAAAGCATGGTAAAGTGGGACTTCTCAACCACGGACCGATTGTGCAAGATTGTGTGTGGGAGAGGTACACAAACAATGGCACACTTGACATCCTGCTCTTTGTGCCCTGTGACCTGCTCAGCAGATGACCCTATGATGGCAATGGATGATGTAGTGTCAGTGGCCAAGTTCTGGGCTGGTAGCGTCTGATGCCTTATGACTCGATGAAGAAAAAGGAGCCTCTCAAGAAACGCCACGAAACCTTGATATCATGACAAACATGACCAGCTATTGCCACTTCAATTTGCTAATTCGGAAACATACAACAATTACATTTTTCTGTGTCGTGGCTGCCAAATGCTACTGATGGGAAACATTGCATATCATAATATGACATTACTAGTAATCTTTTAACTCCGTCTATATTTAATTTGCAGTTTCATCCCTATCATCTAAATGAGTGGGAATCCAGTATGGTGTTTTTCTAGAAAAAAATGTAATCTTAATATTAGTTTGCTTGTTAAGTTGTACATTAATTTTTGACTAGTTTTTCACAATTACACTGACTACTGTGATGAAATCACAATATGACAATCTATAAAAAACATGACTCACCTGGCTGAAATATTGACAATATCCATATCAGCGCCACCATTGTCATACCAGCCTCTGAGTTTGTGTGCTTCGGGTAAGTCCGGGTTCAGACGTAACATGGTACTGGTTAAACATGACAATGATTTACTACCATTGAACTCTGTCAATCTGGTGCCCTGAACAGATGAAATAATATTATATGAAATTAGCACTTTCTCCATACATAAAACAGGTTGGATACAAGAATGTTGATATTGAAAATAGGAGAATGCAAACAATTCATACCTTGGCAGCAATCACTGGATGTGTCGATCCATCAAAAGTTTCAGCTTGATTGGCCCAAAGCGTCAGCACAACCTACAATTTAAAAATAAATCTTAAATGACAGTTTATATGTATTTTAAGCATCAGAAGTTGACCCAATTAATAAATAGTACCCGTATTAAATCAGAATGAAGATTAAATATAAACGATAAAATTAGCTTGAACACAAAATAGGCTTAAACACAAAATAAAAAGCGTATACGAGTATAAGCCAAAAAGTGAACAATTCTGAGCGCGGACACTGCTTTTAAAGAAAATGGCGTACCTAATCATCTAATAGTAGGTATTCTATCTATATTCCTAACTGTCTAGGTAAATATATCTAGGTATTCCTAACAGTATGAATTTAGGCACTCTAACTGAACTATATATTTTTTTTTATGTTTATTGTAAGATATATAAAAAATCTTTTTATAGATAAAAGTCACAAACGAGCCTTATCAATAATAGCAGTACTTCCAGGCAAGATGAAAATAAAATCTGGGAAGGGGGTAGCGTTTAAATAAATGTTGACCATCATTTGATTTTCAACAATATCATAATTGATCTCAAATATGATAACAATCAAACATTGGTCTTATTAGTAGAAAAAAGAAACATTCTATATTGTGTCATAATATGTATTTACTTTACTTTTATCGAAGTAAGTTTAGTAATGTATAATTAATTTTATTACTTACAGCACCACCTGATGAATCCACAATTGTGACCTCACGTTTTTTCAATAGCCTGCCTGTACTCTTGGCTGTGAGCTCTTGCATATCTGCTGCAGATTTGCACACACCAATAACATCTGAAAACAAAAGTATATGGAACAAATTAAAATCAAATAATGATAGTATTTTATTTAACATTATATAAATAGGATTATCAAGGATTCTAGATATTTTTTACCAATCTACCTTGGACAAGAGTGGTGGGTTTAAAGTCCATTCCTCCAGAAATGAGGCCCTTGCCTTGCAGTGCGACAGATATGGGTTAAAAAGAAAAAAGATATTGTTTTGAATAAATTGGTGCAACGAAATAGAAACAATTTTTTTATTTATGTATTCAGGTAACTGAAAAGCCTTTTCAATACATATTTCAAGGCCAAAAAAGATGAATAGAATTTAAAAGTCAATTTTGCACTATCTAGTCATACCTATTAACGATTCTGGACTCTTGTTAGCAATTTCATTGATTGGTACAAATTCATATTTAATGGATGGCATAGATGATGATTCCTCCATACATTCAGCTACAACAGTGTCGGCAGTAAATGTCATTTCATAATCATTCTTCAGGTTTGTGAACTGTTTATTGGCAGTCTTAAGCTGACATCGACTAATGTAGTATACTTTATCCACCTGAGGCAAAATTAAATCATCACATTTTTTTTATTAAGTAGACAAGATTAAAACAATATATATAATGAGAGGATATAATATAGGTATATAATCTGACTAATACAATTAGTAAAAAAGTTTAAATTTTACGATTTTATTAATACATTAAAATACAAATGTAGGGTACAAATGTAAGAATCTGTATAATTAATTCAGATTATTTGATTAATAAAACTATTTAACTTGTCCTTTTGTCAGTTAGCGCATCCTGTGACAGGACACATTAAAAAATTCTCTTTTTAAAAAGGACGCGCACACAGACACTTTGTTTTCGGTCGTATTTTTTTAACGACGAAATCATTCTCTCGCATGTAATGTAACATGTCTAAAGTACATAGGAAAGTCTCATAATGGGATCCACAAATATCTAGAAATTAATAAAATCTAATAGATTAAAGGTTATGCTTTTTATTCATTATTATTTTCGAATTTTTAGTTTTTTTTCGCCAAACATAATATGTAGCGCTTGTTAAAACCAATCAAATAATATTAAACTCAAGAGCATTACTAATAATGAGAGAAGTGTTTCATTTCCTGTCCACCTTCTATCAGACCCTTGCAACAAAATTGAAATAACCATAATGTTGTATTGTCACAAGGACTTAATGTGTATGCAAAGTTTCATAAGAATTGGTTTAGTAGAAGTAAACGAAGAAGTGATAGCAAGATTTGAAACATACAAATATATGTGGTCAAGTTAAATAAAACCATTTAAAATGCAATAAATTAACAATATTATTATTAATAATGAGTTAAATCCTATATGGGCCATACAGATTGGCAGACTTAAAATGTCCTAAAAATAAGAGACATTTTAGTTATATATGCACAGGGATTTAAAATCTCTTGGGCTTATTCCATACAACCATAGAGAATGCATAATTAAGTGATGATCTATCATGGGTTTTAGCTATTGCTTGACATTTTTAGGGCTACAAATAGTTCCAAGTCATTATAACTTATTTGAAAAGGTTATTTTATGAATGACACAGTAGATGCAGCATATAGGATCATCCAAATGATGACATTTTAGTAGATAGTTGCATTAGAGGCCTATATTTAATTGCATTCAAGGACAGCAAAATATTAGAATTTCTTATTATAATTAACCTGTATTAAATCATAATATTTATCACATTCATTTTTGAATGCAGTAGCTCTGATCTCTCCGCTCTCATCACAAAGATCCATACTGAACAGTTTGCCTTCGCCTCTAGCATTGCTCCAAGTACGAATAGCAGATTTACTCATAACACGCGCTTTTATAACCCACCTGAAATACATAGTATATGGAACATTAAAATACATAAATTTTTCATCATTGTGGACCATTAAAGTTTTTAATTAATGTAAAACATTGTTTTTCTATTATTTTCTATCTTAAAAGTTCCTATGTTGTGAACAATATGGAAGGGTATCAACCATTTTTAAAGACACACCTCTAATTATATAATGATGGTTTCCCAATAATATCTTGCATTTGAGGTAATGAAATGTCTACAATAAATCACAAAAAACATTGATTGCATCATGTATGCTATGTATGAAAGGTTTTACTGCATGACTGCATTTTATTTTTTAAGTTAAGAAAGATAAAATTTTTATTGTTTTATATACTACAAACATATAAAATAAGAAATATTTTATATAGTAGTGTTTTTTAGTGGAGGAAGTGAATTTCGAGGGAACAAACTAAATCATTCCAAAGAATGGCCATCAGCAACCCTTCACCTCCCAACCTCTGTCACCAACATTAAACACACACTACCACACTTCCACAATGTATTTACATGACATGTGTTTCACCTTAACATGAGGCATCATTAGGTAAAATAGACTCTACATAAGACTTTATGGTAAAATTCTGAGTGTCCATATAAATAAAATATTTTGACTTGACCCATGGTAACTTACTTGTTTTGATAAGGGCTGAGACTTGCGATAGGGTGAGTCATTTGTGTTGAAAGCATACTGGAATCAAGGCTAGGACCTGATATGTGTTTAGTGACAGGAGCAGTTGTCATTGGAGTGGGACGTGGCACTGGCTGCATAGCCGGTGGTGCAGGTGCTGATGCAGCTGAGTCTTCTGTCCACGTCTGGGGGTCACCTAATTTTTTACCAACTTGTGTACCAGGTGCAATAATTGTAATGTTCAATATGATCATAACACGTCTGAAAGTAATAGGTTGCATGTTTTATACTTATATGTCATGAAATATTTGAAACAACAATGTATTTTTAACATTAAAACTGAAGAAAGAAAAATAATTTAACAATATATGCCTTTAAATTGTAAAAATAATTATAGATAATCTCACTTTTCTCCTTTCCCAGTGTTTTTTAATAAAGATGTTACAAATCGATCTATTTGCACAACGGAATAATCAGACAATTCTCCTGTTATTAATTTGTCATTCAGCTGAGTGGCAAGCATGGCAAAACTATGGGAAAGCTTGCCATCTGATACCAAAAGTCGAAACCTCTCATTTGCACCACTTCCTTGAATTTTTTTACTGCCTAGTACTTGCATTATGGGTTTATCATAGTGACCGCCATTCATAATTATCTGCAATATAAAAATTTGAAGAATGCAAAATTTTGGTTATTTTTGGGATAATACAAATAAAAACATAATGGCAACAGATATATTGTTTTAATTAAAATTGTGTAAAAAGTTTCAAAAAGAAAAAATTTAATGCGTTCTCAGCAGTTCGAGGCGAATTACGGTTTTTTTAATTTTGTCGCAACTGCCAAATTGAAAATCTTTGTAGGTAATTGTAGTAACGAAGGACGTAACGTAAAAATATTAAGAAAATTAATTTAGAACTTTCGATAAAAATTTTATCACTATATTCAGTACTTTCAATAGACACAATTTATTGAATATTAAGTAATTAAACTAATTAAGTAATTAAACTAGATTAAATATAAAAACCAACATCATAAGTATTAAACGTACCTCAAGAGAACCTTCTGAAAGTTTGTAAGTCATGTTAGTTTTACACACGTTAAAACCACTGAATCAATGTTTTACTCTACAAAAATAAACGCCTTAGTAAAAAAATGGTAATATCACACGCAAGTGGTGCTTGAAATTAAATCAATTATTGTAAAACGAAATAGTTAATCTTCTTTTACCGCGCACTGTTGTTTTTTATGTTTTCTTTTGTTGATGTCATTTCAGTATAAGTATTATGCCAGTATCAATTAAAATAACAAAGTATCGTAAAATGTACTCAGTCAGATTTTCAAGTTACAATTTGTTAAAATTATGATTTATCAGTCAATTTAAAGGTAACGAAACACGCATTTATTTTATTTGACTTCACTTTGTTTAATGGGAGAGATGTTGATTTGTTGATGGATCCACTGAAGATAAATTTATAGCCAACCATAGATTATACACTATACTATTATAGATGCGCAACTCTAGTTTGCGAAACGACATTTACGCCGTGCGCAGGGGAGTGGAATAGAGCCTCGGGGATTAACCCCACTATTGTACTCAATGGGGCAACCACCCCCCGGTCCTAGGTGCCGCTGTTCCCAGCAGCTTTTAAGCGTCTTTTAACGACTTCGCGTCGTCGGGATATGGCCGAACTTATTTCTACGTTGGGTTCGTCGCTAGCCCTTCCCTCTCGCGGGAGCCAGGCAGCGACGGGAGGATTTCACATGGGAGCGGACGTCTCTCAGGTGGGCGAGCGTGGAGGAGAGCAAAATTTTTGAGAATCGAACATCTTCCGAGCAAACTGGATCATAAACTCATGGATGCGCATCACCCTGAGGGCCCTCGCTATTACGTCATTACGCACATAGGAGCCGCCCCCACTAATCTAGTTTAAAAATCTTTAAATTGTATAGTACTCTGGGCACCAGAGGGCGTAATTAGTAGTAGTTTAGGGAAATAACTTGTATTACAGTGTTGAAACGAGTACATTGAAACGAAAACAATACAATACAACAATTTTTCGGAGTTACAGTTAATCGTTACAGTCACGATACAATATATCAAAAGTATTACTAACTTAAAATTAGTGTGTCCAGACAAAAATCATACAATTCGCCACAAGGGGGCACTGCTACTGTAGTGTAAAAAAATACGAAAGCAAGAACTGGTAGTTTTCGTGCAGTTCCATGTAAAAGAGTGGCCACCTTCTTGCAAATAACGCAGATAATCCTTACAGTATTGTAGCTGCTCACTACAGAATATACACTTCAAGAACAAATTTGCGGAAACATGCTTTGTTACTATGCACTTGCGGAATGCGCTTTGTTACGCCGCATTCGTGGAATGCGCTTTGATTCTCCGCATTCGTGGAACGCGCTTTGTTGCTGCACACGTGCAGGCATAACCGCGTCCCCCGTACCCCGCGCTTTTCTCCCGCCATTCATCAGTTGTATATATAATAGGTCCACTTGGTATAGAAAAAGAGTATTAAACCAGACTCCTGTTGCATCACTTTACAGTTAAGATACTACCTCTTACAGTATCTAGTAAACTTTGCTAAGCAAGGAGACACTTTTTTCCGCAATAGTGAATGGTCATGCTTGGCTATTAATCCTTTTAATATTTTTAGAAAAACTTACTTTTTCATTTTTGTTTTTCCTGTTATACTTTTAGCTCGGTACCGCCTTTCTTATTTTATTTAAGAAGAGTAGCAATGTTTAATATTCCTAGAATTCTTGTTCCAGCTAAGCTAATATGCTTGTGCTAGGTGATAAGGTTTTTGAAAAAAAATAAAAGAAGTTACGTTTAATTTTACTTTATTTAAGTATTAAAATTAACATCACAACAACTTAATCGTTAAAAATATTTACAACCAAAACCAACTATCTTATTAAATCTATCAACATTTTTTAAATTTAATAGATATAACTTTTACAAATGATGTACAACAATTATCTAGTAAAATATAACAATCTTATGTGTGTATAGTTTCTGCTACCTTATTAGGCGCAAGTTTGTACTTTATAAAATATATTTTACAAAAATACATTTATTTTCTTTGTATTTGTAATTATGTTTAATCAGAAATGAGAATAATTTCATATGAAAATGTGTCACACAGCTGTTTCTTTATTTATTTTTTATATTAATTTCAAACATACTAAGATTTTAAGTAGTTTTTGGAATCGAGCTCATATTATATGATTTTACATAATTTCAGGTCGGGTGCTAGTCTTATTTCTGGGAATGATTCAAATGAATGTTCAGCAGATCATTACTAGTTGAGTTGCTAACAACCGGCCGAATTGATTTACCTTTCTACTCTAAAATATTTATTTTATTAATTTAAAATCCATCAATACTGCCAACTCTCCGACGATCAGTTTGCGGCACCAAGTAACCTTTAGAATCGCGGGCTGCGGCTACCATGGCGGCAAAACCTGCTGTTGGACCACGAGCCGTGGTTGCGTGACCTTTGGACCGGAGTGATTCTATGATGCTCTGAAAAGTAAATAACTATTTATTAGAGAACATACAAATACCAATACAATCAAATGCCTAATCGCGTACCTACGCATGTGTTTTCAGGTTGGTGTAAATAAATAGTTTACGGAATGCGATGAAAACTAGTTTTATGTTTAGCTTTTTGAATTTGTTTATTGGGCATATTAGAATAAATAGAGAGAGGAAATTTATGGTATGGAGTCAGAATAGTCTAGCATTGAAAAAAACGCTTTTTTGTCAATTTGTTTGTTTGTGTGTTTGGTACATATTTTGCAATGGATTTTAAATTAACTTCCCAATATGCTTAAGGTGTTGTATAGTGTTCTATCTTACGCAACGCGTACATATAATTTCAAACGTAAATAAAGTGCGAATTTTTAAAAATTGTTTAAGTATATATTTTCCGATAGCTATACTTTTACTAAGGAATTAACAGAAACGTCTTAGATTAAAAAAATACTCACCGCATCGAAATCAGACTCATACTCGACCTCCATGGGAATGAGTTGATGATGTAGTCGCGGGCGTGCCATTATCTCGGGAAGATCTACACCCTCGATGATGTTATGTCTCACCGCCTACAATGGTAACAGGTTATGTATCTTCATAATATTAAAGCAGCTCAATTGATTTTCGAAAGAAAAATTATCTGCAGAATCCATGGCTCAATGACAAGATTAAAGTTAGAAAGTTTTAAGAAGCTAAGTTAAATCGTGACCGATGCCTTGCCCTTGATGACCGATGATGCACTGTGCTCGGGTACTTAGAGAAGATATTCAACTTCTATCTCCATAGTGTACCTATCATCTTCATAGATAGTATTTATCTTCATAGTGCCAACCAAAGGGACTACCAGCCGGCCAATGTCTGATCGGTCGTCGATTTGAACGCGTTTCAAAAAATTAACAGATCGTAGACGAACAGCGAAAGACCAGGATCAGTGGCATGATGTTGTATTGGAATTCAAAATATACTTTGCGTTGTTGAGCTAGCGAAGTAAATAAGTAATAGTTCAAATATTAAGGAAAAACTGTTAACTAGTAATATTAAAACATTATTAATCTTCTTTTTTTAAATACATGCCTGCAAAATTGTCTCTATACTGATTAATATATTATAATAATAATTTGACAATTAGCCTTTATTTCCTTAATCTATTTTAACATCATTTTAAATATATTTGAAAAACTATAACTAACTAATATTGAATCTTTCGTGGATAACCACGTCCCATAGACTCATTAATATGAGGTACAGTCTGAATTTTACTAAGTATAGAAGTAAATATATCTTGGCTTCGATGGCGGTTCGAATTATAATGAATTCCCCCAACTGAATTTCTGCTTTTGAACGCAAAATCGATAAGGCAAACAAAGGCAATTATATTGAATAAAGATTCTAAAATTAGGTTTGCTTCAGCATAGGAACAATATTTTACAAAAAAATATTGGAAAACAATTCTTAAAGTACAGCTCAATGTTCAAATTACAAATTTATATGAATTTTAGACAATTCTGAATAACTAATTTTACACAAATTATAGTTATTATATTTTTTATATAAACCAACATTATCCTTACATCATCTGCCAACAGATGGCACCAAAATACATATAAAATTAGTTTTGTCTATTGCATAACATAAATAATGTTATTAATTCTATTACGCCGACATATACGTACTAGCGAAACTTGGGTAGTAATTTTTGTGCCTCCAGCTGCCCCTACCACCAGTGCAAGGGTTCCGTCTTTTGATAACACGATGCTCGGCACCATTGAGCTTAGAGGTTGAAGTCCGGGTGCCAACATGTTAGCCGGCGATGGCGGCAGACCGTAAGCCGAATCGCGGTTCGGTATTGCGAAATCATCCATTTCGTTGTTTAGCATTATTCCGAGACTTCGAGATCGCCTTTGAGATCCCCATCTAAAGAATATTTATAAATTTCATTAAGAGATTTTTAAAAGCCAAGTACTAAACCAAAATTATTATTTACAATATATTTCATGATTAATAATTTTAAAATATATTTAAAATATATATTTATAAACATATAAAAAAAATATTACAAATAAGTGTACATTCTTAAATTATATAATAAGATAAATAAATAATTTTTTTCAAATAAACATCTTATATGATATACTCCACTCAAATTATATGTATCTATATCTATATAGAAGATTAACAATGTTCTTGCATGTTATGAGCTCAGTAGTTGTCTATCTATACCTAATATAATATTGGGTATTTAACTAGAGAAACAACATTGTTCAAATAAATAAGATTCACAGTTATTCGTCTTTTTTATTTAAGGATTGCTTATTTGGATTGGATTATTAAATCGAACACTAAGCGGTTCGTCGCAGACACGGTGCGCTGGTGGCACCTCTATTCGAACTGTCTGCTGAATGTGGCCGCCCCAGGTCCATATATCCGACGCTCCGCTACAGGGGCGCACAAAGACTACACATTTTGTTCTTGACACAGACAACGCACGCTTTGTCTATGACTAAAATGATCATTCTTTGTCGTTGACAAAGATAAATCACTTTCGGCGCAGAAGCGCCGACAAGTATACTATAATTGTGTATAAAACAAATATAATATTTTGTTTGAAGTAAGTAATCAAAGAAATTATGACGATTAACCATATATTTTGCTTTTTTTAAATGGTAAAAACCAAAAATATTTTATAATGTATAATCAAGCCAATACATAAGAATAAAAACAATACGTGGCCGTGCTGAAATTTGACTATTATAACTTGTAACATGTTTGATTATTAAGTAACATAGCCTTATACTTTTTTTAAACGGAAATCCACTTTTAAGTCACCGTAGTGGAAGAGGGACGTATATTGTTCCAGCATTTTGTTGTTATATACATTACACATTGAAATATAACTGTAATATCATAAAATAGGGCTTACATGTAATTAATGGTGCTGGTAGCGGACACAACGCTACCATCAGGCGCAACTACAATGACGTGCGCTGTCCCGTGATCGTCCGCTCCCTGGAATAGTGCCCCGTAGTGTCGCCAATCGGAGAACGTTTTGGTGTCATCCACCAGATCACGGTAAGACCTTGCCCATTCGGGTGATGATAGATTACGTTCTAGCTGAAATTAAATATGAGTTCCTTCGAAATGACTTCTTGATATTAACATAACAGAATATGAGTGAGTATAAAGAATGAGCTGCCCGTCTTTAGCCTGTTATGTATATGAGATTAGCCATGTTGTTATAGAATACATTCGACATGATGGATTGGACGGAGAAAGCCAGGAATAGATCGGACTTGAGGGATGTTCTGAACAGTGGCGTAGCTAGGGGAGGGGGTGAGGGGAGACATCATGCCCCGGGCGTTACTAATAAAGGGGCGTCAAATGGTCCGCAAATCAAAAAAAATTGCTGGATAATTTTTATTTTTATTATAATTGATTTGGAGAAAATATATTTTTAATTTAGTGCCAGTGTTATATAATAAATTTAAATTCGTATATTCATAATAGAAATGGCACGTTTTTTCTACTGGCAGGGCTGACTTGAACTGTGTCTGTTAGCACCTCCTTACGGTATCTACGCTGTGTGGCTACATAAATTATCTCATTTCTTGATTTGTCTAATAAAAAAATATGTTATAATAAATATTTGTAGTGTACAAAGTACAAACATTCTTTCTTTCAGAACACTATTTATTTTTATTTCTTAAACGTAATGTAGCTTACGTTTGTTATTTTAAAACGATTTATTAATTTGCTATATTTATTTATTAATTTACGAGTATATTTTGCATATAATATTATATGGTTTTCGAATGGGGTGGGGGAGGGGGCCCTAAGAAGGTATTGTACCCCGGGCGTGAGTTAAGCCCTCTACATCATTGGTTCTGGACCAGGCCTAGGCTCATCCTCGGCTGTATCAACTTTGAAAATGATTTTGAGGATAAACTTAAGATGTACTATTTATGATATTCGAGTAATGGAAACAAATTTGCGAAACCAAAAAAGGTATTAAATTATTTCAAGTTTTAAAGATATATAATCCGAAAGGTTAATAAGAAACCGTTAGAGGTATACTACAAAAAGTCAACGAAACACACCTCAGTGATTTCATAAGGGAGATCAGAGCGTAAAGGGTCTCCGAGACCGGTGCGTTTGGCGTACGCGTACTTGAAAGTTTCGACGACGCGGTGCCAGTAAAGTTCGGAGCCGACGGGCACGTCTGAGCCCGGCCCCACCCAGTCCCGCAGCATGTTGAGGATGAACGCGAGCACCGAGCCCGACCCGGGCAGAGGCACCGAATACATCGTGTACTCGTCCGATACGGGCACTGCGATGGGATCTTGCCACTCCACTCTGAATACACATTACATATATAGATAGGTAGATAGATAGATGGATACATAGATACCTTGTTTATACAAGGCACAATACAAACAACATCAAAAGTAAGAATCAAAATAAAACTGAAGCTAATTAAAGTACTACACAAATTTCGGTATAACTTAAAATTAACAGTAACGTGCCAAAGAATAGACTTTGTTTTCTCAGATTTAATGCTGTAGTTGGATAACTACAGCGCTGGTTATTCTGCCAACACCTGTAAGTGTGCGTTACAAAAAAAAATCTAGGTATGTCTAAATAAATGACGTAATTCTTTATTATTCGCGTAAAGGTAACTAGCAATAAAGCTATATGAGAATGCTGCCTTCGGATTCTATTAATGCTTTAGAGACTGTGCCAGTCGGAAGCGACTCACAGTGGTCGCCTGCGCACCCTGACATTACGATGTAGATTTCTCTACATGGCAAAGGTTTCCAACCACAAACCCTTTGTGTGGCTGTGGGAGTTGACATTTTGTTCTACGTTCACCACATTTGCTGAAGAGATGTTAGAGGAAGCCTGCATTAAATAGCAAACAGATTGACAGGCATAGGAATTTTATCTAACCAAATCTTCGGCTAGATGACGTTTTGACCAGTTTCTGCCAGCTATCCATCATGATTAGGGGGTGTGGGACACACGTACGTTTATTAACACCCGGTCTAGCACGCGACTTCACCAACGGTTGTCATTTCTTTGAGAAATTGAGACGAGCGTATTGTCCACTCAATTTGCAAATCCGAAAAGCTGTCTACATTTCGAATCGGATCCAGTAGTGAAACTTATATACATAAATACGTACAGTTATATAGTTTGTAATACTACACTACCACATTATTTTAAGGCAAAAAACGAATCCACAATACCCCTGTTGTTGTAGTTGTCCTTTAGTGCTAATGACTTCGTTTCAATAGGTGTCACGCGTACTCGTTTGTAAGATCAGTTTATTGTTCAATTTTGACTATTAATAATACATGTACATATGTATATATTAATATAATACTTGACATATTTAATTTGGTCTAAGTGATGACTGTATAAAATTACTTGTAATTCCTGAGATCCTCCTCTGTTATTATACCGCCGAAACCTTGGATGTCTCCTACCAGTAATTCGGTGAGGGAGCCGTTGTGAATCGCCTCCGGGCCCTCTTGTGCTATTATATCCAAGGTTTGCGCCAACGTGGGTTCGCGAATCAACTCGCCTTCGTTCCAAACTTCGCCTGTCTCCGGGTTCACGTACACTTCCCTGCAATTTTAAAATATTAAATGGTGTATAAACATCGAATAACATAGGTAAATAAAATAACATTCGTTAAATAATTCAAAGAAATCATAAAACTTGTCTTTTATTTATTAAACTATTGTTAGAAACGTTGTGAAGACATGAATAGTTGCATTTCTTTTACAGCCCATATAGATCCCTCAGCTAGCCTCACCCACTTCGCCGCTGCATCATTACGCTTGCATATTATATACATGCTTGTACGCCAATTTGTTTTGGACAAGCGTGGTGCGCATCGCCGATATAAGAAAAACGACAAAGGCCTTTCACATTGCCAGAGATTAAAATGAAAATGGACAAGAAATATTGTGCGTATGACAGGCGAATGACGGGCCAAGAAAGTCATAAACTGGACTGGCCCGCTTGGAAATTTAAAAAAAAAAGATCAGAAAAATATGATAGAAATTGGAGGAGGACTATACTCGATGAGAGTTCCTTGACAAAACTAACCAACATGCTATGTAAATATTATAAATACTTTTAAATTGTTAAGAAAATAAAGGGCTTTATTATTATTATTATTATATTATTAAGCGTAGTGCGTTAATGTCCATTTCTTCCGAAATGGGCAGGCCTGTGTCCAGAAGTGGGACAAGAAAAAGATATAGGTAACCAACCTCATAGAAGGCTCGGCTTTGATTCTGTCGCTGTAGGATTGGAGCACGCGGCCCATATATTCGCTGACTCGATGTCCCTTGCGACAGAGGTCCGCTGCGGGTTGTACAATTTCCTTCCAGGGAAGGCGTCCAAAGACCCTGTGCAATTCGCCGTAGCCCCTGAGCTCTCCGGGCACGGCTATGGCCAGGCCGCCGACTGTGGACGATGCGTTGTCGTACATGCGCTCGTGGGTCGCGGCTGGTGCTCTCTCGCGCGCGTTCATCACGCGGATTTGCCCCGTGGTGGCGTCGTACACCGTCGCAAGAAACCCGCCGCCCAGACCCATACATTGCGCGCAACCAAGTCCCTCACAAAATAACGTTGCAATCGCTGCGTCAACGGCAGAACCGTTTTTCTGTAGAATTTCCCTGTAATAAGAAAATATTTTGTAATAATGTTTATATATTTAAATTTTTGCACAAAATGCACGACAGGTGGACTTAATGCCATTGGGCATTCCCTACCAGTCAATCTGCGGGCAAAACTGAGAAAATTGATTTGAAGGTGGTGCATGTTGTACTAAAAACAATTAAAAACTTAATATATACAAGTTTCTTTAAGTTATCGATCTCCTGTGGCACCAAAATATCGAGTTTTTTGTATACTTTTTCAAATGGATCAAAACTGTTTTGTTGTCAATTTTCAGTTCTTCAGCTACGTTATAACTATTCATATGCCGATCTTGCTCCCTTTTTTCAAAAATAGCGTCCATTTTATCCGCAACAGGGCCAGAGGTGCATCTTTGACATCAACTTCCCGGATTGAAAACCCTTAAACCAACTTTGCGGTACTCTTACTGACACTGCGCTAGGTCCATAAACGTCGCAAATTTTGTCCGCGGCTTGCGTTGCATTTTTTTTTTTCTTGGTATAAAATTTTGAAATGGATTAAAATTTTTCAGAAAAACGAATGAAAATAGCTGGAAACAAAATATTACTAATTTGTTTTTTATTAAGTTACCTTTTTAATGACATCAAAACCAGCAAGTGCCATGGAGCACAGCCAAAGAAGTTTTATTGCAAGTATATACATACTAAATGCGGTAAGACTTTTTCCCCGGCCTAATATTAGGGCAACGTACATTATTGTAATAGTAAATTAGATTTTAATTTACTATTACAATAGTGACGCATTTATCAAGAAAGACAATGACTGGACTCCTGTCGCCATCTATCGCTTAATAAGAAACATTATGTACTGTACCGTCCAATCGAAGCACATTCATAGCCATTGGCGGCTACAGCGGCGCGCGGGTATCGCTGGAGATCTTGATCGGCCCACGGCTGGAGCACCAGCACGGCCACCAGCCCACTTATTACCAGCGCCGCCAACACGCTGCCCACCAAACAGCGTCGCGACCTCCACACACTTCAATGATAGTAAAAATAATTAGTGTTTGATGACGAAATCTCATAACCGTTCAAGTGCTTCATACTAAATTTAAAAAACTCCTCTTTTGTCTAAACTAATTTCCAACCATTATTTTTAATTATTAATAATTTTCAGAAATTATTAAAATCGAGAAATGACTTTTTCATGATTGATTTGATGACATGGATTGTAGGCAACCGCGGTTGCAGGAAATCGAAAATGGGCTATAATTTTGGCAGCCATGGTTGCCAACAGCAAAAACAGGTTAAAATGAAAGCAGCTGTTAGAAGCCTACGTGTCACTAAATTAGAAATCCGATGTGTTATATTTTAAACAATATATATATATATATATATATATATATATATATATATATATATATATATATATATATATATATATATATATATATATATATATATATATATATATATACATACATACCTATATGGTATCCGAAGTACAGGCTTAAAATATAAATAAATTAAAAAAAAATTTGTCGGCTTTATTGAATGAATTTATAATGGAGTATAGAACATGTTCTTTACAACGTAAGAAAATCGAAACGTAAGTGCAACTTACGAATAACATAACATCATAAGATATTTCAAAAGGGAAGTCTATTTTTCTGAGAATTAATTTGTTAAAGTTAACTACAACTTCTAAACTGCCTTGTATGAGACGAGTATTGAAAATTAAACAGTTTAAATCAATCTTCAATCCTCAATTTAAAATAAAATATTTGAAATTAAGTGTAATGAACAATAAATAAGATATAATACAGACTGAAACTCACAGTTATAGTATAAGCATAGATTTCACAATTAATTTCGTATAAAAAATTGTATTATAACATTCTATCTATTATTTTTTATATATTAATTTTGAAGAATTGTTGTTTTGTTGACGCTGTAATTTTTTCAATTAGGTTTGACAACATAAACACATGGATATTTTGCTAATGTCATTAATATGCTGTCAATTCTCAATATGCTTTCTCATATTTTTTTTTTCAGTTTATGTACTGTCATTTCTTACTTTTTTATACGAATTGCACGTACATAATAAATAGTATTTATTTTGATAATGTCACGTATGAGTTATTCGATAATGAGATTATTTAGAAACGGTAGATAGGATGATAATTTTCATTTACATACATACATAAATATTGTCACGGCTGTTTCTCGTAGGGGTAGGCACAGACCACATATCTCCATCTGTTACGATCTCGGCATACTTTCCTTGCTTCCTCCATACTCATCACTCTCTTCATGCAAGCTCGTCGGTTAAGGGTACTTTTCTTAAAAACTTCGGTAATTTGTTCAAGGTATGTTTTCCTTGATCTTTCCTTACCGACCCTTCCATCCACATCCGCAACGTAAATTTCGTTTGCCAGTCGTCTTTCATCTATGTGCCCAAACCATCTAAGCATCCCATTCTCAATTTTTGTCACAACACATTCTTTTACTCCACATCACTCTCTTATATCTTCATTTCTTATCAGATCAGTAATCCATTCGCTCTTAAACCACAGTGTCTCTTTCAAGTCTGTCAAGTAATTATCCATGAATAAGTTGAATATCCACGATGAAGCTACACATCTCTGTCTAACACCTTTATTAATATTAAACCAGTCTATGTAAGCCTCGTTTATTCTGATTCCAAACTTATGAAAGCGAAGTATACTTTGTGGTTTTACTTCTGGATTTTGATGGATGCTCTGTTATACCAATTTTAGTTTGAAATTAATTTTATTTATATTTTATTTTATATAAAAGCTGCTTTTGATAAATTTGAACTAAAGATAAAAAATACCATAATTGTGTTTTTAATATATGTGTTTTATTAAATCTATTACGATTAGTTATAGTATTTGAAATATTAACGTAATGATTAGAGAAGCATTCAGATATTTTTAATTACGTATATTTGATGCTCTTTGACCTGAACGGAGACAATAATGGTCAAATTTGGGGCAAGGTTAGAATGAATTAGATACAGTTAAGTGACGTGGTCAACAAAAGAAATACAAACATACCTACAGGAAATAGATTTGCATTGACTAGCTTCGTTGCACTATAATACATAAAGAGCTAAAAAGGCATATATTAGCATAGGAATGGTAGTTATATATAAGACTTATGTCATTACAATATGATATAATAACATACGATTCTTAGTTATGATTGTTATTATAATGTTAAAAATAATATTTTGTTTTTATTTCACACATTTCTTTACATTTACAATGTAAGGAAGTATTTATAGGAACTAGGTATAAGTCTATTGGTTGTTGAATATTGTGGACTATATAAAATGAAACTAAGAAGACAGTAGTATAAATAAATTGTAAATATAATCAGTGTAAAATATAACAAATAACAAGCCGAAGTCACAGGTTCAATTTTGCAGACAATTACAACAGGGAGATTACCATTCACTATATTATTCCATTGCCATTTGGACCCAAAGAGATGACGTGGGGGTGCGACGAAGTGGAGGCTGAGACGGGGTATATTTGGGAAGAGTAACGCACCTCGTCGCTCACTGCGAGCCACCCCGTAGTCGCAAATAGCGTTCTTAACACCTACACTTTAGGTCACTAAAAAGTGAACTTAAAGAATATAAAATAATGTATCTGAAAATTTATTTGTCTAGATCTGCGAGACAAGAATAGTTAAAAAGTGGTCTTTTCTTATCATTTTAGAAAACATCACCTTCTCCGTTGCCAAATATTCGTCAGTAAAATGTCTGAATGTCAGTTAAATATACTGAAAAGTTTCATCTCTAACATCTGTAAATGTAACGATTCAGTACCATGCGTTAGTTTCAAAACTACTCAAAGCGTATGCTCACAGGCTTTTTATTTTGTTATATTTTTATACGATATTAATTTATTGGTTCGAACCTTTTTCTATTTGATTGTTTTTTCTATTATATTTATATGTATATAAAGGAAGAACCTAGCTTCCCGCGATACAAGAAATCTTACGGTAGGAGTTCCTAATGTGTGTCTTAGTAAAGGGAAAGAAATAATTTTATATTATTAATGGAGTCAGGCGTTACTTTGCGGAAATCCATCTCTATATGGACAGTCAAAAGTTTTACTTAGCTAAGATCCGCGACAAGCAAAACAATAACAGAAAATTAATAATGTGTGTTTTTCTGTTGGGTTAAGTGGATTTATTTGGAACTTAAAGCAAAAACTTACCGAAAATCGGCCATCAACTCTCCACCCACCAACCACTATACACAACTTTTCTTTTCGGTTTTTTGTGGACTTTTCGGTTGTCTACCATAGAGTCTACTATACCTGAAGATGCCTCGTGTTGGGGCGAAACACGTGTCGTTTACAAGACGGAAAAGTGATAATGTGTGTTTGGTGTTGTGTATAGTGGTTGGTGGGTGGAGAGTTGATGGCCGATTTTCGGTAAGTTTTTGGTTTACGTTCCAAATAAATCTACTAAACCCAACGGAAAAACACACATTGTTCATTTTCTGTTATTGTATTGCTTGTCGCGGATCTTAGCTAAGTAAAACTTTTGACTGTCCATATAATAATTTTATAATTTGAAATTAAAAATATTTTTATCAGACTCTTTTAATTGTAGTATAATATGTTTTAGTATCGAGAATGTTTGGTTATCAAATCATTTAATGCAGTTGGTACGGCAAGTTTTATTGCCACACTTAAATAGTATCCGCAAATGTGTTGATCCTTTATATCAGTTACAGAAGGTTGAGATAAACGATAAGTAATGGATGAAATAGCATTATATTTTTTTGATAATTTTCTTATGATGGGTGGTTATCTAAATTTTAAGGTGTAATTTATGAACATGGTGTGCACAGTGTATAGGTAAGTGAATAAACAAACTCATTTGCTTCACAAATTACATGTTTTTGTTTCTAGCGACGGGTTTGACTTTTGCATCGACAACACTTGATTTTAATTACCCTAAAGTGCAAAAGTTGAATAAAATGTAAAAAAAAAAACAATTAAAAAAACTGAAAACTTTAACTTAAAATCGCATTGATTTTTGTATAGAATTATGGCAAGTACTTTTTATAAAAATGATGTTTAACTATGATTTTAGTGATATGTCAACCCAAAAACCACCTTATTGAAACTTTAACTTATGTAGCTGCATAAGTTTTAATAAGTATTTTTGAGGACTAAATAAAACTAATAAAATAAATTCCTGAAAGTATTATAATAAAGGAATCAATCCTTGATTCAAAGTAATAAAAATTTATATTCTAACAAATGATTTTATAGGCAATTTCGGGCTTTCGTGGACACATACGCTTGGACAATTTTCTCTTACGCTACATTAGTCTATAAACACAAAAAGAAGAGAATATAACAAAAGAAAATTCTACTTTTCAAAAAGTATGTATATCCTAAACCCGCCATCTAATGTGATATTGAAAGTCACTGATTTTAATGTGTCTTGTACACATCACAAATCAAGTCTGGTTTATGATTAGTTTTTGCTCAATATAATTTAATTAATGACATTATGATCGTCGATATTCTATCACGGGATAATGTTGCCTAAGCCGCTCACACAGGAAGCATTTTTTAAATGGAAAACGATGATAACATAAATAAAAATACTCTAAACATTTGAATTAATTATAATTAAAATGTTTAGAGTATTCGGTCTGATGATATAATGAAATACTTTGTGATAATATATATTATGAATCTTTAGTCAAAACATCAAATTTATTCAATTGAACAATTGCGTTTTCGATACGAATCTAGGAAAATTTGGATGTACTTTCAGGCACAACAGACATACACAAATGCCAAAAATTATTTCTTTGCGTTGAAAATCCTACTAGGTACTCAAACAACTAGCAAAACCATCAAGATCATCAAAGATCTACCTTTACTTTTATATCTTAATTAGATAGATCTAATTGAGATATAAAAGCTACACACGAGAGCAATGACTCAGACTCCTATTTTTATATTTCAAAAAGTATTTCATAAGAATTCCCAACAATGAAGTTCTGAATAGAAATATCTTATGGAAATAGATGCTTACAAAGGATTTTTAGGGACCGAAGACAAAGAGTATTATTTGAGGAGCGTATATGATCAGCTTGAGTATTGATCTAGATCGAAAATGTTTGGTCATAATAATAAATTATCATAATATATTTGAAGGAAATGGACTGTCGATTAGATATTTCTGCCAGATCTTATCATATCTTGTGCAGATTGTCGGTTTATCTAACCGGAACGCACCCTGCGTTCGACAGAACGTGTTATAAGTCCAGGTCCACACTTAAACATGCTTCTATTCCACATGGAATGGGTCTCTGACACACGTGACGCCTATTGCCACATCAATTTTTTAACTCGAAGAGTAATGTCGACTTTGGTTACGGAAGCTGGAAGTTTCGGAAGGTATCCATAACCCGTAAAGATTTATTATCCTAAATATCTGGAGCCGTTTATGAACCTTAATATCTGAAGATTAGAGTAGGTTTAAGAGGGTGAAATCAGATCTTTTTCAGACTCACTTGCATGGAATGCAGCATTAAAACAATTAACTAGGCAGAGATGACCGAGTCCACTTTTGTATGACCGTAATTTCCACGTTTGCTGGCTGAATTGGGGGTTGCAGATTGGGGGTTGAAGAGTCTCTGTTGTTGCTCCCTCAAATGTGAGGATCGAAGTTTGTTTGTCATTGTGTTGTCCACATCTGTAGTGTATTATTTGATCCCACTCAGGTAGGCGCTTCAGTCTTTCTACTTGTAATTATTTATTGTCATATTGCCTCGTGCGACACCTAAATGAAGAAATGGACGTAGGTAGGCTATATAATATCGGAAACGAAACGGTAATGATGGCATATAACCATTTTCATTACAACATTATTCATATATAGATACAAGCTGAGGATGGGCAAATTGAAGGTATTTATATGAAGAAGTGACCTATTTACTAGTCTCCCTTTTGTGGCATAATTAGTATTTCATGATAAGAATTTACGCACACTTTCAATATTAAGGATCGAGTTATTGTCTCTTACAACCGAATTTATACATACCACGTTATAAATTTGCAAGTGTCGTACAATACTAACCGGTTTCTGTCTATATGATAAGAAAACAAGTATGTTTAATATTATATTTCATTCGGTCAAATAAATATGTGTATCCAAGTGACATGTCTAACCAGATCTTAGAGAAAGGATATATTAAATTAAGGGTCTATAATATTGAAGGATCAGATTATTTATTTATTTAAACTTCAATCACAAAATGTACAACAGACGGACTTGATGCAATTAGGCATTTACTACGAGCCAACCTGCGGGCGAAATTAAGAAAATTGGTTTGGTGGTAGTGCAGTTTGTACAATAGAAAAAAATAAAAAATACATAATATATATATATATATTAGGTATATATATATATATATATATATATATATATATATATATATATATATATATATATATATATATATATATTGTGGAGGAGCAAGAAGTTCAGAATTTTCCGTAGAACGGAGATAGAAGTTATTAGAAACCCCCAGGTATTGGCACTTTGATTTCAGATACACTGGAGCACAAGGATCGTTTAAAATATTATATGTTAAAGATTATGTGTCAAATTTTCAAAAGATTAAGTTAATAATAGTCAGGTATAGCGGCAGTGATAAAATGAAAGATGAATGAGAATGTTTCATGGAATATTTGTTTTTAAATTATTTTACGTTCTAAATACGAAAAGTGAAGGATATAAATGAGTCAATTGGTAATGTCGGAAGACTGACTTGAATAACGACAGAATATTCAACATTTTTGTGCAGTTAAGGAAACAGAGAAAAAAAACGATATACACCAATAGCGTTTCGTGGGTATCATTACAAAAGTTACGAGTATCGAGGACATACCAGGACTCAGAATAAATATTTCTTGGTCATACAAATAATTATCCTCATGCAGGAGTTGAACTCACGACTGTTTGGTTGTGGTAGCTTGCGACATTAAGGTCATAAGAATATATAGTAAACTATAATAATAGATGGCCCGGTTAACTTCGTTTCACCTACAATTTATCTTCTGGTATATTAGTACTTAGGTATGCAATAATTTTCAAAATAGCACAAAAGAAACGACAGCTTTGTATAAAAACACGTGCGCTTAAGCCGTCACGAACACCATCTATTGCAAGTAATTAAAATCAACAGGAAGATATGTATGTGCTTTATTTAACGTATTAAATTTTAAATTTCGTGATCACATTCACCTGTGATATCCCATAAAATCTATATAGGTAGATATTATCCATCTTATCACTGAGATATGTGTTCGTATCTGGTGTTTCCGTACGCAATATCAAATAAAACTGCTTCAAACATATTCATTGATCTTTTCTGAGTTTCAAGAGGTGGTTCATTGGTCCATTGAACAGGATGGGTTATATTGCAGTGGTAAATATGATGCCGGTGCAGTGGTAATATTTACCGGTCTGTGTCTGTTAATATTATACTGTTTAGTTGAGACTAAACAGTATAATATTAACAGAAATAACTAAGAAAAAAATATGAATGTTCCCGTCAGATATCCTCGGAAATGAAAAAAAGTCTGGCTGTTGAACGAGATCCGTGACAGAGTATTGGCCTAGAGACTTAAGAAGACCCAGATATGCTGCTCCCATATGGCATAGCTAAAAACGTTAATTAATTAATCTTGGAATTCGCTAGCACGACAAAGGAAAAAATGGAGCACGTAGAAGAAGTCGTATGCCCAGCTGTGACGAGCCTCGAAAGAGATCTACAGAAATATTTAAAATACTTTTCTCAGGTCAAATCTAGGATTACATTCACCGATATCTAGATTATGTTCAGAACACAATGATATGTTAACAAAGAATAGTAATGTTGATATTATTAATGATTTATTGAAAGTTTTCATAACTAAAGTGTTACATCGGTTATTTTAAAGAAAGGGCACCAACTCATTTGTTATGCCTTCAGCGTTGCTGATGACTATGGGTGGCGGTGATTATTTATCATCAGGTAGGTGATTTGAGTGCTTGTTTTCAAATTGAAATCTGAATAAAAACTGAAATTTTGGTTTCGACTTCAGTTTAGTATTAATATATAGTTTCGATCGATAACTAACGGAAATATAATTCAAAGTATTCTTTTCAGAAGTTCATTTTTAAAAAACGATTAATGAAGAAAGAGCTACAAGATTACACCGGAAGAGCAGAAAGGTGAAGATACCATCTCAATCGAGATTACTCAAATCGCTAAACCACGTTGGAATAATAAGTTGAAGCACGTTATTACAATTGTAAACATCATGAGATTTCCTTTGAAGAAAATAAATATTAACTTGGAAGTACCTATTGTTTTTATTTATGTATCATCTTTTTTATTATTTTAAGTATCATATTCTTTTTATTAGGTAACACATTGAAAAAATAGGTATGTACTGTATACTCTAGGTATCCTTTGTATATGACCTTCATTTGTAAGAATAACTTATTAGAATACGAGATTAGATCTATTTTCGTTCATTATTATTTCAGCTTGTTTAATGTTACAGACACCAAAAAGCTACAACCAGAACTAAAAAACATCTTGATATTTGGCTTACATAATCTGTTACAAATATAAATGGTGATAACTTTTTTCTTTTTGTGCACTTCAAAATTTCACGCATAGATTTCCATTATCGTGTCATGCCATCACAACTCGAAAACAAACACGAATAAAATGCACAAACACCAAAACATGGAAATTATTTATAGCATATTAATATAGTTTTATATCATATTTATTTCGATACGGGCATCCAACCCGCGATTCTTGCTTTCCAAAGTGAACGATTGGATGCTTCACAGATTGTGGATAAAGGATAATTTTAATTAATTATAACTTTTAACGTATGAAACTATTACGCAAAACGACTAATACATTTTGTTACTTAAATACAAATCAATTACTCATTAAATTGCGTAGATTAATATAATAATTTTAATTATTTGATGACATTTTTATATTTAATTATAAATAATTAATTGTAAAAATATGATTTATTATGAGGTATTTTTTTAATTATAGTAGATATCTAGTATACCATTGAATTTTTTTTTCTCTAAATATTTCTCTCAATACGAATGTAAGCAATACGAAATAAAATTCAAAAAGTAAAGCCATAATGTCACGGACAGGATAATAAATAACCGGTTGAATGTTCACGTAGAAATTATATAGTGTGACGAGTTTCGGTCGGACTTTCCAATAACTTTCATTAACATTAAACGACACATAACAGTACACTATACAACATTAATATTTAATAACGATCGATTGGTTGGCTTACCAAACCATTTTACTGAGACGATTGCTTGAGCACAACGTTAAAAGACGACTAACAAGCCGCGCTAGCGCAAAAACCTGAGGAAGGCCATTGTCACTAAACTAATAGTAGAATAAGCGCGCTAGAAACACACAGTCGGCTTTTAAAACCACATTTGTCATTTCAAATACAATACTCGGAGTTTTATTATCACAGATCAAATAGATATTTCGTAAATTGTATCAAACAAATACGTTATTTACGAGACACTAAAGATTACTTTGTAATATTATGAATTTTAGTTTTCAGTTACATCTTAAATATTTATATTAAACTTGCAAGAGACCCAAATACCGCAGTGGCGAAGTGAACGCTTTCTAAGTAAGAGGTCGTAGATTCGATTCCTACATTAGAATAAAAAAAATATTTCGTAGAGGTATTTATTCTGAGTTTCGGCGTTTGTCCTTGTTATTTATGTGTTTATAACAATATCCAAGACACAGGAATAACCGGTGAGGGGTATGAGTATAAATATTGTTAAGAATTGGTAAGACAGGAAATGTTAACAATTTATCTTTATTAAATACAGCATACAAACTATATTGGGATAAAACAATAATCACAGATAAAACGGTATACGACATCCTGATATAACATTGTTAGGTAAAGAAAATAAATTAGTATACATTATAGATATAGCATTATGTAACACACAAGTTAATCCATACATATACCGAAAAAATAATAAAGTGTACAGAGTTATCAATACAAATCAAAACACAATGGAATGTAACAAACACAAAAATAATTCCTATCATCTCATACGGCACAGGTGTCATCCCCAAAACTCTACGAAATAGTCTAAGCTCATTGAACATTGACCCGTCAACATATTTATTATTACAAAAAACATTTCATGTCATTTTAAATACTTGCCGTCTTACAAGAAAGTTTCTAAATAATAGTTCTTAGCGGTTCACTTGGTTTCGGCCCGTGCTTCTTTATCCCTCACGGAGGGCAGAATACAAAATGTATTTATGTATAAGAACAATTAAAATATTATTATATTAATTGATCATTACCAAGTTTACAATTTTGTTCCACTGCCTGCCGAACTAGAGTGAGTCCAAATGTACCATAGAAAGAAACTATCTGTCCCTTCAGACAGTTCCCTTCTATAACACATTTGTATATTACATATATTATTCTAATTGCCATACTTAATGTAATATTACAAAAGACTGAAACAAAGAATTAAAGACTATACACGAAATTATACAAACAAAAAAGATATAAATCAAATGTAATTTCTTGTTGTATAAATAAAGAATTGAAATTTGATGTATAGGATTAAGATTGATTCGGAAAACTGAGGGTAGGTACAAGAAAGATAATATCTTGATATTGGGAGGCCAGAGACAAAGCGAAATGAAGAATCGTTGTAGAAGCCAAGACCTTAAGTGGGTTGTAGCGACAGAGGATAAAAGAAAAAAGTGAGAGCGTACTGTGCTTGAGACCACACAATACCTTTATGTGGTCCCAAACACAGTTTTAAAGATATTCTGTGAGTTAATACATCAGATTCCCTCAGAAGTAGCCGCCGTCAGTCATTCGCTAGCATAACTTCAATCTAACAAACCAAAAATATAATCAGCGTTACCAACGTGTGATACAGCAATGTGTGAACAGCTATGCAGTCGTGAGTAATATGTAGGTACATACATATGTATATGTAAAACATTACTTATCGCACGTAACTAAAAATTCAGACGATAATGAAACCGGCTTTTATTCTTGTTTGGGCTGAATATTGGCTTATATTTTGAGGTTTAAATAATTTATTTATATATTACAATTTATTTATTATATATACTCTGTGGTTTCCGGCATAGGAAAGGACCGTAGAATTTTATCCTGTCGTATGAGGCGATTATGTGAGAAAATATTAGTCGATAAGATTTACTGCAATTGATTAGAAGTATGAGTATAATGAATATTTTTATAATTATTTATTTTAAAGATATTAACATTAAACTCTCTTTTATTAACTCTTCATCTTTTTGAAGTTGAATTGTGATTTTTTGATCAAACTCTTTGTATTATTTGGTGATAAAAGTTATAAATTAAATATGATATTCAATTAAGATCTATTTAAGATCCGTTCGACGTCTACGTTACTGAAGCAATGTCTGAGTAAAAAAAATAGTTAAAACATTTCCTAATTTCGAGGTACGCCAGTCCCTCCAGTCCATTAGTGGACTATTCTAGCTGTACCTAGTGATGATAACTATCAAATATAAAAATTAAGAATTATTACTGAAATGCAAAAAGAGACAATCAAAACTTCCATCACTCTTTTGAACTATACTGCAATTAGCCAATTGTGTATGAACCTGAGTCAGCTAAGATAGATGCAATAATCTATAAAGCAATTTTCTGATGAATTGTAATTTTAAACGGATCCCAAACTGCAGCCGAAAGTGGTATCTTAGTTGAAACTGATACCAGATATTTCATTTTATTTATTAACGTCACATACTTATGTATGTATATGCATATATATGTATATACATATAATTTATTTATCTAGAATCCCCAAGTATCTCGACATATGTATATACATATGTCGAGATACTAGATACGTTATACTATAAAACTAAGAGCAGCGAATTATGTATTTAGTAGAATATACTAAATTCGTATTCGGTCATATCGTTCGATTTATGCACGGTAGCATTCACTACTACGCGTTAGAAGCATAATCTGAAAGCAGAAACGTGTAGCCGTCAGAATGTCACAGGATTTTTGTAACACTGATATTTAAAACTAAAAATAATGTCGTTAGAAAATCAGAAACTGTTTAGGAAAAGTGAGTATAAGTACTTATTTAAAAACTAGCGATCCAATTAATGTCGGACACGTGTATTTACATTATAATGTAAATACAGGGCATGTTCAAAACATAATCTATAGATTATGTTGTGAACATGCCCTGAGTCTGTATCTAGTGCCAATGAAAATGTAGGCGTCGTCAAAAGATTCAATTTCACGATGGAAAATCTCATCAGGCGCATAACCAATTTAATAAATTTCGATTACGGGATCTATCTCTTTGTATGTCATATATAAATATCAATTAATGACAAGTATAGCTATGGAATAAAAAAGTTTAAAAATAATAGAATATCGATTTAGTATACTCACAAACAATCCATTTCTCTCTGTTGTGTCGGAACTAGCTCCTCTTGCCTTTTTCTCGTTAAAAATGTGTTTGATTCGATGCTTTCCTTGACTAGTATAAAAAACGTTTAACGTGTTACTAGATTTTATAGTTGTCGTAACACGGAATTCCTATCGGCTGCACCAGTTGTGTATTGTCACGTAGAAAATTTTTAAAAAAATTGAAAGTAATAATAGAATTGATTTCGTGAAGGGTTTTTTTGCACCAGACTTCATTTCAAATTCGTCGTTCGGTCGGCTTATTATCATCAACGTTAGCCTGCAAAAGTGAAGGTGTTTAAAAAAATATAGAAATTATTTCATGACGGGTATTTATACCTACTAGACTTAATTCCAAATTTGTCACCTCATTATTATCATCGCCAGCCTGCAAAAGTATTTAAAAAAATATAGAATTCACTTCATAACGAATATTTGCAGTAAACCTAATTCCAAATAGGTCCGACTTTGGTTAAACCTTTAGTATTTGTGTAAAATTTCATTTCATGTGTCTTATTAGTTTCTTATAAAGTTTTATACTCTCTCTCTCTCTCTCAAAAGTATCACTTTACTATAAGATAATTCCTAGAACTGGACCGGTGGCTTATCGCTAGTGTGCAGTAATCTACACCCTACACTGAGTAGTAAACTAACTCAGAGGCCGTTTATTACACTGAATTATAGCTTATTTTTTAAGTCCTATAAAATAAAGCGACCCAAAAATATTTGTCCGGGAATCACAAATTGAACACGAAAATGTTGACCTTATCGATATTAGGACCCTATTTAAATTTATTAATTGCCATTAAAAGGTTTAATAAATTTAAAAATTTGCGATTCCCGGACAGACATTTTGGGTCGAATTATTTTAAAGGAATTAAAGGTTTCGGTGTAATAAACGGCCTCTGAGTTGCCTATTGTATTCTATATATCTATGGACGGTGTTAACCCTTCCATCAGGCGACACACCTGCTTGTTTGTCCAACAAAAAACTCCAATTTTAATAAGCTACTGTGTTAATAACATTCTATTTCATTTTATAAAATAACACTTGTATTATATATTGCTGGCGGCAACCGAAGCACATCACAATCTCGTTAAACCATTCGTAGTAAAAGAATAAATCTTACGAAAGCCTTACGAAAATATTAAAGGGCGGTCCCTATTCTTCAACATTCAACTCTATTTACCCGATTCCTTATACAAATAACTAAATACAAAAAATCAGCAATAAAGTAAAATAATTTATTCTATCTTCGTATTATTACTTACCTAATAACATATTTTCATTATTTTAAAACAGCCTAGTAATGAATTTTGATAATAAAGTAAGTCTGTGATAACATAATAGTAATTATATTATTCTAAAGGTGGTAACTATATATTACCTTAACTATAATTATTTTGTTCAGTCGTACAGGCTTACCAACATACCAGTGGAACTACAACAGGATCGTGTGCACACGATAATCTGAACATATATTAGTTTTGTTTACAATGGTAACTTAACCTATTAAAATTAACTTATTATTTATGTGTAATAAATAAAACTATATATCAAGTATTAAACACATTTGTGAAAAGTGTATACTACATCTTTGTGATTTGTAACCCTTTCAAGTCATCATTTTTTTAAATTAAAATCCGCCAGAGTCGTGCAAAAATGATTCTACTCACAAACTGGCCAAAATTCAGACATTGTACGAATATAAATTATATTCTCATTTAGTAAAGGTTCATTTTATTAAATACCAAATATTTTTTGTGTGTTGTGTTATAACGATCTATATAAATAATGGCCTTGATATCGGTATCATCATCTTCAACTGGAGGATCAAATCATTGCGCGAAAATCACCAGAAATAAATTTGGCAAACCAATTGTGACACAGCTTTTCCTTCAAAACTTCATTCCCATATACGGCACATAACTTTTGCTGTCCTAGCGACGCGTTTTTGCCTTTTCGGAAACAATACGTCTAAAATGAGCGTATTAGTTTTCCATTTTTAATATGGTTTTAGAAAATAAATTGCATCGATTAGTTATTTAGTTTCGTTTTAATGGGAATTAAAACGAAACTAAATAACTAATAGATGCAATTTATTTACTAAAATAAAGGTGGAAATGTAAACAACAAGAAAGCAGTATAGGTTTGAACAACACGTCGACAAAACAAAAGAATGTGCATCTATTAAAAAACCGCAATCACGTAGTTGCCCATCTTATAATTTACAATAATTACTAGATACTTCTATTTCAGTCCACTAAACACTTTCAATCAAGATCTACTAAAAAAACAGAGGAAAAATATACATAATAATTAAATGTAATAGCGTAAGCATTTTAAAACTCATAAAAAAGAAATTTAAAGACGGAGGCTGTCATCAGATTACATTGCCTCAATAGTATGTAATACATATCTATAACAGTAAATCTGACGTGTAAGGCAAATATTCTTAGTTCACTGATATTTAAAAGGCCTTTAATGTTCCTCGTTTTAATATTAGTGTACAAATGTGTGACGCTAAACGAATCAATTTTGCAAGCTATATAACTAGTATTCTTCACTGAATTCAAAGTCTAATTTTACTGAAGTATGAAACGAAACTATTCTGCATATCTAATTAAGCGACAAATTTCTTTAAGACATCTAAATTTACAGTTTGGCTCAAAGTAGATGTAACATATAGGTTTTCTTCAGTAATTTAATGAAATTCGACTAATATAGCTCTTAAGGTTTTTTATCAATTTGTCATAACGATAACCTACTCGTAAGTGGCTCAGTGGCGAAGCTATCGCTAGCGGAGGTTGACCGCATCTTAGCAAACGTAATGCCCCTCAGTTGGGTGAAGCGATGATCTGCGGAGAATGGTCGGCAGAAACCGAATACGTGTAGCCGAAATTAAACGAATGAAATAAATTGTTGAGTTTTTATTAATAAAATGGGAATCTTACTTATCTAACTTACCATTTCTAAGAGTGTTCAACAGTCAACGAATGTTTTTGAATACGCTAAAGTATCGATTTATTAACATACAGTAGGCCATGGCTTTTGATATTAGTCGTCGGGACATACATACATATCGTCACGCGTTACCCGTAGGCAGAGACCATAGATATCCATCTGCTACGATCTCGGCATACTTTCCTTACTTCCTCCACATTTATCAGTCTCTTCATGCAAGCTCGTCGGTTGAGGGTATTTTTGACCTGGCCTCTCTTAAAAACTTTCGCAATTTGGTCAAGTTATGTTTACCTTGATCTTCCTCTACCGACCCTTCCATCCACATCCGCAACGTAAATTTCTTTTGCCAGTCATTTTTCATCCATCCTCTATATGTGCCCATTTTCAACTTTTGTCACGACACCTTTTACTCCACATTCAAAGTTAGCCCACACATTCTTCTTAATGCTCTCATTTCCACCGCATTCAGTCTGCTTTCATGACTCTTCTGCCAAACTCAACTTCCACTACCGTACATCAGAGTCGGAACAAGTACTCCTTGATAAACTGGCAGTCGGGCCGTTTAAGACACATTCTGACTTTTCATAAAGGAGTGCAGGGCTCCATTAACCTGATTACCAGTTTTCACTCGCCTTTTTATTGTCACCAAATTTTCCATTTCTTGTCAACAACGACCCCAAATATACAAACTCATTCACTTACTCAACTTTTTCTCCTACAATCACCGAGTCGTTACATACCGATTAAAAATATTGTTTTGATTTAAACAGGCCACAGATAATTAAGCACGGCTACGTTTTACAGATTAGTTCAATACGAGTTATCATTAGTATTCCGATACAGCGGATTAAGCGGCATGCGCTAGCTTGCATGGAAGCGTAGGTATGCAACGTCAGAGGCTAGACATTACAAGGCAAAGGTACTTTCTCCCCAATCCCAGCTTATCCCAATCCCTTAGCTCAGTAGATAAAGATAGATAGGGATTTCTGGTCTTCAGTTCTTTGATCCTCTATTATTGATGTGAACCATTTCCTAGCATAAGGATTATTAGCTTAGTTGGCTGGGTTTTTATAAATGATGATGTAACATGTACCTAAAGTATGAACGTCTTGGAAAAATACACGTGTCTCTAAATCTATTTGAGATGAAATGGGTGTTGGTATGGCGTAGGGCAGGTAGAATATGTGGCTGCATTGCTTACGTATAGCCACGTAGCTCGTGACAATCGTTGGTGTATATCGTCGTGAGTATCAATCTATGCAAGGTTGTACAGTGTTTATTTACAGTATAGTGAAGTATCATTGTATCATTCATTATTAACAAAATTTACAACAAATCTGTTGTTGTTGTTAAAAAAAATTCATTTACTTAGCAGAGCACAAATAGCGATTGAAACAACAATGTCGATCGCACCTTGCGACCTTCATACCTTTTTTTAAGTAAGACTCGCAATATACATCCATTTTTCATTTTTCTTACATTAAATATTAGAAATTATGTATCGTGTATCATGACTTATTCGCTGTTTAGAAAATCATTCTTCGATGTTAATTCTAAGTAAACAATACTAAAATGGTTTTTTGTATTAAAATAATTTGCACGTTTGTAAAATTTGAACCATTGCTGATTCTTAAATCAAATATGTTAACATCAACCATGTTAATAATAAGTTCTTACATTGTATACCCATCAAACAATTTTCAATAATTATGTTATAAATTTTTACATCGTTAGATTTCATGCATCTAAATTTCATAATAAGGCACTATATCATAGAAATATAAATATGATAATTCCATTTAATTCTTTTAAATTTAAATATTATATACACTTTTCAATAGCATTCTTAAATGAATAATGTTAGATTACTTAATAACTTATAGTAAAAAATATTTGGAAAACGTATAAAAAATTAACTCTGAATTTGTATAGAAAATATTCAATTAAATAGATAACAATTATCATTTATTGTTTCAGCTCAAATGAGAATTTATTTCAAATCATTACTCCTAAAGTAGCATGTAATCATAGCCTTGGTAGAATTTATAAAAAGTAAAAGTTAAAAAGATGTCAAATAAAAGGAAAAGCGCCACGACTGGAATCAGTTTGGAAATAAATTAAATATTCATATTTACCTTCAATTCATTATTAATATTAAAAGCAAGCGTGTTGCTTGATAGAAAGGAAATGCAGATGCGTTGCTGGCCTTTGAGAAACGTGTAGACTTATTTTTGTAGGTTTCAATATCGTAACGATTCGAATTTAGTGGCAAGCAATCGCTATGGTACAAGCGATAAAAGGTGCTAAGAAATGAGATATCTCTGCGCAATGTTAAAGAATCTAGCCGTTCGCTGAGACCTTGGTCATCGACGAAACAAAACGCCAGACTTTGTATTTGGTAAAGTGGAAGAAGATTATAAAGTGGTAGACTTAGTAAGGCTTGGGCATTAATGAGCCGCCCCAACGCGGCAGTAACCTCACATAATATCTATATCATTAAGTGGTAGTGTACTACTACTGCTAGTAGCTGCTACTAGCTTTTATGTACTTATGCAAAATGTAAGGATCCTTTTCCCTCCCTTTTTTGTTGTAGGGATACTTTTAGAGCGAGGAAAAGGGAAGATATTACTCAATATTGTCCAATACCAATATATGTTGACAAATACAAGACTTCTAGTTGTAGCGCTTTTGAAGTTTCTCCCAACTTTCTCCCACACTATATCTTGTGATATTCAGTTTAATAAATTATTGCATTTATAAATTATCATCATAAATAAAATAATTACTTAAGTCTATAACAAAGTTAAGACCTACTGTCCACGTAGCCACACATCACATGCACGTAATCATCATTGTACAATTGTGTGTAGCTTGCTTGCGTCTTGCGGAGAAATGCAGTGTGCTTCTTGCGGTGCCCTCTTGCGGCAGTCTGCCAGTACTCAGCGTACTGCCATACGCAAACACGTCTCTGTAGCCAAAGCAGCCAACTTTGTTCGGATTATCGAAGAATATCTTTGTCTATACAATAATAAATCCGAAGCAGGAATCATCTTCCGATAGGTCTCTTGCCTCAACAAATAATCAACAATCGGTATTTCTTCTGTATATCGATATTTCTTCTGTTGTACGCCGCAATCCCGTTTTTATCATCGCTTGATGACATTTTCGCGTTGAAATAAAAACGTGCTTTCGGACTTTTCCCGCCAACTTACATCAGTGACGTTGTGTTTTTCATTTTCATAATCTTATATTATTATCATTTATATTGTTTAAATATGGTGGTGTATTTTACATTATAGTTCGATTAAGGCTTAAGTGAAGTGATATGAAATAAATGCGTGTATCGTAACTTTTTAAGTTGACTGAAAAAGTCCATAGAAGTTTCTGGTAAAATAGCCACCATTTTATCAAGACGTAACGTGACAAGCTGACTAGTTACATTTCAAAAGATTTGATACTATTGTATTTGACTTGACATTGGCATAATAATTATAAATAATTGCCATCAAAGAAAAGAAAAACAAACGTGCTTCCGCAATTCTAAACTTGAGACAAATGAACCGATTTGTAGCTTACATGGCGATTGTATGACGATTACGTGGACACATCTAAGATGCAAATTATACCTCAGTAGACAGTGGGCCTAAGTTATTAAGTAAAGTACGCATAACGATTAAATGTTAGTCAGGTGTTCTGGTTCCAGGTGGCTCGTCGCCAAAACAATGCTTATGCGCCGGGTCTTTGTAAGAGTTCTCGTGCAAAACACTGTGCGAACTAGTGCGGCACTTTGTTAGGCACAACTCGTAATCGTCTGTCAATGAACGAAATAACACGTTCTCCTCGGCAGAGAGTTTTGATAGAACTAACTCTAGCATGTCCCTCTGAAAAGTAAAAGATTTTGCATTATTACATACATTTACACGTATGTACGCGCATAACTTCGGAATGACTACACCAAATTAGATAACTAATTTTTGTTGTGAATTAGACTTTTTTGTTTTGTTGTGAATTAGACACCAAATTAGAAAACCTTGTCCTAATAATACCAAATTATTAGGACAAGGTTTGTATAAAAGATAATTTTCAAAAAGTTGTAAGTAGTAAGACGTAAAAAAATATTTTTTCTCTTTTCCTTCATATTAAATCGCATTATAACTAAAAGATTGTGACATTACTATGCCATTAAATAAAAGAAGATATAATTAATAGAATAAATGTCATTTATCATAAATTTACATTCATTAATATTGAATTACCATTTCTTTCCTCTAAGATTTCGTGTGCTTTCGTTTTCGTCGACGGTTTATCGTGATAAAAAAACGGAAGAGGTGTCATTTTTTTCATTAGGTTTGTGCGAAGCCGGGGCGGGCAGCTAGTATTTTATCAAAATGAATGTATAAATCAAATAAAAATTGTAATGTGTAAACCAAATTAGACTGCTACCCTTTTCCCAGGAGATTAAAGTTAGCCCGTTCGGGCGTTTCCCGTCCGTTCTACAAAGCCCAAGAGGCTTCAAGACAGAAGGCACATCAACGCAAGTCAAAGCTCACTTGATAATATTATTTATGACATGATGTCTGGGGAGTCAACCCACTGACCTCATGCAACTCAGACCATGAAAATCGTTTTCTTTTACTAAGACCCCACATGTATACAAAGATGAGACTCACATACTTTACAGCCCAGCCTCAACGCCACAGCAACCCTCAGCAAGTCATTATCTAATAAAGTGCCTATATGGGATAAAGGTAAAGTGTGCAGCTCTGAAATGAGCTAAATCTACTCCAGAGGCATCATCTATAAGTTGTGCTTGAACCACTGTACAGAATGTTATCCCATGGACATTGTAATGTTTGAGCCAACCTGATAGAGTGTCATCAACAAATGGCAAAATGAGCCGAGCAAAATTAATTTTGAAAATTTAAGCTACTAGACTCACTGCACTATTAGCGGAAGCCAAAAAAGCAGCTAAACTTGTGTTTTTGCACTCATTTTAACACCCAAGTTTGGGTCACAAAAAAATAGCTATTGCTTGTCTTCCCAACTTAAATTAAGTTAAAAACGAATTACTCATTATCCAACCTAAGGTTAAATTGAAATTATAATGAGAAAATCTACAAGAGTAGAGTAATGACTACAAAAAAAAGTGGAGGCCAGCTTTTGGCCATCAGTGTAGATAGGCTTTAAAAAAAAAGCAAAACTAAAATTTTACCTTGCTTGGGTCTAAACAGCATGAGACACAGTATTCATATATAACACAACAGTTATTGTTTTTACATGTCTCACAACTGTATCTTTTAGCAGATTCTGCTTCTGGATTGCAGCATCCATTTTTCATATCTTTTCTTTGGCATACAAAACCTAAAATGTAATCGTTCATATATAATTTATATACTTAGAAAAAATAACAATGTCTTTACTACTAAATATATCTTTGTGTTGTGTGAAAAGGACAATAAATAAATTATTATTAGTATTATAAAGGTGACTTGAAATGGCTCAGTAAAGAAGATATTGCTATTTGGAGATTGATATTTGGAGTCTATTAAATAAGTATTGTATGGCTAACAAATGTTTATTTCAAGTTTAGTTGTTAGGAGTTGTAAAATGGAAACCTGATATTGAATACCGGATATCGGTATTATAGGCCAAGACACACTGGCCAACAGTTAGAAGTTTGAATCCTGCATCGGGAAAAATATGTATGGCCTACAGGTCTGACTCTGGATACCTCACTTACGTGCTTTGAATAAGTGAGGTGGAGTAAAATCAACCATTTCTACATAACTGATCTTTAACTAAATAAATGCTTTTATTACTTAACAGTATACAAGAAGGTTTTGTTTTCAATTTATTGTAGTTGTATGTATTGTATTTTATCTGTGTAAAATTGTATATATGAATATATTCACTGTTTTTACATTTAATGGTTAATTGGAGCAGAAAAGAGGCACAGAATATTGGCATATTGGTTTAGGTGTGAAGTCTATAAATTAGATAAGGTACAAAGAGGATCATGAACATGTGACAACTGTGAGAACCTCCTGCATTGAACAACAACAACTTGAAACTTACAAACTTTAACTAAGTGAATGAAACAGTATTTGACCTTTTGAGTAAATAAAAATAGTATTAAAGTATTATTTTAATTTTATTAAGAGAGAAAACACAACAAAACTGAAGATTATCCTCTCTTATATAGAAAATTATATCTATCTTTGCCTTGCCACAATCAACTAAGCTAATAACTGTGATTGACCAACTCTAGATTCTCAAAACTTGAGAGAACCCCTTAGACTTATCGATATAAATTAAAACCTGAAGATTTCTAGGCTATGTTTATGTTAAAAGTACCTAATTTCTGGGTTCATATCCCCACCAATACAGAAATTTGTAATAAACAACACAATTTTAATTCTCAGGACTCTGGGAGTTAATTTTTGTCTGTCTAAGGGTCTCAACGATACTGCAAATTATCCTCTCACCATATCAAAAATAAATTTATTCAATTGGACAAAGGTAAATTTGAACAAGAGAATGATTGCCTTCTGTTTGGTCATACATTCAAGGCACTGAAGCAATTGATATTTATGTGAAGTCCTCCTAGAAGTTGCTATCATCAAATCAACTAAGATAATATTAAAAAAAGTAATGTTACATTATTTTTACCTCTGTCATCGACAATTACTGATTTACCCTGGACAGAATTTCTACATTTTTTACTATCATTGGTATCATTATGTTCTTGCAAAGTCCTCCAAACAAATGGCCTTTGTTCTATTGATATATCTTGATATACCATGTTTCTATTACCACCCTGAAAATATATTTATGATACTTTAGGATTAAGGACAAAAATATAATTTATTATGTTCTATTTTATATAAGGTTATATTCAACATTTTTATTGATAACAAAATTCATAAGTACTTTTTTTAACTTAAATAGCGTTAAACAATGTTTTATAATTAAGGAGATCACATTGGTTGTTATTGGAAGTTTTTCTTTATTATTTTAAGGATACACAACACAAAAGACGTAAAAATGAATTTGTACACAAAATTGTTTCTTATCAACTTGCCTTTTAAAAAGTACATATGAAATATATTTTGTACTATTTTATGTACAATTTTAAGAAAAAATAATTGTTAATATATTTGGAATAACAAAAAAAAACGAGAAAGTAATACTAGCCTCTCTTAAAAAACTGACTATGCAATAAGTAAGGGACGACGCGAATATGATACCTAACACTAGGCGTCTTCGGATAAAACGCACTAACGCAGCATACCACATCTTAGAATCCAAATTTATTCGCTTTATTATAATTGAGTTAAACCTAAATTTGCGTGAACACAACAAACATAAAATCATTTTTACGCAAAAAGTTATAGTTTTATGTTATCTTCCGATGTCATTTTCTTATTTTCTGTCTAAGGCACTTTTATTTTAACGCAATGGTTTTTTATCATTAGAAAATCTGTTGTAGTTATCGTAACTACTGAATTAAATTGCGTTATGTCCAAAATAATTGTTATTAATTTATAAATATTTGTAGTAGATATTCTAGCTATTAACCGTTGACATATCACTATGATTTGACAGATAACATTACTTAACAGCTAACTCTTATATTCACGCATAGAACAAATAATAAGTGAACATAATGTTATAAACAAAAAATATTCTACAGGCTAGCAGGGCTAGTATATTGGAAAAATGATCTAATGAAAATACATATGTCGAATAGTTTTGCAAACAATTCACTATTCGACTATAAGAAATCACTATCCAAACGAACATTTTTCACAGCGACGTGGTAATTTTAGTATTATCTTTTTATTTAATTTATAATTTTAGTATTTAGTATTATCGAGTTTAATTGTGTATTTCTGATAATTTTTTATTCAAAAGAGAGAGAATCTATCTATCTTTTGTGGTTTTAATATTCTTTTGAGTGTAGATAATTTTATGTGTTGACGAATAGCCGTTATTACTTTGAAATTGTGGCCATAAGAGCGGGAAATGACTCTAGCAACGGGTTGTCCCGCGAGCCCGGTATACGATAAAGCTGTTAAAGCCAATAAACTACAACATCTTCGAGTAATAGCGACGATGGGTTCCACCTGATCCATTGTCCCTCGTACAATGGGAGTTCAGTTCAGTTCAATTTTTATTTGGTATAGGAAGGCAAACGAGCAAGCGTGTCATCTGATGGTGAGACATCAAGGCTGCCCATAGACATCCGAAGTGCCATAGACAGTGCAGAAGCGTTGCTAGCCTTTACGACAAGGGCGGTTATGGGATGGGAAGAGGAGGGGGAGACGGGAAGGGGTTGGGCCTTCGGCACTCAACTTCTCACCCGACGAAGCGCGGTAGCTAAGCTTCCACTCAGACACCGGTTCTCCGCGGGAGTGTGGTAATTTCTCGGGTGAGCCGGCCCATTCATGCTACAGACAAGTAATATGCTATTCTTGATAAAGTATTTGTCTGCAGCGTGGCTCTAAGTTATTTTTAATAAGTAGGTTTAAGAAAGCCCCATAATTGACTGATTGCTGAAGGAGGACAATTCTCGTATGATTGTTCAAAGTAATAAGTACAATAATAAGTAATGAAGATATGTAGTGGCATCAATAGTCCTAATATCAATCTTTTTAAAAATGACGAAGTGGAGATTATGTACGAAGATATAGCTAGGCCCTTACCTAACACTATAAAGGCTCACTTCAATGTTATAATGGAGGACTTCAACGGCAAAGTAGATTTGTAGGAAACGAGTCGATCATGGGACCATACGGTTCTAGACACAGAAATAATTTGATGAATTACTTCTTTCTGAAAAAGCTCCAAAGGAAGTATATAGCGAAGCTCTGTCACATACATACGTTCAAATGATTACGCTCGTTTCAATTCTGTTGTAAGGATCATTTCCTGTTGTAGGGATAGGCAGAGACCACAGATCTCCATTACTGTGTTGAAAAATCCAAATGACTTTATCATAAAGGATAAACAGTAAAGATACAAGAAGGTTTAAATAGGTTTCGTAAGTGGTAGTACTCCCCCTCAAGCGAAGCGTACGGGCAACTTAACGATTCGCCCACAACGCGCTGCTTAGGTTGAGCATTCATAATAAATTTTGTGCATTTAACCAGGGACAACGACTTGTTTGAATTGCAAGTCATCATGTTGGCAATTCGCTGTCTTTTACTTGCGCGTTTGCTAGCTCTTCGTAGTCGATGGGGCTGGAGCACGTTATTGCCTCGATTCGTGATAGTAACGTGTAGCGTATGTCTGTTGTAAATTCTGTTTGGCGAGCTCTTCGTAGCGTCTCGGTGCTACAACAGTCTTCTCAAATGCGAATGTAAGCGGTTTGCTGTCGGTAAACACGGTTAGCTGTCTTCCTTCGAATATTTTACTGAAGTGATTTTGACAGCCTTGTAGATAGCTAGAAGTTCACGATCATATTTGCTGTACTTTTTCTAATCGCTTTGAAAAGTAGCCGGGTGGTTGCCATCTGTTGTTAACTACTTACCGTAGTACGGCACCAACACAAGTTTTAGATGCGTCACACATGAGTGCAAATGGAACGGAATTATTAGGGTGAGCGAGTAAAGTAGCTTCTTCGATTGCGCGCTTACAATTGGTAAATGCGTTTTCTGCATCTGGAGTCCATTGAATTATAGTCTTATCCCTTTTCTTGGAATTTTTTCGTAAAGGCGTTCAATGGGTCTTGGATTAGACGACGTTTGGTACGTGTTCTCGGTAAAAGTTAATTATAGCAAGAAAATGTTGCTTTTCTATTGTGTTTGATTTGGAATATTTATTGCTGGCCACTATCTTCTACTGAGAAGAGCAGGATGTCTATTGCTTGTTACTGTGTAACTTTCTGTTCTTGTTACTTCATTTGTGATGCACCGAAAACACATTTGGCTAAGTTTATTTTTCGAAGTGTTGTAAAATGATGCAAATGTTATCGGTGTTGTTTTTCGTTTTCTGAGGCTAGCGCGTCGTCGATAAATGCAAAGACGAAGTCGAGTTTTCGCAGTATGGATGAATCGCTGGAATTTTATCTCGAACGCAGTAGAAATACTGGGTGAAACGTTGGAACACGGCTTAATATAGAACCGATGAGACTTAGGTGTTTTATACTAGTACAGATTCTTTTTAGGCAATTATTTAGAAATCATTAAAATATGTTAGAAAATCGTTTTAATAAGGGAAACCAACATGATAACCAACCTCGGGAACCAAACATTATAACCAACCTCGGGAACCAAACATTATAACCAACCAATAGGTCGCGCCTGCACGTACTCAGTATCAAAGCGCGTTCCGCGAATGCACATTATCAAAGCGAGTTCCAAAAATTTGTTCCCGAAGTATATATTCTGTAGTAGAACACATGTATGTAGTATCCTTATGATTAAAATCTTTTTTATTGAACTTAGAATTTAATTTACAAAACTAATAATATCATTTAATCATTAATAATTTCATAATACTATTTTCTTAAAGATTCGATAATATTATATGACTGTTAATATAAATTGTATTTTTAAAATTTAATGATTTGAAAGTTAATGTTTAATTTTTCATTCTGAAAAATTTTTTATGAAGGGGCGGCAATTTTTTATGTGGTGATTGATAAATGACATTACATTGCAACACCTACCTAGGTTTTGTCAAATAAAACCAGAGTGTTATCAGTATAAAGAAATGTTTATTACATAAAAAATAAAAAGAATCAAGTAGGTGAGACACAAATTTGTAGGTCGTGGGTAAACGGCCGATCTGATTTTGCCACGTAAGTGGACTAACACTCCCCTGAGCTAGCTTGCGCTCAAAGAAGAAAACTGCAGGTAGAACCCTGCAAGTTGACAGCGGTATGCCCTCAGCGATTGTAAAGGATGCGCTGAAACCCCTAATTGTCGATCCCCGAGCTATCTTGCGCTCAAAGAAAAAAACCGCAGGTAGAACCCTGCCGTTACATTTGCACCGCAGGTAACATACTGGCGGAGAGCAGGTGGCACCCTGGATCGCAGGTGACACCCTCCGTTACATTGTGCACCGCAGTAGAATCAACACCGCAGGTGGAATCAACCCCGCAGGTAAAAATCTGGCAGGTAGAACGCCGCAGGTAAAATGTGCAGGTGAAACCCTGGAAATGATAGATACCCATCGATTACGACTTGGCCTATCAACTTCCGTTCTGGTTAGTCAGCGACAACTCGTGGAAAGCATTATGTCGAGATTGTCGTGGTGAATTAAAACCAGAACGGAATTACAAAATAAAAAATTAAACACACATGTGCTATTCAAAACTTACCCTAAAATGGGGTTTGATTCCTGCACTTGTTTTTAAAATAAATACTGAGCGAGGACGCTTTTAAGAGACGTGACGGTTCCCGTTAATATTTCCATAACGGACGAATCATCACTGAGGTGGTGTCGATCCTCGGCACCCGACAGTAACTTCCATAAAAAAACTCGAGCGGTACACGAATAAGGCCAAAATAGCACGAAGGCGCGAGCGCCGCACCTACACCTACTTGAGTTTACGAATTCCATCAATCTGTCACCGCGTTGCTTTGAACACTTAACGTATGACAAACAAAAAATGTTCGATGGCAAATCGTGTTTTTGTTATAGTAATTTATTAATTCTAATATTAGAATAAGTATTTAAATTTGAATAAAGAAAAGTATACTAATACTAATATTTTTAACTTATACTTAAATTAACTAAAATTACATAATTAAAATATGTAACCTTCCGTTACAACATTACATTAGTGATACATTGATAAATGATAAGTTTTATTACATTAGTGATACATTAATAAATGTATCATTTATGTAATAAAACTTTTTATTTGAATATATTAAAACCTTTTATATTATATTACTATTTTTTTTTTAAAATTTGATGACGGCGACGTGGTTCGCCACCCGTCACGTCCTGATTCTCACGAGGCGAGATGCGACTAATGGACAGCCGTTTCGCTGCGATGCATGGTAGCAGATGGAGCTCTGTGGTCTCTGCCATAGGCGTGAATATATAAAAAAAATAATATAATAGTACGGCTGTTAAGTACTGGTTCTATATCCGGCCGGTTCTATATGTGAAGAACCAGGCTGTCGAATATGTGGACTGTATAAATAAAACTATGGAGTCAGTAGTATAATAAATTGTCAATATAATCAGTGTAAAATATAACAAATAAGCCAAAGTCACAGGTTCAATTTGGAAGATAACAAGACAACAAAGTTTACAAGATTTACTAGTTATTCGCACTTAACTAATTCTTAACGTCGAGTATACTCGACGCGGATGGCGTCCTCAACAGTCGACGTTGAGTGTCTCAACTAAATTGAGTTCTACATTCCACCCGGCCGTGGGAACCGCAGGTGCGACGAAGTAGGGGCTGAGACGGGCAAGCTTCGTCACTCACTACGAACCATTATGTCGACGCGGATTGAGTCCTCAACAGTCGACGTTGAGTGTCTCGACTAAACTGTGTCGCGCATTCCACGCGGCCGTGGGAACCGCAGGTGCACGAAGCGGGGGCAGAGACGGGCAACCCTCGTCACTTACCACGAACCATTATGTCGACGCAGATTGCGTCCTCAACAACGGCTATCAGGCGCTCTAATAAAAATACACAAAAAAGTGGTGGCAAAAATATGAGGTTTTAAAAAACATACGTTTTTATTGACCTTACTGTACTTTCATGTACACCACGGCCGAAAATTATTGAAATATGTTGTGTTTTTGGTGTTATCTTTTTTCCTATTAGAAATGCAGTAAAGAGTATGAGTATCTATTGTACTTTTTTGAGAAAAAAAATCAATTACAATTTTTAGCATGAAATTTGATAAAAAAATAATTTTGACAAAGTTTGAGAGCTTTTCGTGAAAAAAAAAGTATGAAGACCTAAGCGGCCAACTATTTCAAAAATATGCGCAGTAAATACAGATTACAAAATGGATATACCATTTTGTAATCTGTATTTACTGCGCATATAATATATACATAACTTTATCTAAAGACAGAAACTTAAAAAAAATCTTATCTTGTCTTAAATGGTGACAATGACAAGGGCGTTCTAAAAAGAGTCCTTTTTATTGTAGTACAGTTCGTATAATATCGGTATTTACTACCTGAGTGTGGCCCACGCTACTCATCTTTTGTTTATGAAACAGTTATAGGTAGAGTGGGAACTAGCAAGAGAAGAGTGTAATGTTAATACATTGTACCTTTTCTCTCGCGACAGGAGTTCTCTGTGATTTTAAAATCAGTGTTATAACGACGACTCCTGGCTATTTCATTGTACTATTGGACTATCGGATTGGAGTTTTGATTAGTGATTTGAACTTTGTTTAGTTATTTTACGACGACTTCGCTTGTATCTGGACTGGTATTGTATATCAAGATGCCACGCATTCAATATACGGCACAAGAATACGCAAACATGCACTTCATTTATGGTGAATGCAGAAACAACGCAAGTGCTGCTGCAGCCCTTTATAAGGAAAGATACTATATATACTATATATACCCTACTGCGCGTCACCCAGATTACCGCGTATTTATCTGAGTCCACAGGTGTTATTCGGAAGGTAGAATACCTGGCAGCGACATTGGTGGTATGAGCGCTGGAAGACTAGCACAAGACAGTGTGCTTGATGAAATTGAGCAAGACCCGTCCACCTCTACTAGTGTAATAGGACGTACTGGAATCTCGAAGACGGCCGTGCACCGTTTACTTAAAATAAATAAATATCATCCCTAACATATTAGACGCGTCCAAGCTTTACACCTGAGAGATCATAACGCAAGATTGTTTTTTGTCGACAAATGCTTGCAAAAATAGAACAAGATCCACAATTTTTCGACAAAATTCTTGTGGAGCGATGAATCCACTCTTAAAAAAGACGGATACTTCAACATGCATTATCTGCACAGCTGGCGATTCTCGAATCTGTATCTAATGCGAGAAGAGATATCACAATATCAGTTCAATATAAATTATTGGACTGGTATATTAAACGAAAAAAATATTGGTCCATTTGAACTGCCCGGAAACTTATCTGGACAAGGTTATTGAAATTTTCTACAAATTATCTGCCAAATCTAATGGAAGAGATGCCTGAGGAGGTGAGACAATCCCACTGGCTACAAAATGATGGTTGTCCTGCACATTATGCTGCAAACATCCGTGTGTTTTTAAATGCCACGTATCCAAATAAATGGATTGGTCATTTTTTTGCCTCCGCGATCCCTGTTGATCTGATCACTAAAAATCCACTAGATTTTTTTTACTGGGTCCGTGTGAAAGAACAGGTGTACGTCAAGCCTATTTCAAGTTTGGAGGAATTACGCAGTCGTGTGCAGGAGGCCGCTTCAAAAATAACTGAACGGCGCTACGCACGACTTCTTAGAAGAGCATTTATTAGAAGATGTTTAGCTTGTATCAGAGTCGGTGGCAAACAATTCGAACACATTTTATGAAATAAAGATTGATTTATGTACAACTTAACGCCTTTATTGTAACAATTTAAGACAAGATTATTTTTTATTTCTTCAGTGGAGAGTTAACTCTTTTTGGATCTTAACGTTAAATAAAATTATGTTTTATACCATTTAGTAATCTGTATTAATTGCACACATTTTTGAAATAGTTGGCTGCTTAAGTCTTCACACTTGTTTTTCACGAAAGGCTCTTAAACTTTGTCAAAATTATTTTTTTATCACACTTCATGCTAAAAATTGAAGTTGATATTTTTTTTTCCAAAAAAGTACAATAGATACTCGTACTCTTTACTGAATTTCTAATAGTATAGCCCGTGAGGAAAAAGATAACACCAAAGACTCAACAAAGTTCATTAATTTGCGGCCGTGGTATACATGAAAGTACAGTAAGGTCAATAAAAACGTATTTTTTTTTAAAAACCTCTTATTTTTGGCACCACTTGGAATATTTTTTTTTGTATATTTTTATAAGAGCGCCTGATAGCCGTACTATTTGGCGCTGCAGGATTATCCATTCTTTCTGGGACTTAAGAACGATTAAGGTATAAATGTACAGTAATTAGAAAAATAAATTAATTTCACTTGGAAGAATTTTAATTACATCGAAGATTAAACCCCTAAAGATTCCAGGTGTCGCCGTAAGTATTACATGGCGCGCGTTACAGTAGCGTGGTACAGGCGGTGATTCAGACCACTTCCTAGTAATAACCCTCATTCATCAAAGTGTGTTCAAAGGATGAAGACACCGGCCACGGGAAACCAATAGAGTATTAGAGAGAATAAAAGTGGTGGAATTGCAAAAAGATATGAAGAAGGAGTATCCGAGTAAATTAAATGAAAAGTTTGATAAGCTGAACTATGTTAAATAGGTTGACAGTTGCTACAATGACAATTGCTTGAAAAAAAGTCAGTTTGGTTTAAGAATAAATGTGTAAGAGGTAGTATCTTAACTGTGAAGTGATGCAACAGGAATCTGGTTTAATACTCTTTTTCTATACCAAGTGGACCTATTATATATACACTGATAGATGGCGAGAGAAGAGCGCAGGGTACGGGGGACGCGGTTGTGCCTGCACGTGTGCAGCAACAAAGCGCGTTCCACGAATGCGCAGAATCAAAGCGCATTCCACGAATGCGGCGTAACAAAGCGCATTCCGCAAGTGCGTAGTAACAAAGCTTGTTCCGCGAATTTGTTCTTGAAATGTATATTCTGTAGTAAGCAGCTACAGTACTCCCCCTCAAGCGAAGCGTACTGGTAACTTAATAATTCGCCCACGACTCGTTGCTTGAGCTGTAGTAGTAGTTGTAGGTATTGCTGGTGGTTGTAGCACGTTCCTCGCAGTTGTAGTAGGTATAGACAATGGTACGTTGCTATGTAACGGGGATGTGTTGCTAGGCTGCTCGCTGCTTGTTGTTTCGTTGAGTGTGTACGCAGGTTTCAATCGGTCGATGGAAATTGAGCTTTGTCGCCCAGGGAGTTGTATTTTAAATATCTTTTCTGATCGTTCAAGTACAGGATAGGGACCTTCGTATGCTGGCTGTAGAGGTTTCTTGACTGCGTCACAACGAATGAAAACTTGTTGGCAGGAGTGTAGGTCTGGATGAATGAATATTTTTCTTTGTTTGCTGTGTGAGTGTGGTACTGGCTTAAGATCGGAAATCGTCTGGCGCAGTTTTTCGACGTAGTAATAGTCGTATTTCTGAGTTGATGAATTTGTTTACACTAATTTGTCTACATTTTCTGAACCACTGATGTGAAGTATGTCGGTTGTAAATTCGCTAACGAATATTATTTGTCGAGCTCTGCGTGGCGTCTCTGTGCTGCAGTTGACTTTCTCGAACATGAATGTAAGCGGTTTGTGATCTGTGAATACGATCAGCTGTCTTCCTTCGAATGTTCTTCTGAAGTGTTTGACGGCCATGTAGATAGATAGTAATTCACGATCATAAGCGCTGTACTTAGTTTGGGCTGTAGAAAGTCTCTTTGAAAAATAGCCGAGTGGTTGCCACATGTTGTTTACTCGTTGTTGGAGTACGGCGCCGACACAGGTGTTAGATGCGTCACACATAAGTGAGAGTGGGACAGAAAGATGTGGGTGAGCGAGAAGAGTAGCTTCTTCAATTGCGCGCTTGCAATTGGTAAATGCGTTTTCTGCATCTGGCGTCCATTGAATTATAGTCTTATCCCTTTTCTTGGAATTTTTCATGTAGGCGTTCAATGGGGCTTGGATTAGAGCGGCGTTTGGTATGTGTTCACGGTAAAAGTTAATCATACCAAGAAAACGTCGGAGCTCTTCTATTGTTGTTGGTTTTGGATATTTATTTATGGCTTCAATCTTCTCAATAGGAGGTTTAATTCCATCGTTTGTGACTGTGTAGCCCAAAAACTTTACTTGTGATGCGCCAAAAACACATTTGGCTGGGTTTATTGTTATGCCGTTTTCTTCGAAGCGTTGTAAAATGATGCGTAAGTGATTTTGATGTTGTTCTTCGTTTTCTGAGGCTATCATCATCGTCATCTATTAATGGAAATACGAAGTCGAGTTCTCTTAGTACTTCGTGGATGAATCGTTGGAATGTTTAACCGGCGTTGCGTAGACGGGGAAACTCGAACAAACCAAATGGAGTGATTATGGTTGTTTTCTCTATATCGTTTTCGTTCACTGTTACCTGTTGGTAGGCTCGGTTATGTGGAGATATGTTGTCTTTGCTTACTTGTATGTATTAAAGGACAATAAACAGTAGCACAATACATCTGTATAAACTAAAGAATGCAGAAAGAAACGCCTGCAATGACATTATGCCCGTTTTATTTCCAAGTTTCACGTTCCATTCTAACGTGACATGTTACAGAAACGAAAAAAAAAACGAATCTAAAAAAGAAACTAATAAATTGTAACAACAAGTCAAAAGTATTTAGTAGTGTGACAATGAAATGCAACTTTTTGCATTTTAATTAATATTAAAACAATAAGAATCGTTATGAACGTGCCGCTTATTTAAAAAAAGTTCATGTAAGTGTCGTCAGTTGCCTTGAATCCCTATAACCAGGACAGTGAATTTTTTACTTTTATGTTTATCATGTTATTGATGAATTGAACAGTGTTGATATGGTAACAGTAATGTATCAGTGGGTGCGGTGGTGGAGGTACACAACCCCCCCACAATCCGTTATCAAAACACTCGGGAACAGCCCTCTGATCCCCGATCCCTAATGATCAGATATTAGTTATCCTCATCAAAAATTAGTTTAAACTGTTCTATTTGAACGTGTATTTCAATTGAAGTATTTGGAGTTTACCAATTATTTAACCAAGTTGCGATAGGTCTTTTAACCATATAATATAAAAACAAATGTTCTTCACTAAATAAGTTATTCCTCTTCTTAGTCATATGTTCTCACTTCAGCCAGGGTGTTGTCTATTTTAGACCTATTTTGAGATTGTTGGCAGACATATCCTTATTGACTTCCTTAGGTAATAACATCATTCATTCATTCATTTATCATTCTGTCCTTGAAGATTAAATATTTAAATAAATCTAATACCTAAATTTCTCTCATCTAAATTAATTATCGATCGATATAAATAATATTCTATTATAGTACTTTATCGGCTAATGACGTGGAAAACAAGAAAAAATGCACGTTGTAGTTAGAACAAATGTATACCTATCTAATTTATATTTCCCTGAATTTAATTATTTTAATAATGCTAGTCAGAAAGGAACTGAAATAAACTGACGTAGTAAGTAACGCAACAACTTAGAATTACAACTTTAAGTTTGAAACACGTTTATTTGCTTGAGTTACGTACAAAATTACGACTACGACTACAAGAGCATATTGTTCTATGTATTTCTCACTTTTTGTTCAATCTAGAAAATATGAAAGAGACAAAAGTAGCGCCCGTCCGTAAGGAGGGCAACATGCAATGTTTGTTTTTTTTTAACTAATTGTATTTTTGTATGTATCTATAGCAGGCCAGGCTAGTTTTGCCGATGTCGCTAGCGGTGTTCCTATATATTACGTTTACAATGAGTATCGCAGCGGTCTTTGTAAGAGAAGGTTGTGTTAACAGTTTATTGTATTGTTGGTTAAACTGACGTGAATATCACTGTTTTTATTTGTTTAAAAATATAGTTTTATTAATAATATCTTAATTTGTGTTAAAAATGAACTGTGAGATATTGCGTTTAAGTTTAAAAAGAAGAAAATTTTGATCGCTGTTTTTGAAGTGTGAGTTTTGAAAGCTTAAATTATTTAGACAAGTATTATTATTTATTACGAATAATTTTTAGTACCCAACCTTCGTCAAGGTTAATGACAACTTTGTTTAGGAGTTTATCAATAAGAATATTAGTTGACAGGCAGAAAGGCATTAATTTCGCCTTTTTTTAACATTGACGATAAAAGGCCGGCAACTAAAACTTGTATAATTCAGGACTTTTCTTTGATTGCAATTATTTATTACTATTATGCCAGTGTCAAGTTATATACAATAATATCCAATCTCTTGAAATGTAACAAGTCAGCTCGTCGTTACATCTTGATAAAATGGTGGCAATTTTACCAAAACCTTCTATGGACTTTTTCAGAGAATTTAAAAAGTTACGATACACGCATTTATTTCATATCACTTCACTTATACACCTTAATCGAACTATATTGCATAATACGCCACCACAATTAAATAATTTATGTAACTGATAATAATATAAGATTATGAAAATGAAATAAAAACCCAACGTCACTGATGTAAGTTGGCGGGAAAAGCCAATTCAGAACTTATAGGAAAAAAGGTACATCTGTCAATTTTTTTTAAAAAACAGATTTTGAAAGTTGCAAACGGTAATCGCAAAGTTGTAAACATATATTTGTTGTATCAACCAGAGACAAAAAGTTTGCGCATGCTGGTTGTGCTTGAATTATCTGAATTTGAAAATTAGATTTGTATAAATTGGGTTTCAAATAAAACTTTCTAATATTTTTTTACACCTTCAAAAACCAGTGCCACTATTGATGATATGATATGAACGAATATTGTTAATTTCTTTGTGTTTTGAAAATTTATTTTGCAATTAGTGCGTTGGATGGGTTGATGTCATATTGTTTAATTCTTTTTACTTAAAGAATCTTCTATTTTAACTTAGCTTTATTTATATTTTAACTTAATAGTATGATTAAGATATCCTTTATTTCTCTCTTAATAATAATATTACTATAAAAATAATATTATCAATCCTTCGTGTTGGGATAAACCATGCCAATGAGGGATTAAGGTATGCCAGGAAAGGAACCTTACGATCCAAGCTGTGCACAATACGGTTGAATTTTGAATTTAACACATTACTATTTTAATCTTACTTGCACAGATGGTTCAAATTTTTTATTCAGATTATTGGTTCCGTATTTGAAAGTCACGAAAAAAGCTCGAAAAAAAATTTGATAAATTTTATATATATTGTTTTTTTAATGAAAAACAAAGAATTAGAGTACATGTGATTTATACTGTAAGAGGTAATATCTTAGCTTTTAAGTGATGCAACAGGAGTTTGGATTTATACTATTTTAATTTACAAAAACGGACCTATTATATACAAAGCTATGGCGAGAGAAGAGTGCGGGGCGCGGGAGACGCGGTATTATAGCGTGTTCTGCGAATTTGTTCCCTAAGTATATATATATTCTGTAGTAGGTAGCTACAGTACTCCCCCTCAACTGAAGCGTACTGGTAACTTGATAAGATTTGCCCATGACGCATTGCTTGAGCTGTAGTAAGTAGTACTTGTACGTATTGCCGATGCGTGTACCGCGTTGAACGCGAACGCGCTAAAGCCGCCGCTTAGATAGACGGTGGTACGTTGCTAAGCAACGGAGACTTGTTGCTACACTGCTCGTTGTTTTGATGAGCGTGTACGCAGGTTTCAGCCGGTCGATGGAAATTGAGCTTTGTTGCCCAGGGAGTTGTATTTTCTCTGATCGTTGAAGTACAGGGCAGGGACCTTGGTATGCTGGATGCAGAGGTTTCTTGACGGCGTCACAATGAATAAAAACTTGTTGGCAGGTGCGTAGGTCTGGATGAACGAATATTTTTCTTTAGTTGCTGTGTGACTGTGGCCCGGGCTTAAGGTTGAAAATCGTCTGGCGCAGTTGTTCGACGTAGGTATAGTCGTATTGCTGATTCGATGAATTTGCTGCGAAGGAATCTGCTGGGAGTCGGATGGATCGTCCGAAGGAGAGCTGGGCGGTGCTTACATCATTATTCCAGTGATAAGCGGCGCGTAATCCGAGCATTATTGTAGGAATTTCCTCGATCCACAATTTGCCTAATAAGAGTCGTGCAGTTAGTGACGTCTTCATAGAGCGATGCCAGCGTTCGACGATGTCGTTGCTTTGTGGGTGGTATGGCGAAATATGTTGCCGTCTGATACCATGTAGTTGAGATAGTGAAGTGAACAGTTGGCTTTCAAACTGTCTGCCTTGGTCAGTTGTTATCAGTTGTGGACAACCGTAGCGTGATATCCATGTGTTGTAAAAAACTCTCGCTAAGGTTTCCGCTGTAATGTTCCTTCACCGGAGTTGCTTCGGGCCATCGAGTGCGACGGTCAACCTTCATCAACCTCGATGTATGTCGTTGAACTTTAGATTTTTGGCAGAGAATGCAGGTTTTTGCCCATTTCCCGATATCTGCATTCATATTTTTCCAAAAGAATCGCTTTTTAATGAGTGGGTGAAGTTCTTGTCCCAGGGTGACTCGTTCCGTGAATTGCATTGAATGCTTGTTGAAGAAACTCTGTAGATATGTATGGACGGATGTGCTGCGTAGAAAATTCACATTTTTCTGCGTTGAGCCAGGGAAAACGACTTGTTTGAACTGTAAGTTATCTTGGTGAAGCAGTCTTTTTTGTCTCTTTCTTGCGCGCTCACTAGCTCGTCGTAGTCGATGCTAGTTGGGAACGTTATCGCCTCGATGCGTGATAGTGCGTCTGCGACTAAGTTTTCTGACTCGCTGATGTGACGTATGTCAGTTGTAAATTAGTTGACGAACATTATTTATCGGGCTCCTTGTGGCGTCTCTGTGCTGCAGTTGACATTTTTGAACACGAATTTTAGTGGTTTGTGGTCTGTGAATACTTTTAGCTGTCTTCCTTCAAATTTTCTTCTGGAGTGTTTGACGGCCCTGTAGATAGCTCACGATCACGATCACGAGCTTCACGATCATAAGCTGTGTACTTAGTTTGGGCTGTAGAAAGTCGCTTTGAAAAGTAGGCGAGTGGTTGCCATTTATTGTTGACTCGTTGTTGGAGTACGGCATCGATGCGTCACACATGAGTGCGAGTGGGACAGAAACTTGTAGGTAAGTGAGAAGAGTAGGTTCTTTGATTGTGCGCTTGCAATTCTAAGTTAATGCGTTTTCTGCATCTGGCTTCCATTGAATTATATTCTTATCCCTTTTCTTGGAAATTTTCATGTAGACGTTCAATGGGGCTTGGATTAGAGCGGTGTTTGGTATGTGTTCTCGGTAAAAGTTAATTATACTAAGAAAAAGTCGGAGCTCTTCTATTGTTGTTGGTTTTGGATATTTATTTATGGCTTCAATCTTCTCAGTGGGAGGTTTGATTCTATTTATTGTGACTGTGTAGCCTAGAAACTTGACTTGTGTTGCGCCGAAAACACATTTGGCTGGGTTTATTGTTATGCCGGAACTACGTGAATCTGCTGTCTCAAGAGCGATGACAATGGCGGTTGCGGTTGTAGTTTTGGTTGGGGTAATGTTGCGATGTCTTTGGTGTCGCGATTTCTAAAGTTAGTTTCCTGATTTCTTCTTTTATTATTCTTGTAGTAGCCATGTTGTCCATCACGTCGGGCACGATGTCGTTGTCCATGACGTCGGTATTTATCACGTCGGGCACGGGTACTAATGTAAGAGGTAGTATATTAACTGAGAAGTGATGCAACAGGAGTCTGGATTTATACTCTTTTCATTTCAATCAATTGGGGACGTCGACATCCCGCGCAGGTGTGTGGGATCGCGCTTCGGGGATCAACCCCACTGCTCGTGCAGCAACTCGATAAGGTAACTGTCTTAGGTACCGCTGTTCTTAGCGGCTTTTGGACGCCCTTTAACGATTTTGCGTCGTCGAGATATGGCTGATACTATTCATACGTTGGGTCCGTCGCTGACCCTCCTCCCTCGCGGGAGCCAGGCGGCGACAGGAAAATTTCTTGTGGGAGCGGACGTCCCTCAGGTGAAGGGGAGCAAAATTTTTAGGGTGTGGGTGTGGTCCATTGTTGGCTCGGTCGAACATCTTCCGAGCCAACAATACCACAAACTGGTGGATGCTCTCCACCCTGAGGTCCCTTGCTATTACTCATTACGCACATAGCGAGCCGCCCCCACGATGGCGTCTTTTCATTTATAAAAATGGACCTATTATATACAAAGCTATGGCGAGAGAAGATTGCGGGGTGCGGGAGACGCGGTATTGACGCGCGTTCCGTAAATTTGTTCCTGAAGTTTTATTCTGTAGTAAATAGCTACAATACCATTAAGATATGCGAAAAGCAATTCGCTATTATGCAATAAAAATGCTTACACAGGTCAAAAATCGAGCTACTTTAAACTATACTTTATAACCCATAAATTAAAATAAAAAAATTCGTATAAGACGTAACAATAGTAAAGATATAAGATTCTTCGAAGACGGTTAACAGGAACCAAAAAGTAATTAACATTAGAAACCAATTGATTTGTATAAGGAACTAAAGACATAAAAAAATCATGCAACATACATGGAACAATGCACAATGGTCCATTTGAATGTATTGCCCTGAACCTCATAACAGGAGAAGGTTCTATAAACTTAACGCCTCTCAGATGTCAGATGTCACATCGCTAGAGTTGTTCATAAAGCCCATACAGTGCTTTCTTGGTGCGATTCTATTCGAAGATTTACAAGTGTAGACTTTGGTAATTTTAATTAAAAAAAAAAAAAATATATATATATATATATATATATATATATATATATATATATATATATATATATATATATATATATATATATATATATATATATATTTCTTCCTGGATTTCCTATTCCTGTCTGGGTTTCCTAGTCCTATTATTCCTGGGTTTGGTCAAATAAAACTAGGGTCCATCGTAAACCTCTCGACCAGATCTTTATATGGTGCCTGCACAAACCGTGGGAAAAGGTATTACGCCTTGCCGAGAAGGCGGGTTCAACGTGAGACAAAGATCTATTGTTTAAACCGTTAGGTTAGCAATAGTCCTTTTCGCCGCCGCCGTCGTTAGAGGGTTAAAGGGTAAAACTTTATGACGGCTTCCTCACGGAGCTGTATGGTAAGCTGTATTTATGCTGATTATTTTTAACACTAAATCGTGGAGTTCGCCACACACACACATACATGCGTATGTGTATGTATATAAACAAAGCAAAGTTGTGCTGTTAGAGTTGTTTAAGTATAAGGTATTACAAAGAAAAAAAACATGGAATATGGGAACAATACAATACGGAATTTTTTGGTCTTATTATTAAACTAAACAAAAATCTATCTCTATTAATGGTCATTACATTTTTTTAACCCAGCATGGGTACACTACATTTTCGAGTGCACGGTGTGTATGCCGGGTATTTTAGGGAACAATCGGGCTTGCAAAGTTTTCAAAGCTTCCAAAAAATCGAAAAACATTCTGTGGTAATGTATGGCCTACTATATAGCCTAGCAGCTACCAAACTCAAAAATTTAAAACTGTTGTTAATAAAAATTTAACAATCGTCTAAAGAGCAAAAAAACGGAATTTTGTTAACAAAATCGTAAGTCTACAATAAACAAGTATAAAAAAACGATTCTTGGCTTATAAAATACTATGAGCCTTAAAAAGAATATAGTATTTTTTATGTGGGTACCAAAAAGTTAATTTTTTAACCACCTGAATGTGGGGAATATTTTATGTATTCATGCACGTCATAAAATAAACGAAAAGGTAACTTTACAGTATAAAATTACTTTAAATAATAAAAATGGAATAATAAATAATATAAAGTAAATTATGCGCAATTGTTGCAAAACTGCGTACGATAGTAGTCGCAATCTGGCGTTTTGCACAAGACACAACATTATAGTGTTTTTTTTTATTGTCTTTTCAGCTACAATAAGAACACCTATTCCATTTTTTATTTTAGTGTAAAAAAACTGAAAACCAAAAAATATAACACCATTCATTTACCTTCGAAAATACTTTCGCGCTGTGTATACTAGCTTTTAGGAAACGGAAACGACTTGCACTCACTGGCGTCTGTAGGTTAACCGTCAGACCCAGCGATCCCTTCGACTAGTAGTCCCCACTACTGCCAAGATTTTTAGAGGGGGAGGGTAGCCGAAGCCTACCATTTATCCATAAAAAAATTTGACTTTTTCTTTAAAGACCCAGTAGTACACACACGCCGGGTTAAATTTTAGTTACATTTCTTATTTGATATTGTGTAACGGAAGGTTACATGTTTTTAGTTTAGAAGTTAATCCTTATTCAAATTAAAATACTTATTCTAATATAATAGTTAATGAATTATTATAACATAAACACGATCTGCCATCGAATGTTTTTGCTTGTCATACATTAAGTGTTACAAAGCAACGCGGTGACAGATTGATAGATTTTGTAAACTCAGTGTTTCAGTAGGTACAACTATTACGGGGAAGATCTGTAATAGAGCTTGTGTATGTATACTCGCAGTCGCTTTTTTTGTAATAAATATTTCTTAATACTGTTAACACCCTAGTTTTATTTGACCAAACCCAGGAATAATAGGACTAGGAAACCCAGACAGGAATAGGAAATCCAGGAAGAAATATATATATATATATATATATATATATATATATATATATATATATATATATATATATATATATATATATATATATATATATATATATATATATATATATATATATATATATATATATATATATATATATATATATATATATATATATATATATATATATATATATATATATATATATATATATATATATATATTTCTTCCTGGATTTCCTATTCCTGTCTGGGTTTCCTAGTCCTATTATTCCTGGGTTTGGTCAAATAAAACTAGGGTGTTAACAGTATTAAGAAATATTTATTACAAAAAAAGCGACTGCGAGTATACATACACAAGCTCTATTACAGATCTTCCCCGTAATAGTTGTACCTACTGAAACACTGAGTTTACAAAATCTATCAATCTGTCACCGCGTTGCTTTGTAACACTTAATGTATGACAAGCAAAAACATTCGATGGCAGATCGTGTTTATGTTATAATAATTCATTAACTATTATATTAGAATAAGTATTTTAATTTGAATAAGGATTAACTTCTAAACTAAAAACATGTAACCTTCCGTTACACAATATCAAATAAGAAATGTAACTAAAATTTAACCCGGCGTGTGTGTACTACTGGGTCTTTAAAGAAAAAGTCAAATTTTTTTATGGATAAATGGTAGGCTTCGGCTACCCTCCCCCTCTAAAAATCTTGGCAGTAGTGGGGACTACTAGTCGAAGGGATCGCTGGGTCTGACGGTTAACCTACAGACGCCAGTGAGTGCAAGTCGTTTCCGTTTCCTAAAAGCTAGTATACACAGCGCGAAAGTATTTTCGAAGGTAAATGAATGGTGTTATATTTTTTGGTTTTCAGTTATTTTACACTAAAATAAAAAATGGAATAGGTGTTCTTATTGTAGCTGAAAAGACAATAAAAAAAAAACACTATAATGTTGTGTCTTGTGCAAAACGCCAGATTGCGACTACTATCGTACGCAGTTTTGCAACAATTGCGCATAATTTACTTTATATTATTTATTATTCCATTTTTATTATTTAAAGTAATTTTATACTGTAAAGTTACCTTTTCGTTTATTTTATGACGTGCATGAATACATAAAATATTCCCCACATTCAGGTGCTTAAAAATTCAACTTTTTGGAACCCACATAAAAAATACTATATTCTTTTTAAGGCTCATAGTATTTTATAAGCCAAGAATCGTTTTTTTATACTTGTTTATTGTAGACTTACGATTTTGTTAACAAAATTCCGTTTTTTTGCTCTTTAGACGATTGTTAAATTTTTATTAACAACAGTTTTAAATTTTTGAGTTTGGTAGCTGCTAGGCTATATAGTAGGCCATACATTACCACAGAATGTTTTTCGATTTTTTGGAAGCTTTGAAAACTTTGCAAGCCCGATTGTTCCCTAAAATACCCGGCATACACACCGTGCACTCGAAAATGTAGTGTACCCATGCTGGGTTAAAAAAATGTAATGACCATTAATAGAGATAGATTTTTGTTTAGTTTAATAATAAGACCAAAAAATTCCGTATTGTATTGTTCCCATATTCCATGTTTTTTTTCTTTGTAATACCTTATACTTAAACAACTCTAACAGCACAACTTTGCTTTGTTTATATACATACACATACGCATGTATGTGTGTGTGTGGCGAACTCCACGATTTAGTGTTAAAAATAATCAGCATAAATACAGCTTACCATACAGCTCCGTGAGGAAGCCGTCATAAAGTTTTACCCTTTAACCCTCTAACGACGGCGGCGGCGAAAAGGACTATTGCTAACCTAACGGTTTAAACAATAGATCTTTGTCTCACGTTGAACCCGCCTTCTCGGCAAGGCGTAATACCTTTTCCCACGGTTTGTGCAGGCACCATATAAAGATCTGGTCGAGAGGTTTACGATGGACAGATAGTAGACAGATAGCAAATTGTCAACAGTCAGCGCACACGCTCGATAAAACTATTTGTTCATTAGTTCCGTATTTAACACACTCTGTATTCTGATCGTTTATTGTTTATCATATGTCAATTTATAAATTGAATTGTAACAATAATTATTATATTAAATAACTTTTGATGGATCTGAGTCCTAATTTATTTAACCTGATCTATCACATTTACACTAGCACACCCTTGTAACGGAAGGTTACATGTTTTAATGATATAATTTTAGTTAGTTTAAGTATAAGTTAAAAATATATGTATTAGTACACTATTCCGTATTCAAATTTAAATACTTATTCTAATATTAGAATTAATAAATTACTATAACAAAAACACGATCTGCCATCGAACATTTTTTTGCTTGTCATACGTTACGTGTTCAAAGCAACGCGGTGACAGATTGAAGGAATTTGACAAGGAATTTGTAAACTCAAGTAGGTGTAGGTGCGGTGCTCGCGCCTTCGTGCTATTTCGGCCTTATTCGTGTACCGCTCGGGTTTTTTTATGGAAGTTACTGACGGGTGCCGAGGAACGACACCACCTCAGTGAGGGTTTGTCCGTTATGGAAATATCAACGGGAACCGTCACGTCTCTTAAGAGCGCCCTCGCTCAGTATTTATTTTAAAAATAAGTGCAGGAATCAAACCCCGTTTTAGGGTAAGTTTTGAATAGCACATGTGTGTTTAATTTTTATTTTGTAATTCCGTTCTGGTTTTAATTCACCACGACAATCTCGACATAATGCTTTTCACGAGTTGTCGCTGATTAACCAGAACGGAAGTTGATAGGCCAAGTCGTAATCGATGGGTATCTGTCACTTCCAGGGTTTCACCTGCACATTTTATCTGCGGGGTTCTACCTGCCAGCTTTTACCTGCGGGGTTGATTCCACCTGCGGTAATGATTCTACTGCGGTGCACAATGTAACGGAGAGTTTAACCTGCGATCCAGGGTGCCACCTGCCCTCCGCCAGTATGTTACCTGCGGTGCAAATGTAATGGCAGGATTCTACCTGCGGTTTATTTCTTTGAGTGCTAGCTAGCTCAGGGATCGACATTTAGGTGTCTCAGCGCATCCTTTACAATCGCTGAGGGCAAGCCGCTGTCAACTTGCAGGGTTCTACCTGCGGTTTTTTTCTTTGAGCGCAAGCTAGCTCAGGGGAGTGTTAGTCCGCTTATGTGGCAAAATCAGATCGGCCGTTTACCCACGACCTACAAATTTGTGTCTCACCTACTTGATTCTTTTTTTTATCTAATAAACATTTCTTTATACTTATAACACTCTGGTTTTATTTGCAAAACCTAGGTAGGTGTTGCACTGGCGCCCAACGTTATCTAATGTTATAAAAGAAAGGTGCCACACCCTAGACCCCACATATACACTACCGCTCAAACGTAGTTGGCCGCCCAGTAAAATACATTTTGTAAAAGTTTGAATGAGTGAAACTGTTTTATAATTATTTGAACTAATTATAAACAATATTTTAGACATTATACATATTGCAGTTTTTGCACATATTGCAGTTTTAGTTTGGATCCATAAACTTAATATTTTGATTTGACCTTTTCCCAGTCTGCTGTTATCCAATTCTTGTGTTCTCTAGTCCAATTAGTGTCTTCTTCTTATTAACTATTTTAAGAAGTGGTTTTGAGACTGCTATTCATCATTTAAGTCCTGCGTCAAGGAGTCTTCTTTTGACTGTGCATACACTCGCTGATTTATCACGTCCCATATTGAATTGTGCAGCTATTTCTGTGCAGTTAATCATCTATCCCGTTCGTTTATAATAACTATATTCAAATCTTCACTCAAAGTTTAGGCTCTCGGTCTGCCTGGTTGACGATTGGTGCAAATTGTTCTTTCAGACGCAAATTTCTAAACAATGTAGTCAATATTTTGTCTTGTTATTTTCTCCGGGCTTAAAATCTCACGATTACTTTTAACGGATTTATGAAGGGCGATTGTTATGCCTCCGATCCTTGGTAATGTTCCTTAGTTTTACTCATTTTCTTCAAAAAACAAAACTACTACCTCAAAGATTAACTATTAAAGAAGAAGTTCCGCCAATGACACTATCTTGGTTTTATGACCCGGAATTGGCAAATAATAATAAAGATACTAAAAATGAAACCCAATAAAATTGTTTTTAAAGATGTATTGTTTGTAATGTCAATAAAAGTGCAGGTGGCCATATTCTTTTGAGCGGTACTGTATATCTACGTTTCGTTTTTTGTCAGGATAGAATTGAAATATAGATAAATTCTTGTTACAGATATTTGAAAAAAATATTTTTCAAAGAAATACCACGAAAATGGAACTTCAGCAAGACGCAACAGGTAAGATGTTTTCCATACCGATTTATTTTTTATTACCATTCATACCGATTTCTCCAATCAAGAAATAGAGTGGTTATTTTATAGGTACTACCCTGGTACAGATTGGTTAGCACATATTTCCCATCTGTATATGACATAACTGTATAAAAAAAGTAATTTATAAATATTATTAATTATTGGCTCAGTGGCGGAGCCCTCCGTCCGCGGAGTCAATGGTCGCGGGTTCGATTCCCGCATCGGATTAAATATTTATATGGATTTATAAATGTTTATTCCGAGTCTGGTAACTCCCCAATCCGCATTTCCTTTCCTGCCCCATCCTTTCTTCTCTATCCTTTCCCTTCCTCTCCGCCAATCCACGGTCTGCCGTGCCAATGGATGCGTGGCTAGGGGCGAGCCTAGTCGTAAAACGTGCCGATCGTCCCGGGGTCGGGCTCCCCCGGGGACTATGGTGCCTTACCTCAGCATGCAGGGCTCTGCTGGGGCTGACCTCCATCCTCCCTTGCGGCTCGTGGGATTCACTAAGACGAATTTAATATACCTAATTTGTCGAAAATGACGGCGACGTGGTTCGCCACCCGTCACGTCCTGATTCTCACGAGGGCGAAAAGCGACCAATGACGAGCCGTTTCGCTGCGATGAATGGCAGCGGATAGAGCTCTGTGGTCTCTGCCAACCCCTGCGGGGGATAGGCGTAAATATATATATATATATATATTAATTATTATTTAAAATTTTCAAAAAAAAATTGTAAATTTACTTTAATTATTATTATATAGTATTATACTTTTTGATAACTAGGGCACTTAACATAATGCGTTCGTTTTAGTTTTTTACCGATATCGAAATTTGTCAGCCCCTGAAAAAGCCAATGAAAAATCCAGTCACTTTGACTTAAACCAAAAAATAACTCATGTTTCTATAAAATGTTTTTTACCTTGGACACAATATTTCTTCTAAGAAAGAATTTCGAAATACATTAACAGACGCAGACATGTGTTCGCCAGATCGATATTGGTTGCTGCATACCACGGTCATTTGAGACTTACGGATCTTCATAGTGAAAAAAAAAAAATCTAGAATATATTTAGTATGAAAATGGTTTTATTTTTGAAACTATCATTCAAATTGTTTTGCTGCCTGATTGCCATACACCTAATAATATCTAAGGTGATGAAATGATTGCTAAAATTGAGCTGCAAAATTAGAATAAAATTGGGAAAAAAAGTTATACGAATTTATTAACACACTAAATTAAAAACGTGAGGTGTATATGAATCTCGATTAATTTTAAAATGTTTTATTTTTTATCTGTGTTCTATGTCATTATATGCATGTCGTTGGCATGTATGTCAAACAATAAGCTAAAAGTGGCCTGCAGTTACAAGCAAAGGCGAATTGTATACGAAACCATTGAATGGGTTTAAGGCGAATTATGACTGGTTTGAGACTTATACGATAATTATTATTTGTATTGTAGAATTTAGAGGAACTGCTTGTAATCAATTTTTATAAACGAATCAATCTTCATGAATAAATCACTGCTTATTTACAATTCACTTAGTTTTTTCAAAGTTAAACCTTTGTCATTACATTTTCCGAGTTCGTTGAATCTTCGTTCGTCTTTTTCAATGAAATGCAGAGTTAACTTTTCTTTTTATTTTTTTTATATATTCACGCCTATCCTCCGCAGGGGTTGGCACAGACCACATCTCCATCCGCTGCCATTCATCGCAGCGAAACGGCTCTTTCATTGGTCGCTTTTCGTCCTCGTGAGAATCAGGACGTGACGGGTGGCGAACCACGTCGCCGTCATTTTGAACAAATTAGGTATATTAAATTCGTCTTAGTGAATCCCACGAGCCACAAGGGAGGATGGAGGTCAGCCCCAGCAGAGCCCTGCATGCTGAGGTAAGGCACCATAGTACCCGGGGGAGCCCGATCCCGGGACGATCGGCACGCTTGCGACTAGGCTCGCCTCTAGCCACGCATCCCGGAAGGATAGAGAAGAAAGGAAGGGGCAGGAAAGGAAATGCGGATTGGGGGGGGGGGGTTACCAGACTCGGAATAAACATTTATAAATCCATATAAATATTTATTCCGATGCGGGAATCGAATCCGCGACCATTGTCTTCGCGGGCGGAGGGCCCCGCCACTGAGCCAATCTGTCGTGTTTTCTTGCAAGTTGGTTTCGGTCAAATTTTGATTGTGCGATTTAAGCAACTCTTGCATTTCATTTGATTGTATCTCTTAAGTTTCTCGTCCTATTCAAACCACTTTAGCAAGAGACAGCAGTAACCTAAGATTATCGTCTCGTTAATAAATGATACTAAATCTTCTTTATATACTGATTAGATCGGTGAATAAATATTTGGCTGGAAATAAAAAAAAATTTGAAATCGCGAATAAGATGACCATGAATGGGAGGGAGGACCTTTCACTGTATGCACCTTTTCAATTAACTGTTCCATTTCAACAAGTCCCACAAGTCTAGTATAACAATATGTTCTGTTTATGTATCAATTTCTTCTGTTTTGTTTGGAGGTATAGTTAAGATTTTCTTCCCGTTCATTTTATTGTTACTGAAGCCGATGCTATTTTTACTATGTGTGAGAGAGACAACGAATAAATGTAGGATCAGGACGGCAAACTACAGGCATTCTATACCTCCTTGCCATATTTTTATTATATACAATCTGGCAATCTATGTACAAACTGTATCTATACTTATATACATTATATACCTATTAACTATTCTATTATAAACTTTTTGCTATTTGAATGTACACATAACTTATACGCCATGAACCTATAATATCTATTTAAAACTTATCCAATCTATCACTGTAACAAGAATTTTGTATTACATTGTCTATAATTGTCCTGTGTGTCACTATATTTTCTATTTACAACACTATTACAAACAGTTTTTCACTATGCACTATATTTGCCCTGCACTACTATATTTGTCCTACACATATATTGTAAAATATACAGTAATAAATATTAAAAATTAATGGTAAAATGTAGTCAGAAATATAAATTAGTCAAATTTGTTGTATGTTCAAAATTCTAATCATATTTTTATATGATTTTAGATACTATATCCCAAATGGCGTCGTACAACTTCACCAAGAAGATAAATGTATTTGTTTATCATTGCGAAGATGAAAATGAAACGCTTGTAAATCAAAATGCAAGTTTAACAAACATTAAAAATATTGATTTAAATGGAATGAAAAATTCTCAACACAAATGCAGTAAAGGGCAAATGTTACAAGAAGTAAAAGAAAACTGTAAGCGAAGAGCTAGTACAGAAAAACGTCCATGTAAAAGAAACAAAGTTGATCTTGATAAACAAAATAAGTCTTTTCCATCAACTGAGACATTGCATGAAGCGAACCGGGTTACCGAAACTATTGATATAACCCAAAATGATACAAGCCGAATAGCAAGCAATGAAAATTTGCTAGATTGCCTGTCAAAAAATTTAGTATTGATTGTGGAAGCTTTTGTAAATCATAGACGAGCCTATAATTTTTATAAATCCCGCAGTAATAACATTTTTGCTGAAAATATTAGGACACGATTTATAAAAATAAAGTATGCTTACTTCGAAAAATCTGAACATATAGTTAATTCTATGATTTTACCACGAGAACGTGATCTGGTTTTTGTTAAAAAGTTTTTGTATAAAACGTTATTATTCATAAATAAAGAGAGAACTACTTATGAGTGGATAAAAAGAATTTATTTAGATTTAATACAATGGGCTAAGCATAGAAAATGTTGCCCAAATCACAAACTTCCTCAAAGTTCAACATCTCAATCGACAGTAAATTTTCAACTCGAAAAACAAGTTTCGAACGGGTGTCAAGCGACGCTTCCGCAGCATAACCTTTTGGGCGATAATATATACAATCATAATATTTCCAGAAATCCTATGGTTAATTTATTTTCAGCCGGACCTCCTGAAAATGAAATATCAATAAATATCGATCCAAAATATATGCCAAACGTTACAATTCGTCCTGATACACAAAATCCAATTAATTGTCAATTTAACATGCAAGTTAATCAAGATAGATGTGTCCTACTCCCTTTAGTGAACAGAAATCCAAACTGTAACTCAAAAGCGAGTTTTAACTTCGACGCTAGATATAATACCCAACCACCCAGATATGGAGAGACTATTCAAAATCTGAACCCTGAATGTAATGTTTTCCATGGAAAGACGTCATTCATAGATGATTCCCGCCACCATGAACTAAGAAGACCTAATGACGCTACGTATGCAAGCCTGCCGCCCAGATATGAGGAAAATATTCAAAATCTGAATCCTGAAAGGAATTTTATCTATGAAAATACACCATTAATAGATAATTCCCACCAAGAAGAACTAAGAAGATCTATTTCAAGGGACAGTGGATTTATGAGTCCAGATGGATTTCTTTCGACGTTAGAAAAAACGGTAATTTTTTTGTTATACTAAGTTCTCATTACATTTCATCCCAATTAAGAATATTCTAAAGTAGAGGAAATTGAAAAAAGTATGGACCAAAACTATATTTTAAAGTATTTTTTTATTAATATGTAAACATAATGAAGTTAAGGAGACATGTTTAAATGTTGTTAACTTGTGAAGAGTTTCTTGAATACTGCCATCTTAATTATTTCTTTAATGATAAAAAAATCTTTTTGATCGCCCGGCGTACTTGAAATATATTTTGGCGCACCATGTGCGTGCACCAAAGATGTAGTAATGTGGTTGTGGTCAAGGTGTGGTGTGGTGAAGGCCATGGGGCCAGGTTTTTTCGCTATTGGGGTTCATAACAGTAAAAATCCATAGTAAATTTCACTTCGTTTATTTTTACACCAAACACTTTGTGCATATTGACAAAGGATTTCTGTTATGTACTTTTACGCATTTTGTGAGCCATTTTCAATCAATATAATCTCGGTACAATAGTTGGAATTTACGCCCGCATAACAGATCCTCCATCATACCCCCTGTGATGGAGGATCTGTTATGTGGGCGTGATTTCTTCAAAACACATGTTAGCACAGCGTAATACTCGCCGGTGTCGGTCCATACCATGGATACAAATAAAAGCCTCCTCCACACAGTCCATAGGCTAATTTGTGCCTCTCGTACCTTTCCAAGGTTTCTTTAGGTGTATGCCCGAGTCACTAAAAAGCGGTCGTCTCGTGGTTGTGTGCAACGGCTTCTCCCAGAACTGCTTTCTCTGATCGGAACCTGTCTCTTGGTATCGAATCCATGTTCTTTGAAAAGTCACAAGCTAAAAAAGGGATTATTTTTTTAAAAACAATAGCTTCAAATTTGGAATTTACTTTTCTTCATACCCAGACTCTATTAGGTTCCAGTAACACGATTTGGCTATTAAAATCTCTTTAGAACAAAATTATTACCAATAATGTAGAAAAATCAAAACTGCAAAGGGGTGTAATTTATTTTACACGAAATACAATTATTATAATTTTTTGATACAAACCAATACTATTCTTACATCATCTGCCAACAGATGGCGGCAAAAGTCATATAAAATTAGGTTTTGTTTATTGAATAAAATAAATAATGATATTGATTTTAATATGTGAGCACATACATAAACATACGTTCACTTTTGGGATCACATCTTAACAAGTAGATAAAAGTTTGTTAAGATACATGAAGGTCATTCATATTTTTAATTGTCAAATTTTTGACTTTATTATCAGCTCCTCACTAATTTTAGTTTCCACAAACATGCTGTAGATATGTTTACATAGTACAAACATTGCATTGCATTCAAGCTCAAATTCAAAAAGATTCATCGGTTTTCAGAACGTTAAAATTATTTTTGAGTAAGTATTAATTTGTGAGTCTGGCTGTTTGTGCATCTCGTTTGTGTGTTCAATGGCATTCTCGCTTTATTGTAGTTGTAACTTTAATATATTTTTAAAGACAGATTGTGTTGCCACCACAACCGACCCAAATGATTAATAATATGTATTTTGTGTTCATTTTTAGGGTGACGCTCAAGGACAACAAAATGAATTAAATGTGGCAAATCCATTTACACCAAAAGAAACCTCCAATTTCGTCAACGATAAAAGTGTTTACGCACCATGTACAGTGTGTAAAATATCCACAAATACAATGTGTTTGGGATGCTTTAAATTTTTCTACTGCAGTGAAGCTTGTCAGGTTAATAATTATGTTACTAATATAGTCTATTTACTACTTTATTTAAATATTTGATACATATAACCTGCGCGTGTATGCATACAATACGTCAGTAATTGGTTCAGTGGCGAAGCTTACCGCATTCGGAGTCAACGGTTGCAGTTTCCATTCCCGTATCGGGGATAAATATATGTACCGCCGATAGGTATTTATTCGAAGTCTGGATAACCTACCACATTACCTTGATCAAGTGCGGAATGTGGAATGAGGAAAGTTAGGTCTCTAAGAATGAAGAAGCCCGTGCCCGCATATATGGGGTGTAGTAAAAATATATAATATGTGTTGCTGGTATGAGATGTCTAGCTCCGCGGTCGCCAACTCATTTTCTCGATGTATCGGAATGTAGAATCTTCGGGAGAATACCACGATAAACTGGACATGGTATTGTTTTTATAGGATAGGAAGGCAAACGAGCAGGCGTGTCACGCGATGGAAAGCAATCAATGCCGCCCATAGACATCCGCAGCGCCATAGGCAGTGCGGAAGCGTTGCCGACCTATAAGGAAAATGTTATTATGGGGAGTGGGAATGGAAGGGGGAGAGGATAGCTAAGCTACCCCTCAGACGCCGGTTTTCTGCGGGAGTATGGTACTTCCCCGGGCGAGCTGGCCCATTCATGCTACAGACTAATATTATACCATTCTTGACAAAGTGTTCGTGTGTAGCGTGGCTCTACCACTTTGAAGGTAATGTACAGTGGAACTCTGTAGCACGACGATCGCGTTCACGAACTCAATGTAGAGCAATTTAAAAGGCATATTTTAAGATTAAAGCAATATAAAATTGACAGGAGGAGGAAACTCTGTTAATTGACTTTAAATTTAAGGATTAAGTTTTTAAATATGTACAGTACAGTACAGTTTTTACTTAATTTTTTTTACCTGTTAATGGCCAGTACATTATTTTAAATAGATTATGCTCAAATATTTTACATCGGTGATTGAGTCTTACAATTATATATTGTTGATTAGTGTATAGATTTTTATTTTATGTTAAAGCTTAGGTGTGAAGAAAAACACTGACATTGCTGTATTCAAATACATACATATTCATTGAACTGATAGAGCCATTATCAGGGTAATAAACGTTAGACTTCAGACGTTGAATGGATTACATTTTAAATTAATATCCTTAAGAATAACTTTATCTTAAATTAGAGTTTCTTTTTTGTCTTAAATGTAATATGATTTAATTTTTCTTTACAGAGGGCTGATTGGAATCAACACAAGCATCAGTGCAAAAAAAGTTAAATTACATCGAGCGAATGATTTGTCAGTGAAATTAAATCTATTATATACTAAAACAATTGTTTAATTTGTATATACATATAATCCACTGACTAAATATTATCCTAACTAATTGCTACCTATGTGATCAGTCCTTATTACTCAATCGCATAAAAGTGGAACTTCTAGGTGGCATTGCGCGAACATAATCATGAGGCGCTGACTAGGTGCAACGTGGCTTCGTTTCCAGTAATAACGAACAATTCAACATATGTACATACATCCATTATAAAATTCCCAGTACTCTTGTTCAGTCATCGAAAATTGTCACTTGTTTTAGTTTGTTACTTAATCTAATATTTACATTAATTATTTTGATGTAACAATTAGTTTGAAATAAATAAAGTTTTTTTTTGGAACTATTGCTGCGGACATTCATAATTATCTTAAAAATAAACAGAAATAAGTCATTATCGACGAAAATATTTAATATCATCAACTATTATTGAATACAATATCATTAGTACAATATCATAGTTGTATCGATAGAATAAACAGTGGTTTGTGTATAGTTTAGTAGAGTTCGTGTTTGGAGTTTAAGTCTCCGCACAGAATGACAGCTGGGTTTATGTTCAGGAGCGCCTCTATGTCTGAACTGAAACTCGTAGAGTTCCATAGATAAATCAGAGTTAGTGTTTCAACAAAAACAAGTTAATAACTTTACAAGTAATTTACTAAGGACAAGATAAAGGCAGTCAAGGAGTTATACTTAGCACTCAAAAGAAAATGTAATGCCCCCAAAATACCTAACTTTGAAAAAACAGTGATTCTAACGACAGACGCTTCCGATATTTCAATCAGCGCGGTATTTTCACAAGGGACCATAGGGTCAGATATAAGGGTAGCATAGATCACGTACACTATCATCGACCCAAGTTAAATACTCAACAATAGAAAAATGTTATTAGCCATTATATGGGCAACTAAGTATTTTAGATCACATTTATGTGGTAGGAAATTCAGCACATACACCGATCAACGTCCTTTTATCTAGTTAATGAACGTCAAAGACCCTAATTCAAAGCTTACTCACTAAAATAAATTTCGATATTATTTATAAAAGGGAAAGTACAACACAAACATCGACGCTTTATCTCGAATAAAAATAAACGCTTTAAATATACCGACTGAAATAGTGAACTATCAGTTATCAGACGAACTAATCACCGCAACTCGGTTGTAAATAATTTACCCCAGAACTCAGTTGCTAACGAATTTGACTTTAGTATAATAGAAATTAGGACGTTATTAGATATGTCCACGACATCCATTCCGAATAATGACCCCATAGAAACAAATAATCAATTGAGTCAAACAGACAAGAAGGAGATCCTCAGTTGCACTGACGTAATCGATAAACAGTTCTACATAAGAAGCACTCCCGGTCTTGAGTATATACAAATTTAATGGAACTATTAGCGGATAGAAAGTTCTATTGCTACTTTTATAATGAAGAAGTCTACTACCTGTTCTGTGAAGTATATAACACAGTATTTAGTACTCAAGAAACAAAACTATACAGGTGCACAACTAGGACCCTAATTTATAACAGCAAGCACAAGAAAAAAGATATTACACTGGAAACATTTAAAAACCTCAGAAAAAATTACCACTGGAAAAATATGTACGCGTCTATTTCGCATTTATATAAATAAATGCGAAACTTGTTTAAAAACAGAATACGAAACAATCCCTTTAAAACTACATATATAACTAATATTAACCCTCTCTATACAATGGAACACATCATCATCTCATTATTATACATAGCTTCTCAAAGTTTCTCAAGCCGTACCATTATAAGCGACTGCGAAGCATACACAACGCCGAAGCTCTATTACAGATCTTCCCCGTATTAGTTATACCTACTGAAACACCTACCTGGGTTTTGTCAAAAAAAAACCAGGGCGTTATCAATTTTAAAATATGTCTATTACAAAAAGATTCATGTAGGTGAGCCACAAATTTGTAGGTCGTGGGTAAAGGGCCGATCTGATTTTACAATGTAAGCGGACTAATACTCCCCTGCAAGTTGGCAGCGGTGGGCGGCCTACGTGATGGTCAGCGCTGCGCCGGAACTCCGACGACGGTGGGTGGCCTCAGCAATAGTAAGGCCTACACTGGGACTCCCTAAGTATCATTTCCTGACGCTCAAGGAAGACAGCCGCAGGTAACACTCTGCACCGCAAGTAACATACTGCACCCCAAGTAACATACTGCACCGCAGGAAACAAACTGGACCGCAGCTAACACTCTGCACCGCAGGTGACACCTTCCGTTACATTGCGTTGTGCACCGCAGGTAACACGCGCAGGTAGAACGTGCAGGCAGAACCCGTAAAACGGGGTTTAATTCCTACACTTGTTTTTAAAATAAGTAATTGCTAAGTAAGGCGCTCTTAAGAGACGTGGCGGTGCACGTTGATATTTCCAAAACAGTCGAACCATCATTGAGGGAACGACCCCCGGCGCCCATCCGTATTTTCGATAAAAAAACCCGAGCGGTCCACGAATAAGGTCGAGATAGCACGAAGGCGCGAGCACCGCGTCCTACCTACCTACTTGAGTTTACAAAATCCATCAATCTGTCACCGCGTGGCTTTGTAACACTTAATGTATGGCGACCAAAATACATTCGATGGCAGATCGTGTTTATGTTATAATAATTTATTTTTATCATTCTTTTTTTATATATTCACGCCTATCCCCCGCAGGGGTTGGCAGAGACCACAGAGCTCCATCCGCTGCCATTCATCGCAGCGAAACGGCTCGTCATTGGTCGCTTTTTGCCCTCGTGAGAATAAGGACGTGACGGGTGGCGAACCACGTCGCCGTCATTTTCGACAAATTAGGTATATTAAATTTGTCTTAGTGTATCCCACGAGCCGCAAGGGAGGATGGAGTTCAGCCCCAGCAGAGCCCTGCATACTGAGGTAAGGCACCATAGTACCTGGGGGAGCCCGATCCCGGGACGATCGGCACGCTTGCGACTAGGCTCGCCCCTAGCCACGCATCCATTGGCACGGCAGACCGTGGATTGGCGGAGAGGAAAGGAAGGACGGAGAAGAAAGGAAGGGGCAGGAAAGGAAATGCGGATTGGGGGGGTTACCAGACTCGGAATAAACATTTATAAATCCATATAAATATATAAATATTTATTCCGAAGCGGGAATCGAACCCGCGACCATTGACTCCGTGGGCGGAGGGCCACTGAGCCACTGAGCCAATCGGTCGGTAATAATTCATTAATTATTATATTACAGTTATTATTTTAATGTGAATACACCTTAGTGTACTCATACTAATATTTTAACTTAAACTTACTAAAATTATATTATTGTATAATTAAAACATGTAACATTCCGTTACATTACCTGCCGGCCTTCAACAGGATTTTATCATTCTGCAACGATAAAATCCGTATTCAGCTTCTGAACTATTGTCTATAAAACCCATTATGATTTAAAATAAATTTTAAAGAGCACACGTAACAAATTAAAATAAAGACGAAACACCGTTCTATTACAACATTAATTATTAAAACATGTTACCTGGTTAACAGCCAATAACATGAAAATATGAGAAAAAATATTAAATTAAAAAAATAATTACGAAATTAATATGATTTCACAATTTTTTTTTTTGACACGAACAGCAAATGTTAATATTGCTGGAAATTTCTAAAATACAATATATATGAACACGCTTTTGATTGACTGTAAATATAATAATATTGTAGAGTATTTTATCAAATTACAATTAAAGAGACAAAAATATAGTAAAAATACCATAACAAACACAAAACGCAGAGCAACAACGATTTACACAAAAAAATACACTTAACACACACGAACAATCTGCGACCACTTATGTAACAAAATCAGACGATGCAACGTAAAAGGGCACCAGTGAAACACCTACTTGGGTTTTGTCAAAAAAAAACCAGGGTGTTATCAATTTTAAAATATGTTTATTACAAAAAAAGTCGGAATAGGTGGTTGAACAGATCGTACTCGCTTTTTAGGAGATCCTAGACGGCGGTCGGTCGGTAAGGCATGGCCTTACCGACCGTTGGCATGTCCGAACCACGATTAGCAACCTCTTGCATAACGTCACCAGAACAGTGGGCCCTAGCAATATCATCTAAGTAAATGGCATCTTCACCAGTCAAGTTCAATTACAGTCAGTGTTGTGCATGTTGACAAAGGAGTTCTGTTACGCTACCTTTGCGCGTTTAGTGAGCCATTTTCAATGAATACCATTTCGGTACGATAGCTGGAAGTAAGCCCGCCCAAAACAACAGAACGTTTTTTTTATGATTTCGTGTTACATTCACTCACAGTTATACACAATACACTATCGCTGTAATGATAGAAAAATCGCACTACACATACACACATACACTCACACACACAAGTACATTCTTTACTGTGGGTGATGTCGAGGGATCAGAACATGTGCTTTTCTGGAAGAAAGCCATTGTTTTTTCGTCTTTTAAGTGTTTTTTTGTAGATGAGAAGTGGGTTCTATATAATAATGTATAGAACCCACTTCTCACTTTTAAAAACAATTTGCCTCAAAAACGGATCGGCTTCATACCGAGAAAAAAAGAGACGCGTAGGTAGTTAGTTGATTGAGAGCCATCTCCGTTAATTCATGATATACCTACACACATATGTTAATGCATACGTGTGTGGGTATCTCATGGATTAATTCATGCCGAATTTTTTATCTGGTTTGGTATAACAATGCTATTTAAATATATTTTCCATATAATAAAAAATATTTTCTGCTAATTGTTTAGTGTATATAATGCAATCTTTGCATAGGAAAATAACACACACACAGGGGTGTGGGATCGAGCCTCGGGGATGAACTTCACTGCTGGCGCAGCAACTCCTAAAGTAAGATAACTACGTACTAAGATAACTTTCTGATTTTACCAAATGACTAAAACGTTTAAGTATTTTAATGAAATAATGTTTACCTTCGCATTGCAACGTGACTTCATTGGCAGGTAAGTTTATATTTGCGCAGTAAGTTCTAAGAAAGTCCAATCCGTTAATACTGTCAGTTCCACATATGCTGACACGGTCGCACCGTATCAAATTTATAAACTTGTGGCGAAATTTGACACTGGTGTCTGCTTGCAATGGAATATAAACAAACCATTTAGCTTGTACCTCACCACCTATGCCGATTATAAATGTATTATCACTGTACATTTTAATATTAGTTTGTAGTTTACTACTTCGAGTTAATGAAGGATGCTCTTGTATCAAGTCGGAATTTATATGCTTTATTCCACGACAAACAATGGGCTTAGTGGCGGGGCGGGGCGGGTAGTCAATGATCGCGGGTTCGATCTCCGCATCGGAATAAATATATGTATGGCCTACAAATATTTATTCCGAGTCTGGTAACCCCGCCAATCTGTATCGGACAAGCGTGGTGGGTTAACGTCCGTTCCTCCAGAAATTGGGAGGCCCCTGCTCAGCAGTGGGACATTTATGGGCTGTGAAAAAAAATCATTCAATGTAAATAGATATAGGCTCTAGGCTTCATAAAAGATTGCCGAATTGACGATATCCCCCTCCTTTTGCTCTGTAACGTCGGAACGTGTAGTGACGTAATATTTTCCTTTGCGATTGTTGTAGTTATAGTGAGAGATACCGTGATCATTGACTTTGCTGTTATAGGTGTTCTTCAGACAAAACGGTCCAGCCGCACATGTCATGGAGTGTGTAATATTCGTATATGGACAGTCAAAAGTTTTACTTAGCTAAGATCCGCGACAAGCAAAACAATAACAGAAAATTAATAATGTGTGTTTTTCCGTTGGGTTTAGTGGATTTATTTGGAACTTAAACCAAAAACTTACCGAAAATCGGCCATCAACTCTCCACCCACCAACCACTATACACAACGCCAAACACACACTATCACTTTTCCATCTTGTACACGATACGTGTTGAGCCCCAACACGAGGCATCTTCAGGTATAGTAGACTCTACGGAAGACAACCCTTTTCGGTTGTTTTCGGTTGACTGTCCATATAGTGATGGATTTCCGCAAAGTAACGCCTGACTCCATTAATAAATGTAATATTCGTGCTAAAATCGATAAAAAGTATTTAAATATATTTAATTAATCGTGTTTACGTGTATATGTTGTTTTCGTTCTGTTTAGACATTAGTTACGCATGCCTACATAAAGGGAAGCGTCGATGTAGCACGGCCTGAATTTGATAGGAATGCAACGCAACAGAATACGCCTCGTGCCAACAGTGACACTGCAGGGAAGCGCTGACGCAGCACGACCTGATTTAGTTAGAATTGCAACACACCAGACTCATCATACCAATGGTGGCACGTTGTCGTTGTCAGCATTCACACATCGAAGTTACTAGACTAGTTAGTTAATTAGTTGTAATAATTATTGATGTAATTTTTATGATTTTATATGTTTCTGCAGTTAAAAAAATTCCATCTACTTCGAAAAATAAAAAATTATCTCAGCCGAAAGTTTCTGAGATTTTAAAGCTAACTCTGGGTCCGGTGGAAGGAGATAAGGTAACTTTTCCAATGTTTTTGTATGATTTATGTAGCTAGAGTTTTAGGAACAATAGGAAGCCAGAGAATTTCCTCGTTTTCAAAAAAAAAAAAACTTTGCACGGCACGCCTGATCGGTAAGAGATAAGAGGGTAGTTTTCGAACAGAATATGTTGAGTATAATTAGCAATTGAGTAAAAAAATCCGATTCGGCTGAAAACAAGGTAACCGCTAAACCAAGCCTTTATATTTAGCTTTTTTGAAGTGGGAACTCTTTATGTATAATTTTGAGATGTGTTGATTTTGATAGGAATACACCAAAACAGGAGATCTCCGTACTAGCGGTAACACACTGGAGAGAAGCGTCATCGTCGCAAGTCCTTTGCGCCTCGACAGGGGCGTGCGAGCGAGCCTCAACGATCATCATTCTGACTTTTTTCTGGGTTGCAGTCGCATCTCGGTCTTGTGCTACAGCTTTTTAAGAAGTTTTACATGATAAAACAGTCCATATTACATAACTTTACAGTTCCGTAAGGAAGCGGCTGTTCAGGGAATTGTTTTACAAACCCCTAATGAAAAAAGGACCTTTGCAAATCTTAACAGTTTCAAAAATAGACATTATCTCACGCTATAATAGCCCTCCCGGTTATATACAATACGTTGTTCCACAGGGAGACTGTCTCTTGCCATTATTTTTCTCGCTCAACACCTCTGATAAGTGCCAATCCGCGGCCACTTCTCTTCTCAAGCAATGTCTTGAACCATTCCCTAATCTGATCTTGAATCTACTTTACCTTCAGTCTCCATTGAGAAGCAAGTTAAACCTGGAGAACACTGCATTCATGATTCACCTCCGATCCGTCGGATAGTACCGATATATTCCCGGGAACTTTCGTGCGCCCTTTTCTTTAAGGAGAGCGGTTTAGTGATTTGGGCTCTTTATGCCAAATCTTCGGCTCGCATTCTCACGTGGTCAACGCATTCGGGATTTACGGGTGAAATACAGTGCGTTTCTTTCGGGCACTTTACTGAACTTCCCGTAAGGGTCTCACCAGGTGAGGTTGTACGTAATGAGGATAGTAACCGCACTCTCAGATTCCCATCATCTGATATTTGACACATACCATCAGAGACAAGCGAAATTCATCGAGGAGGAACAGTGACAGTGACACTCAAACGCTTACTCACGACTATTAACTCAACTTGTGCTGTGTTGGTAGTCGTGATTCGTTTGTGTTCTTTGTTCGAACGAGGTTTGTAGATATTTGCCACCTTGGTTAGTCTTTACACCACACCCTCACGCCCTTCGCCGGCTAAGCGTGAACTGCGTGCTTACTACGAGCGACGACTCCACTTTCTTATCCGCGGGCTTCCGAATGAATTGGCAATTGCAGACATCATTCTCGCATTTAGAAAGTTAATCTCAGCCGGTGATCTCCGTTGCCAGGATCCAGAGCCTCTGTATATGCGAGCCGCTCGGTTTGGTATTAGCGACCCTCGACCTCAATCCATTGAGAAAACCAGTTTTTCGTGTTAAGAAAATCTGCGGCCTCCCTGGAATCACTTTAGAGGCTACGCACAAAAGCGGCAGCACAAACTATTGTTACTATTGTCAGTATTACAGTAGTAATTGCTATTTGCGTCCTCGCTACGGCAAAATGCAGGCGATCACGCCATGGTGGATTGTACTCAAATCTTTCAATCTTCCTTGCTGTGTTCTATACGGCTAGGAAAGCTATATAGCTATTAAGGGGGTTACCCGGTACTATACTACTGTGGTAACGAGGCGGTCTCAGTTACGAAAAACACTAACAAAAGCCGGACAGAACGACGCGGTCCCTTTGACCGTGCCGACTACGGTCCCACCACACATACCTGCGCTGCTGCAGGTAAAAATAAATTCCAAATCTGATGTTATTGAACCTTCTGAGAATAATAAACCCGCCTATATAATATTATCCGCCTATATAATGGCGTGCCTCGTTACTGCGGTCGCGAAAACGCATGAGTTAGGCAGGGGCTACCCAAACAATGTGAGCCCTAAGCGGCCAAATAATCCTCCAAACAATGCTGCACGGTTGGACTATGGGACCGAGGTTAAACAATAGCAAAAATTCCAGCGATTTAATCGCCAATTTCTCATTGGTGAAAGACTTCTTGTCTTCTATTAACTTGTCTTACTACGAAGTCTCGCGTACAAAATTAGGATAGCAGGAAACATTCAAGATAGGCTCACGGTTTTAGTCGCGCACATGAGCTTTATCAACCCGCTGTAAGACTTCTAAGTGCACCTAGCTAAAAGCACTTCGAAATTATCGCCATTAACTCAAATTCAAAATGTATAACACAAATACAAGTGAAATTAAATCTCGCTTCCTGACTGTCGCGTTATAACGTTCAAAAAAGGGACTCTAACTTCCAACGTAGGTACAACAGCGCAACGCGTCGCTTCCACCGCTTGTCTAGGTACTCTTTTCCTGTCTCCAGCAAGTGCTTCGCTTGACGGAACACATTCTAAAAGGTACATTCTAGCGTAAACCCATTTACACGAGAGCGCTTTTCTTCGACGTGGTAAAAGCCTTTGATAAGGTTTAGCATAACGGCTTGTTATACAAGTTGTACCACATGGGTGTGCCTGATAGACTCGTACACATCATACGAGCATTTCATACGAATCGAACCCTAGAGCTTTTTTAAACTATTTGTTACTTAGGTACTTAGGTCAAACAGTTACTTCGGTACAATCTTCCTCTACACGTTTAACGTAGCGATATGACGAGATTCAAATTGACATATACACGAGAACCTCCGCCACGGCGTTAGGCCTATGGAACCTGCCATAATTTCCCATTAAACTATCATTTTGCCAGGCCTAGTATTCGATAAAGCTGTAAAAGCCAATAGGCTACCAGCAACAACATCTTCGTATCCATATATGGCCTTTATCTATGGTGCGGCTGGGGTCACACTTATGGGCGTGGACCTTAAAAGTATAAGGATAACAGGCCATATAGTCATCGAAATAAATTCGTTCCTTTGCACACACGTCCTCTCGAGAGACGTCCGCTCACACGTGAACTACTTCTATCGCTGCCCGGCCACACGGCGGCGGCGGGATCGTACAACGGGCACGTTATATGACGAGGCTTAGTCAGATTTAGAGCTAACGTGAAGTTTCTCAGGGGACCCGTTGCTGCGGCTTTATGGTAATCAACGGTTTTATGGTAAGCCGATATGAACTTTTAATTTTGCCACCCTAATGGATTTTTTGAAAACTGTTAAGTTAATGTAAACAATGGTAAAAAATGAAAAGGAACGTCATATTTTGTTTTGTATACACAGCATATGTACATAATTATGTAGTTTATAATTAAGGATAATGAAGCGTTGCATTCAATCCGTATATATTATATTATCATCATTCTTATATCTCGTATATATTATTATAGCTACACACTACAGAATACTATATTTCCGGAACAAATTCTCGGAATGCGCTTTGTTGTTTCGCATTCGCAGAACGCGCTTTGATATTCCACATTCGCGGAACGCTCTTTGTTGCTGCGCACGTGCAGGCGCGACCGCGTCTTCCGCACCTCGCACTCTTCTCTCTCGCCATATATATAATAGGTCCGCTTTTGTAAACAAAAAAGAAATAAATATTCAGTTACGACTACCTCTTACAATATAAAAATCAAGTAACTAAGACATACCTATTTGATTACCTAATTGACACATCCTCATATTTAGCAAATAATGAAATATTATGAGTTTTTGTATATGACCTGAATCTATTTAGATATAAGGATTATTTCAATGAAAAGAATTCAGTCTTCTTCCGCTCTTTAAACTGCAAACAATTTTCAAATTGTCTTTTTAAAAACCTTTCACCATCGTCCACAACCTATGCTCTTTTATCCCTATACTCCGTTTTTTTAATTATATTAGCTGTGAAATAATTAAAATAAAATAATGTGAAACATAATATTTTTAGCCACGCGAAAATAACATTAACATCCATTACAGTGTACATACGTATAATAATACTGAAATAAACATGAGTGACAAATCAATTATATTTTATTAAAATTTATATCTAGATTTATACAATTTATATCTATATACAACAATTATTTAATTAGCATAGCTGTATAACCATTACAAAAAAAAATATTTACCAATGCTTTTATGTCTGTTTCTGAATCTGAGATTTGGGGTCTGAGTGAGAATGAAATGACATGGATCTTCAGCGCTTGACAAAAGAAGCATGGGTTACCAAGGTGGTCAACTAATGATTTGGGGTGGCATTACTAACGTGGCTCGCAAGAACTTTTTATCAATAATTTATCAATAATTTGTTTATTTTTTTATATAAATTGCAGATTTATAACTTTTGTCTTTTTTATTCTGATAATAAATTAATTACCTAGAAGTGCCGAAAAAGCAGCACAAAATACATTTGTTTCGAAATTTTTGAAGAGGCTAGCTGCGGAGGGCGATTAATTGTGCTGCTAAATATATTTTTCTTTCTACGACTGTAATTTGTTCTTTGTGCCAAATAAATAAATGCTTGTAACGGAAGGTTACATGTTTTTAATTATTAATTTTAGTAAGTTTAAGTATAAGTTAAAATATTAGTATTAGTACACTAATCCTTATTCAAATTAAAATACTTATTCTAATATAAAAAATAATGAATTATTATAACATAAACACGATCTGCTAGCGAACATTTTTTGCTTGTCATACGTTAAGTGTTCAAAGCAACGCGGTGACAGATTGATGGAATTTGTAAACTCAAGTAGGTGTAGGTGCGGTGCTCGCGCCTTCATGCTATTTCGATCTTATTCGTTTACCGCTCGGGTTTTTTATGAAAGTTACGGACGGGCGCCGAGGATCGTCACCACCTCAGTGATGGTTCGACCATTATGAAAATATCAACGGGAACCGTCACGTCTCTTAAGAGCGCCCTCGCTCATTATTTATTTTAAAAACAAGTGCAGGAATTAAACCACTTTTTAGGGGTTCTACCTTTTAGGGGTTCTATCTGATTTCACCTGCGGTGTTGATTCTACCTGCGGTGCACAATGTAACGGAGGGTGTCACCTGCGATCCAGGGTGCCACCTGCCCACCGCCATTATGTTACCTGCGGTGCAAATGTAACGGAAGGGTTCTACCTGCGGTTTTTTTCTTGAGCGCCAGCTAGCTCAGGCATCGACAATTAGGAGTCTCAGCGCATCTTTTACAATCGCTCAGGGCATATCGCTGTCAACTGGCAGGGTTTTACCTGCGGTGCACGCAGGCCGCCCACCGCTGACAACTGGCAGGAGAGTGTTAGTCCGCTTACGTAGTGAAATCAGATCGGCCGTTTACCCACGACCTACAAATTGGTGGCTCACCTACTTGATTCTTCTTTTTTTTTTGTAATAAATATTTCTTAATACTGATAACACCCTGGTTTTATTTGACAAAACACAGGTAGGTGTTTCATGCTATGTAGAGTAATATAAAGTGTGTTGTTAAACATGGAACACTTATAAACACGGTATATAATCTTGAACTAATCCAAAAACCTTTTTGAGCGTGCTAACCACAACTCACCAAAGTCGCCTCGTGACTATGAGGAATTTGGGCCGGATTGATATCGATTGTGACTGAAGGTTAAAATAAAGGGGTTTCCTGTTACGGTAAAACTGATGAAATCCATGGAAGTTTTCCGGATGTTTTGAAACTATGCCAGTCGTACAAAAACCGACAAATTACTATTAATATGAGTGTAAGAAGCACTATATTTATAATATTGATAAAACTAATTGGCATTTGTACTTGACTCTTAGCACAAATATTTCCTAAAGATATTGTGCTGATCTGAAACAAAGAAATATATTATTATCATTCACACAGTGTTGTGACTATTTTATTTTACTTTTTACATTCTAAAGCATATGCACAAAAGAAATATTTCATTTTAGTTAAATGTTGTCATAATAAGAAAAGATATAAACTGAAGATAAACCTTATGATATCATATTGAACTTTATATATGATAAACCTATGTGTTGCGGATGTTTGTGGGCAGCGTGAATTGCTTTGAATCAGGTGATACGCTTGCTCGTTTGCCCATCTATTCAATAAAAAAAAATTGTAGAGTAGGAGCCAACTAGAATTCAGTCATCTTACCTGTGCCAATGAAACGCTTTTATCATCGGACTTTGAACACCTTATGTCCGTAAGGTCGCGTATCACTCGCTTATATTTGAGGAGTAGCGCCTGAAACCTGGGGATGAAGTGGCAGTCGCAGCGCCACGGGTTGTGACCCAACAAAACGTGCATGATGTTGTTGTTGACTTGAAACGCTTTGTCGAAAGCATAAACTGGAATCTGAATTCAAGATTTGTTTCAATTGTGATGTAGCGGACTCCACAATTTAGTGCAAACATAATTAACTATTATAATAGTTCTTAGTAAATATTACCATTACCGTATAGCTCCGTGAGAAAGTTATAAAGGGAATTGCTTTACAACCCTCTAACGGCGGCGGCGAAAAAGACTATTGCGAATCCTAATGGTTTAAACGATAGATCTTTGTCTCACGCTGTAGCCGCTCTCTCGGCAAGGCACAATACCTTTTCCCACGGTTTGCGCAGGCATCATATAAAGACTTGGCCGAGAGGTATACAAAGAAGAGATAATAAACATGGTTGTAGAGAGATAACAAACACTAAACAGTCAACGCACACGCTCGCTATAATCATCTGTTCTTTAATTCTGTGATTAACACTTCATGTATTCTGATCGTTTGTTCTAGATCACTCTGTGAAATTATAATTTAAAGTTAACTTAATTGTAATAACAATTAATATACAACTGTTGGTGGATCTGAGTGCTAATTCATTTAACACGCATCCTGCACCATCACATTCAGAACGAGCACACCTCAGAGACCTCCACAGTTATTTAGTAAGATGCATTGTGGGCAGTAAGATTAGCTAGTGCCATGTTGTAGTTGGATATAATGCCTACAAGAAGGTGCGTATAGATATAAAATATATTGTTTGATATTGAGTATTCACATATCGACCGATTGGCTCATTGGCGGGGCCCTCCGCCCGCGGAGTTAATGGTCGCGGGTTCGATATCCGTATCGGAATAAATATCTGTATGGATTTATAAATATTTATTCCGAGTCTGGTAAGCCCACCCAATCCGCATTTCCATTCCTGCCCTTTCCTTTCTTCTCTATCCTTTTCCTTCCTCTCCTCCAATCCACGGTCTGCCGTGCCAAAAGATGCTTGGCTAAGGACGAGCTTAGTCGCAAGCGTGCCGACCATCCCTGGATCGCGCTCCCCGGGGTACTATGGTGCCTTATCTCAGCATGCAAGGCTCTGCTGGGGCTGACCTCCATCTTCACTTGCGGCTCGTGGGAGTGAACTAAGACGAATTGAATTTACCTAATTTGTTGAAAATGACGGCGACGGGGTTCGCCACCCGTCACGTCCTGATTTTCACGAGGGCGAGAAGCGACCAATGAAAAGCTGTTTCGCTGCGATAATAGTAGCGGTATGGTATAAAATATAATAAATATTATATAAAAATGAATAATTACACACTCATACCCCAACAGGACGACATAGGGAAAAACATAATTAAATTTGTATATATATACAGCATGTCCCAGAACTCAATGTCAAGCCGAAACGGGGTGACAGGATTGTAATGACACATTTGCCCCAAGTTTCCTAGAATTAAGACTATTTGTTAAACTATGAATTTAAAATTTTTAAAATTTGTCGACTTTGAAAGGCCCTCCTTTAAAAAAAAGTACTAGAGTGCCTTGGCAAGTACCATTACAAGTTGGTGCATTTAATCAGGATTATAAAATGGTACAATACTTGTTACAATCAATCCTGTCACCCCGTTTCGGCTTGACGTTGAGTTCTGGGACAACCTGTATATGTACACATGTATGTAGGCATATATGCATATACAAACAAACCCATACATACCTGTTTCAACATGTTTCCACGTAGACTCAAAACACGAAATGTCGAGAACCATTCCGAAGCCTCCAACTCCTTAACAGCCGATATGCTGTTGTTGTCCAAGTACAGATCTGCAAGTTTCTTGTATTGGGCATTCTGTATTATCATTCTTATTGTGTTTATCTGCAAAAAGAGTTTGTAAATAGAATAATTTACCTCCTGCAGTAAGACACGTTTTTTTAATTTATTAATTATAAGAGTATATTACGTAATTTTTTTAAAAACATACATACATACATATCATCACGCCTATCTCCCTTAGGCGTTAGCAGAAAGCATAGATTTCTATCTCCATAGACCATAGACCGCTACGATCCCGGTACACCCTCCCTGTTTCTTCCACACTCATTCATCCTTCCTTTTACATTTATTATAGCAAAATGGCTCTCCTTTAGTCGCTTTTCGTCTTCGTGCGAATCAGGACGTGACAGGTGGCAAACCACGTCTCCGTTATTTTTTAACCCGTTAGGTATATTAAAATTCGTCCTAGTGAATCCCACAATTCACATGGGAGGATGGAGATCAGCCCCATATAGCATAGCCCCGCATGCTGAGGTAAGGCACTATAGTACCTGGGGAATCCGATCCCGGGACGGCCGACACACTTGCGACTAAGCTCGCTCCTAGCCATGTATCCATTAGCACGGCAGACCGTGGATTGGTGGAGAAGAAGGAAAACGACAGAGAAGAAAGGAAAGGGCAGATGGATTTAGAGAGGATGCTAGGGATATGACACTACCGCAACGGAAGACAGGGAGTGATATGGTAGTAGCTCGGGAGGTCAGAGTCGCGTACCCGTGTACCAATATATACCATAACTATCGGACAGGCGGCTAGGCAAAGCTTTTTTTACATTGTATGTTATACGGCATACGCAAATTTAAATTAAGTTTTTCCGTATACCCTACGGGGGTCTACCACTAGGTGTCGGTGTATGTATAGTGGGTGCGTGTGTTCAAATTGTGTGTTTTCTGGATAGTGTGATTGTTTTGTGTCAATTGCCGCTCGTCGCCCGTCGCCCACAGTGCGACCGTCGTACCCGTTCTATATCTGCTGTAGAAGCGGTGAGTATTGCGCGTGTATTGTTTGTATAAAGCTTACTCTGTTATTAATGTATATATTTGGACTTTGTTTTAATTATTATACATTTATCTATAGCATAATCAAGTATATAAAGGTGGAAATGGGCGATGGTTCAGACAAAACCTACACTCATTGAGCATAGCACTGATTTTCTGCCACCGCCCGACTTTCACGGAGATGAAGTCAGCGAAACTTGAGAAACAATATATATATATTTGTGATCGACCCCACATATAAACCTACTATCTATAATCAGGCCTTATATACATAAGAATAAAAACAATACGTGGCAATATCAATCACTGCTGAAATCTGACTGTTATAACTTGTTGTAACATGTATGATTATTAAGTAACAAAGCCTTATATTTTTTTATAAACGTAAAGCCACTTTTAAGATACCTTAGTGTACATATGTATTATATTTCCTTTATTACAGCCTACATACATATGTATGTTTCAATGCAGGTAATGGGGACTCCCCATTTTTAAAAGAATGGACGTTAACCTACCATGCTTTTCCAAAGTAGATTGGCAGGATACCGAACACACAATAAATAGCTGTAGGCCATACATATATTTATGCCGATGCGAAAATCTAAACCGCGACCATTTAGTACCAAAACAGTAAGTTCGCAACTAAGCGATTTAGGTCGTAATATAAATTTGCATGTATTGTTTGCAATAAAATTAAAAAATAATTAATAATTATTTGATGTTGGTAATTTCAGAAGCCAAAGTGGGTGAATCCCCAAAGATAACATACGGTTGAGTTCATAATTTGCATTAATTTAGGTTGACTTTATATTTAGTATTCAATTTTCTCCGTATACTTATTGTTTTGTGAATAAATTTAATTGAATTCCGACTGCGTCTGACATTACGTAAGTAAGTTACCATAGTAAAGATTAGAATAATGGGAGGTTAAGAAGAAAACAAATGAAGGGGGAATAAAAGGAAACAAATAAATTATGGGTAAATGAATTGGTCTCTGGATTTTGAGTTCACCAGAGAGCACTAAATGCAGGTGAAGTTCTAATAGTTGTCGAAGCCAACTCGGCTACCTCAACATTAGTTTTTTTGACAAATAATCAATTGCACAGATTCGTAATATTTAAGTGTTTTCAGTGTCTGTATAAATGCAGAAGGCACACATCCGAATCTTCAATTATCCATTGGACCTTGTTTTCTAGATATGATAAGATTCAGATGCACTGTTTTCGAAACACAATAGATTGTATATATAGATTATTTAGTTGTTCATCGCAGGCAGCAACAGTAACTGTATTCATTTCATTACGTTTCTTGCACAGTTAACGACCAAATGATGATGTTTCTATCATTACCGTAATCAGTATGTGGTAGCCTACTGATGGCTTTAAGCCTCCCCTAAGGCGCACCATGTAACTTGATCTTCGGTTACACGCATTCCATATTCTACCGACCGCCTTACGCAAATCGTCACTCCATCTAACCCGAGGGGTGTGCCACACTACGCTTGCTTACGTGGTTTCCATTAGGGATACTCGGTTGTTGGTTCTCCGTCATACCCAACCAGTTCATTCTTACTTTAGTTTGCTAAGTCGAAGATCCACGTCAGTGACTTTTTGATGTGATGATTTATATCCAACAGAAACTCCGATGATATCTAGTTACTAACATATATAGACTTAAGTATGTATCCTAAATTATAATATTTCATACTGACATATTACCTTATTATTCTCAAGCCGTAAAGTTGTTGTTCCAGGAGGTAATGAAGATGGTGGCACTTCCAATTGTCTATTAGAGCAGTCAACTGTAATCAATGGTATCACAGCTCCTACACGATCAGAAACAACGTGTGTCATCGCGCAATCGCAAGGATCGGGACAAGTTTGACGTACCATCTTGTAAAAAAAAAAACTATATTAGAATACTGTTTTACTTGAGATGTTACTGATACAATTTAAAAAAAAAATGATGTTTATCAGTCATCATCCTACTACATAATATTGATCTTTCTGAAGAGGCGTTGACGTTAGCCTGTCTCTTGGCGAATGGGTTGAGGATTGCAGATTGGTTTTAAAATTCATTTCACGAACCACTGGAACAGAGATGGAACCAGAAAAATTAAGCGGTCTTTTGATCGTTTCGGTCGAATCAATACGACATTGAAACCTAAAAAAAAACAACCTACTTTTAACTCAAAGGCCGTCAACGTAGTCGCAATACGATACTCTTGCTCGTTTGCCCCCGTATCCCATAAATAAAAGACGCTGCTGCTTGTCTACTAATATTTGCTCCCATAGTCTCATACAGTATAATGCTCATACAGTAGGCAAAAAAGTATTTGCAACGCCATCTATTTCTCTAAAGGATTCTCAATGGGAAAGGGTACCGACTCCACCATGCACCCCGTTGAAGCGGGGGTCCCCCAGGGCAGCTGCTTGTCACCTGTCCTGTATGCCACGTACACTAGTGATATCCCCACCCTGGAAGGTCGTCTGCGATGGTGGAAAACCGACGTCATGTTGGCATTGTACGCCGACGATAGCGCTTTCTTCGCGTCGTCTTGTTCGGTCCATATGGCAGGATAAAAGCTGCAGAGGCTGCTGGATCTGCTACCCGAGTGGCTGGACACATGGCGAATGTTTGTCAACGTTGGGAAGATATGCGCCATTGTGATCGGCCACGGTAAACTACCAAGACCACTCGGAGTCCGCATCAACCGCATGCTGCGGCTCACCACACAGGTAACACACGTGGTGAATAGCGCGAAAGCCGCGCGTACGGTCCTTCGACCTATATTAACATTAACCCGCATACCCGTGTGTACGAAGCTGTTGATCTATAAGGCGTATGTTCGTTCCCGACTGACCTATGCTGCGCCGGCCTGGTGGTCTTTGATGTCAGCAACCCAGCGCAAAAGCGTTCAGATCTAGCAGAATCTGTCTCTGCGCGCCATCGTGGGGACGGCTCGCTATGTGCGTAACGACATTATAGCGAGGGACCTCAGGGTGGAGAGAATCCACGAGTTTGTGGTCCGGTTGGCTCGGAAGATGTTCGACCGAGCCGACAATGGACCACACCTACACATTAATAATTTGGCTCCCCTTCACGCTCGCCCACCTGAGGGACGTCCACTCCCACGCGAAATCCTCCTGTCGCCTCCTGGCTCCCGCGAGGGAAGAGGGCCAGCGACGGACCCAACGTAGAAATAGGTTCAGCCATATCTCGACGACGCGAAGTCGTTAAAGGACGCCCAAAAGCCGCTAGGAATAGTGGCACCTAGGACCGGTAGGTAAGATACGGTAGGTGGTATTATAATTGGGTACAGGGCCGTCTTGAGCCGGGGTGCGGCAGCCGCATTCGGGCGCGAGAGCCTAAGGGGCGCCTAATGCCAGAAATTGGAAATTTTATTTAAATATACCTATAATATTAATACCAGTATATATTAAAATGTTGATTTTTGTTTGTGCATTTTTTTTGTAAATTACAGAGTTTTAAGAAATTAATAAATAAAAGATTATATTGTTTTTTTTGTAATTATATTGTTTCTTTACAACAGCAGGGGCGCGGGCTGATTACCCGCACCTCGGCGCGGAATATGCTTAAGACGGCTCTGATTGGGTATCAGGTTTTTTAATTTTCAGGACAGGACAATGTCTGTCGGGCCCGCTAGTAATAAATAGTTTTTAATTAATATTATTTATGTATATTTTTTTTAATATATGTTATTTTTAATAATTTAGTTTTCCTTTGAGGATACATACATATAAAATAGATTACAATTTTGATAGCAATATTTTTTTTAATATACATACAGATAAGTCTAAAGACATACCGACTAGGATCAAACAAAAAGAAACATACATGACTAACATTTACGTAATGACAATATTACCTGTTTTGTTCTATTTCGAGTGGGTTTAGAAACAACGCCATATTGCGGTAATAAAGTAAAGTATGCTAATTTCTCTGAAAGGCACTTCAATAAACCTTAAAATAAAGTCATTTACGTAATGTTCGACAAACTGTGAACTCACAGACTGGCGGTAATATCCAAGGATTATCCAAGTGAATTACAAACAATGTATGGTAAACATTTACAAACAAAACGAAGGATAGGCTGCGGACAATCAAATTAGTGTTTGGCTCGCGGCAAATGCAATTGTTTAGAAACATGTGTATCGACCATTATCTATTTTATATTTATCAAAACCAGTTAAAATCGGAAAATTTAATAGTTTTTATAGTAGAAGTTTTGCACAGCCCATTTATGTTCCACTGTTGGACAAAACAATCTTCATACCAGCCATGTGTCATTTGTGTTGGTGTAATAATATGTCAGAAACTGTCTTGCAAATGCCAATAAGTTATCAAATTGCCAATACGATATTTTCTTGACATTCGAATTGAACGATTGAATGAATCCATAGAGAACGAACATATAATTATTTGTATCAATGCTATCAATTTCAAAATTTGTGTTACTTTTAATAATTTTAATACTGCTATAATTATTTTATATAATATATTTTATTATTTTTTATATATATTATTTTCAAATATAACCTTTAAAAATGCCTGTTCATTATACAAAGTTATTTGATTAATCTTTCACAGTACAGGCTGTTCGGTTATGGAATTTGTTGCCGCTGTAGGTAAGACAATCTAAGTCTCTCCTGATGTTAAAAAGCTTGTCATAAATTACTATCTATCTTTTTTATAAATATCTATGTATCTTTTTATTTATTAACTTTGTTTATTAATATTTTTTTTCTATCATCCTGACGATAATGTATCACCGATCTACATCACATTAGCTTTTTAACACTTTTTCCATCCGGTTGTCTGGAAGAAATGGCTATTAGCGACCGCCATTTTTATATAAATATTACAATCAATACTTTTATAACTATGTTTTTTGAATTTTAAATATATCTATCTATCTAATTCTTAATGAACTTTTATATTCGATATAATTTATTTTTTCAAATATAAACTCAAAAATGTTTGATTACCTTGATTATGTCCATAACCTTATGCAACGGCTTTCCTCTATACAGGCGTTGGTGACAAACGAGCTCGTAATAATCCACAATACGCTGTTTGACGGTCCCGTTGTCGTTCTCCATTGCTAGCCAGTCGAGTCCACCATCGCTGCAGTCCCATTTATTATCTATAATATTTTTTTCAATAAATTTAAATACGCTGTATTGATAGATGGTAAATAATTTGTTATAGTAACTAACTCATCCTCTATAAGTTTAAGGAATTTGGTGACTTTTTTTGAGGCTTCTGAAATGTCGTTTCTAAACATAATTTGCTATAAAAGTCATGCATTATAATCACTTAAACCAAATATTCGTCCAAAGCTAACAACCACTTACCAATAAAGCCGTCGGTTTATGTTTGGACATTGGCCTGCCTCACAAATAAGGGATGTTGTCGTAATCCCCACGTATGCTAAATGGATTGGAGATTGCAGATCGGTTTTCTTATTCAAGTAGACATTGCTGCCTGTCGACTACTAGTTAGTAGTACTAGTTGCTTCCTATGCCATCCACGGGAAAAAATGGAATATTCTATGTGAGAAAACACACACCACTAAACACCAACAGCAATTACTAACCACTTAAATGGACTCGTTCTAATAGAGGCGGCCCTTTCAAAAGAAGAGACTTCATATGCCTCAAAACGTTGCCACGTAAATCCAACTGTCGTAGTTCCGGCATTCTATTTATAATGTGTGCTGGAATTTCCCACAGTGAAGTCAGGCCGTGCATTTCTATTTTCTGTAAAAAAAAACTGTTCATTATATATGACTATGGTATTCAACATATATTCTAAAAGAATAAGCAGAATAAACCTGGAGAGGCAAGGAGACGAGTTCACTATAGGAAGCTATAGGAAACTATACGAAAACTGTAGGCAGTGAGACAGGGCGATCCACTCCCACCCAAACTATTTATAGCTGTTCTTCAGAAAATTTTCAAAAATATTAACTGGAAAACCAAAGGATTTTTGCGTATTATTTGCGTAGCAAACAACAGAATGACACATCTAAGGTTCACAGAAAAAGATTACAGAATCTAGATATAGAAATTCAAAAATTCGGGTCATATGAATGCTTCAAAAAACAAAGCTGTGACAAATGGTCAAAAACAACCGGTGAAAATAGAAGGAAGATTAATAGAGTATATGGACGAATTTTTGTACCTCGGCAAACTAGTTTCTTTCGATTTTTTTATGGGATAGGAGGGCAAACGAGCAAGCGTGTCGCCTGATGAAAAACAACGCCGCCCATATACAACGACGACACCGCAGGAATAATAAAAACAAAGTAGATAGAAGAATAAATTTAACTTGGAGAAAATACTAGGTACATAAAAATTGGGACGAAAGATAATAAAATGGCTGGGTTCAACGGGAAAAAGGAGTGCAGAAAGGCAAAAGAAAAGATGGGCAGACGACATTTAGCCCTTAACTTGGCAGACTTATTTTTTTGAAGATCAAAATAATATTCATAGCACTTAACCCTAATGACCCAAGGTGTCTAAAAAAAAAAATCATAAAAAAATTTAAGATGGTAGTTTAAAAAAATCACATGTATCTTGTGGGATACATTGCCAAAAGCATTGATAAATATATTACGTTTTTAATTCTGATGTATCTCTACAGATACATTATCAAGAAAAGGGTTAGAAATAGCAGGAAAAAATTGGTTAAAGATGGAGGGCGCTTTTACCCACAAAGGGACCACACAATAGGAAATGGAAATCTGGCAAAACACCTAACAAAAAAATGAGTGGGGAATAAAGCTATAATAATAAATAAATAATAATATATCTAATAATTTATTTTGTAAGTCTTTAGCAAAAATGAATAAATAATCTAAAAGTAAGTTTATTTCATTAATAAATAGAAACAAGAACGTCTATATATCTAACAACATAGTACATCTATGTTTAGTTAATCGTAACTATAAACTGCACACACAAAGCGATCGAAGGCTCGAAATCAAACAGGAAAGTTCTTAAGTTTACGCTTCAAAGTTTACGAATGGCTATAAAATCTAAATTTTCTGGACACCAAAATGTTGTTTGTAATACTGGCTTTAGATCAAACGTGGTTACCGATATAAATTCTCATTGCTGTATATACTGTGTTCTCTGAAGCTTTTTTGTTATTTTGGTAATGCTTGTTTTTATGCAAAACAAGCCTATACATACCTAAAAGGTCGGCAACGTTTTCGCGACGCGGCGGTGTCGCGGTTGTCTGTGGGCGGCGTGAATTGCTTACCATCAGGCGAAACGCTTGCTCGTTTGCCCTCTCATCCCATAAAAAAAAGATAAAGGCAAACGTGCAAGCAGGTCACCTGATAGTAAGTAATGACTACCGTTCATGGACAATCTTTAGTACTAGGGGCACTGCCTAGATATATTGCCTGACTTTAGAATAGAATAGTAATAAGAGGGAGTTAGTGTTGTATCCTTATCTCTATTTTGTTTACTTCTTTCACTATTATTTTTTTTAATAATTCATTTTTAATATTATATTTTTTTTTCATTAATAACAACGCGAGGACAATTCTTTTCTTACTACGCGTACTGTAGACAATACTATCTTACAGTTTAACTCGAGTTTCGTACGATCGAATAACAACGTGAGGTCAATTCTTTTCTTACTACGCGTAATTTACAAAATACTATCTTACAGTTTAACTCTAGTTTCGCACGACAGAATAATAACGTGAGGTCAATTCTTTTCTTACTACGCGTAATTTACAAAATAGTATCTTATAGTTTAACTCGAGTTTCGTACGACAGAATAACAACGTGAGGTCAATTCTTTTCTTACTACGCGTAACTTAGAAAATACTATCTTATAGTTTAGCTCGAGTTTCGTACGACAGAATAACAACGTGTGGTCAAAGTAACAACAGGTTGAACAGATAAGGCAGGGAGAGTTGCTTTCAGGTTGTAATCGCTCACCAAATGAACTACAGCAATAAATATATTACTTAGGAATCGGCTTTCGTCGATCGAGTGTCGTACTTTTCTAAAAAAAATAACTCTCTTTGAATAATTTTTATTAAAAAAATATGATATATATTATATGTTTTTATTACAACGGATGTCTTTTTCCTTATTTTGTCGCTTTTCTACTATATTGTTAAAGTAATATATATTATTATTGAAAACATTATCTTACCTCAATTTTATTTCTTACGTCAACATGCCCACTGAACGTTGTTAGAGATGTGCAGTTGATTAATTCCAGAACGCGCAGTTCAGGAAAGTAACTCTGAAGGGTGCCAATGTTAAAACACGTGCCCGGCCATTCCAAAATTTTGATGTATTTTATTTCGTATCTGTCGTTAAATGATTAATCTGTTTATTAACTATCACATACTTATACAGAGTGTCCCAGAACTCAACGTCAAGCCGAAACGGGGTGACAGGATTGATTGTAACCATCATGAGAAAAATCAGAAAAAAATCTATCCCATGCAGTTTGAAAATTATGGGCATTTAAGAAAAACCTAGAAATTTGGTCAAACTGTAACCATTTTTCGGTTATTGTGGTTAATTTTTATTATTTTTTTACACCCAGAGCGATTGTGCAAGGAAAGAAATTAAATAATATTACTTAATACATTTTTCATGAAACAATTCAATATATCCTGTTCAATATAGAGAGTTAAGTAATTAATACAGTTTTATTTAAGCTAAAAGTTATTCCGGTATCGTTTTTTAAGTTGATGCTTAAAATTCGAGTGTAATGCTTAAAAACAAACTTACTTCACATTCTTGATCCATTCGCTTGCAATTCCATTTTTACACAACAATTGAGACTGCGTTAACAAACATTCAGCTGTCGTCGAAAATTCAGTCAACGAACATCTATTTCTCGGTAGGTAAATTGTTTCATTTTTTCTCCTTTGATTTTTGCTTGATGTTCCCAACTGGACGAACAACAATAGAAAAGATGTCGAAAATACTGGAACATATAATATATATTTTTCATTTTATGATAAAAACTAAGCCTTTCAGGAAGGTATATAATTCACACAAAGGTGTGACTAGCTTGTACATTCTACGCACGAAATTCAACCGCAAAGAGCGGTGCTTGATATTCTGTATGTTAACACATTGTTAATGATATAACATACTACACATATTACGAAATATAAATAATAAATGTAATACCTATGCATTGAAATTTACCTTTAATTATTAAACTATAACTAATATGTATTGAGCCGATGACTATAAATATTAAATTATATCATTGCATATCTTTGGTAACAGATTAAATAGTCCCTGAAAATTCAACTCTGGACGGCCTTCAAATTAGGAAAAATCTGGGGAAACCTGGATGAACAGCAACCATTAGTGTATAGAACTAAAATAAAACTAGCTGAATGCTTCATTAAAAGCTTTCCTGCGATTTACATCAGTGACGTTGTTTTGCTTTCAAATTAACAATTGCATGTTATTATCAGTTGTATTATTTAGTTTTTGGCTGTGGAATATTTTGCGGGAAACAAAAATAAAAAGACATAATTAATAGTTTAATAATTTAAAATACTACAGTACCAATTATACGACTACGCTGCAAATAAACCAGTTAACTGACAAAAATTTTATGTAAACAACAAATGCTATAAATATACGACAACCCGAACATTTGTTTTCCTGATTCACATCATCACAACAGAAGTCTGAATAAACAAACAGAAAAATTATTTTTTATTTATGAAGTTTGGATTTTTTTCATTATATTACCATATGCATCTTTGTTGATACACCCTTACCGTTATTTATAAAAAATAGTCAATAGGAACTGTGACTTCACTTTGTTACGACATCGGACATAAAACGATTTCTATAATATATATAAGTTCAGAAGTATAGAATATAATAACAAATAGTAAAGATATTCGACTGTGGTCTAGAATACTTACTACCGATTCTGATTTCGTATTATTCAATATATTTTAATTAAACCTTAAAAGTGAAGTTTTTTATCACCGCCCATAATGAAGTAGATGCAAGCACGCCCATTACACGAGCTTTAACAGTACTAGGTGCATTACAGATGCGTGCTTGCATGTTTATATTTGGGTAAGGATGTTACTAATACGAGGGAAGAAGAATAGAGTAGGAGGAGGGCAAGAAAATAAAGGACGAGGAAAGGAATTGTGCCTCGGTATGATGCACATACGGTAGGAAACGTGGTAAAACAAAATGATACATTTGACGGTGATATTCTGTGAGTGTGTGGTTCTTCTTCGGTCGAGCCAGCTTATACGTGCTTACCGTGACTCTAAAATAAAGAGAAGCGATGACTTGAAAATATATGTATTTATTTCATACATATATTTTCAAGTTGACTGTAAAAGTCCATAACAATTTGTGGGCGAACAGCAATCATTTCATCAGACGTAAAGTGACACTTCGACTGGTACATTTCGCGCGACTTGTTATTATTTGACTTGACATTGGCGTAATAGGTTTATCTAATTGTCATCGACGAAGAAAGTTCTTCACTTTTCGTGTATCTATTATTTACAGTCTAGAGCGGTATAATGAAATATTTTGGTGTATTGTATATGGTGTATTATACAATATACTTCGATTAAGGCGTATACGTGAAGTGATATGAAATAAAAGCGTGTATCGTGACTTTTTATGTTGATTAAAAAGTCCATAGAAGGTTTTGGTAAAATGGCTACCATTTTATCAAGATGTAACGTGATAAGTTGACTAGTTTTATTTCAAGAGATTTATTGTTAATATATTTTACTGAATACTGGCATAATAGTTGAAACTGGTTGCCATCAAAAAAAAGAAGAAGAATGAAATATTTCTTATTCTTTATTTTATATACCATACTTGTTATAACGTTATTTTAATTAAATTTAAGTAAATAAATTTCATATATTTTGTAAGATATGAAATCAGTTCTGCAAAATACTTTTATCTTTGAATTAAAATTTCTTCCGAATATTTTGGCTTTCGTACCTACTCAATAATGTTTGTAGAAATATCTACATTAAGAAACACAAAAAAAAACACATGCCAAATTTCCTCGTTTAGTAACGCGATTCATAATATATAAAGAACAATGTTATTAACTTTTCATCCCTCAGTTATAAAGAGAAAACACGTGGAAATTGAAATAACATGTCATACACAGATCTCATTCTTTCGTTCCTCTATATTCCTTTTGTATTTTCTAGCGGATATTTAATAGATATGTTATATACCAGCCGTTTAATCTTTACATTAAGGATTTAATATTTCTGTTTATCTTTGTGAGTTGCGTGCATTATCATCTTTGTTATCCTACGGCAATCCTCAACTGAACGTAGGCCTTCTTCCCTCATAATATGAGTTAAGTATGCGGAACTTCACAATATTACTTTTGTTAATGTTTGTATATGTGGGTAGTCTTAAGTAATTATAATGTCTGTGGTAAATACTGCACAATAAATCAGTATGTGACAAGCCAGCATATTCATTGTCCGCGTTTTGCGATACATGACTATACTGATATACTTAACAGTTAATAATCTAAGCCAGTGACGTAATGTGAGCGAAGTGTGTAAGTTAGCATTCATATAGTATATAAAGATTGTGATATAACTTTGTCAAAACAAATAAATTCCTTTTTACTATTTTTTGCATACACTTCCAGTTTCTGCCAGCCTGATAGCACAGATCTCCGCTTCATCTAGTCGGTATATTAATATATTAAGTGGTATACTATGTTTTCCAAGACCCAAGAATAATATAATCATTACAAATTTGTTTATCGTTTTCCGTAGCGCCTTAATATACGAGTAGTAATTGTGTTCACACATATATGATACTTGGGATGTTTTCTTAAAATATTATTACGTACGAAGACGTGATGAAGACATTTAAGTTGGGTCATTTCAATGTTCCCCTTAAGATTGTTTGAAAGAGTGTTATTATGTAAGCTGCTCCAGTTATTTTTATTTTTGAAAAGCTAAGGGAAGTAGAAACAAAGGAAAGCGTTTAAGAGACTTTCTTTACATTATCGTAGTTTCTATTGAAGTGATTGGAAAGGTTTTCAACAGGAAATAATATTATATAAATACTAAAATATTCAAGTATAAATAAGGGAATAACACGAAATTAAAACATAATGCTTATTTTGTTTTAATTTTAAACGTGCATTTTAAATACAAAAGAACTAATAAGTAAAGCGTTGTATCTTGAACAACGGGAGTAAGAATTAGCGAATTAAAACTATAACATATTTTGCTGCTGTGTTTAAAAAATATAATGATATATTAAAAAATATAATATAATGATATAATTGACCTTCATCTATAATATTAAATATCTAGATTCTTTAAATCTCTTTCTTTTTTATTAAAACGTTTACAGTCATATAATGACAGTCTACTACATAATATTATATAACAATTCTTGTAGTTGATGCAAGAATATTTTAAGAATTATATCTTTTATACAAAATTTTACATAATGTAATTACATCGTTGAATCTTTAAAATGAAATATACCCGGAATTAATACAGGAATATGAAATAATTTTATTTTATACTAGATAAAGAACAAACTTTGTTCCGAATAAAAACCAGCTTCAATAAATCAGGCCACAAAAAGTTATAATACGCCGTCTAGGTTAATTTGTATTAATGTTTCTAAAGATCCTTTTCCCTCTTTTAAACATGAAATGAAAAATATATTTTAAAATTTTCATTAAGATCACCTTACGTTTATCCACATAAAGTTACTAATATATATATATATATATATATATATATATATATATATATATATATATATATGTATATATATATATATTTATATGTATATATATATATATATATATATATATATATATATATATATATATATATATATATATATATATATATATATATGTATATATATAAAGATTTTTTTGGTGATGGTGGGACTTTAGACTTTTAATGTGCTATGTACTAAATTAATAACGTATTTGATAAAATTCTAAGGTATGTACTATGTTCGCTTCCTATTATATAACTGCTATACTTAGAAATACATATATCTATAATAATACTTAATAACAGTTATGCATGGTTCCAAATCCCAAAATACCAATTCTCAATTTTTGTTAATCTATTTTATAAACCGATTTTACATAAGACTTTCTCTAATATTGTCGGCATATTGCACAAAACCTGAAAATTGCCCTGACAAAAAGGTTACGAATGAAGTCGCGATAAATATCCTTTATGGTTAATCGTTGTTACTTTTCCTCGTATTTATTTGTTTATCTGAAGGTGATAAATAAGTCAGTTCACGATTTGAGCCAAAGCGTTTATTGTCTGTTTACAGAATACCTTCGCATCTTAACAATAAAGGAACGATTTTAAAGTTTTAAGTAGTTTTCCATGTTAATCTCAACTAAATATATTATTTTTCCATCACTTGATTTTCACTGGTTTATATAAGAGAATTAATTATTTTAATTTAAAACGAAGTTAAGTTTTCGATTTATAAGAAATTTAATTAAAAAGGAAATGTATATAAATAATAACGAAACAATGATAATAATAATTATTTTTATTATTATTTCGTTCTTTGATAGTCAAGATGAGTGATTTGTTTAGTTCTTTTTAATCGGTTATGTTTTTTAAAGTTTTTAGAAACACGAAATTTACAATTCTCGATCTCAAACAAATTATAAAGTACGAGCGTACCTGAAAAATTCATTATCGTTTAAGTGCCAAATAATCAAAATTGCTCATCGTTTAGCATTTCATGTTTTAGTTCAATATCATCTTGTGTTCTTATCCAAACTTATTATTTGAAATATTATAATAGTAATATTTTTACAATTCGTTCCTTTTCTTTTCACAATTAATGAATATGATAGATTTGCACTACACTTTATAAGAAACCACTAAGTACTTTTGGTACGTAAACTTATTCATAGAATACTTCCACGGAGTTGTTTTGATTTCAAGCGTAGAGCGAGTCCAACGTCTGAACGGTAACTGAGAGCCTGAAAATGGAAATGTCAAAGATATCCGAAAACTACGAGGTTAAGGAATTAGTGGTCATTAGGGAAATTATTTATAGTAATGGTATAAACTTGTATCAAAATAATATGTATTTCCGAAAAATTATGTATTCTATCTATTTTTTCATCACTTGCGTTGAATATTATGTCAAGTATGTATGTATATTCATAAATATAATATATGTATATTATGAAAAGTTAAGTCCTTGTTTTATTCTAATAATATTTGTTGTGTATATATGTATATAATAGGAGCAAATGTTCTATACATGGGCAGCCATCTGAGATTTACAATTCGCTCACCAAGCATCGAAGCTACGGCAATTCTAAAAGAGGCCAATATCCAGCAACAGTGGACTATTATGGCTGTATTGACGATGACATTAAGTCAATTACGGCCAATTTAGTTATTTGGAAACAATTGAATTTTTCCTCAATAACTGACTTAGTAAAGTAAAGGTTTTTTGAAAAATATAGGATGGATTTCAACTTTGTATTCCGTTCAATAACTTCTATATCATAAAATCTTTATCTTATTTGAATAATTTAAATATAATTGTAGTACTTCAGTTTCTTAGAAAAATAAATTTTCTAAAAAGCTAATCAGAGACATTTAAGTACGACTTATTGATCTCTTCCTATTTATTTTTTTCTCCAATTTGTTAAACCAATAGAAAAGTGTTTTATTATTAAAAAAAACTTGTTGAATATAAATTTATTATATCATACACTTGAAAATATTATTTTTAATTAATTTCACCAAGATTTAACTGGAAAATAAATTCCCAGACATGGAAGTTTTCTCAATATATTTTTTCGATGAGAAAAAGTATACGGTATTGGATGCGAAATAAATTCTATTTGCACTAATACTATTGGGTCTGATTCAAACACTCTTTTTCTAACACTATCGCAACCCGAAGTTGAGAAGTAGGTATATATAATAAGTTTAAAAGCAAAAATAATAATATTTGCGCAGACCATATTTGATTTCGAAAGAGGTTTGAATGATATTAATATTGACGAAGTACATTATAACGCATATATATTTATTATATTATGAACATAATAAATACGATACGAACATAATAAATAAAGACGACCGATTGGCTCAGTGGCGCGGCCCTCCGCCCACGGAGTCAATGGTCGCGGGTTCGATTGCCGCATCGGAATAAATATTTATATGGATTTTTAAATGTTTATTTCGAGTCTGGTAACCCCCCAAATCCCCATTTCCTTTCCTGCCCCTTCCTTTCTTCTCTATCCTTTCCCTTCCTCTCCGCCAATCCACGGTCTGCCGTGCCAATGGATGCGTGGCTAGGGGCGAGCCTAGTCGTAAGCGTGCCGATCGTCCCGGGGTCGGGCTCCCTCGGGGACTATGGTGCCTTACCTCATCATGCAGGGCTCTGCTGGGGCTGACCTCCATTCTCCCTTGCAGCTCGTAGGATTCACTAAAGACGAATTTAATATACCTAATTTGTCGAAAATGACGGCGACGTGGTTCGCCACCCGTCACGTCCTGATTCTATGAATATATGTATATAAAAAAAAATATTATGAACAAATTAATACTAAAACACGATGTTGACTACATGCAGTTAATTTTATATTTGATGTTTTCTTTTATGGGAATGGAAGGCAAACGACGAGCGTGTCGCCTGATGGAAAACAATCAACGCCACCCATAGACATCTTCAAAACAATAAGAATCGCGTATAGTTACTTGCATTTAGATTATATTCAAGTTCTTTTGATAATATAAAATCTAGTTTAAAAAATGATCATATTTATTTGATTTAAGTAGGTAGTTTTATTCAGTTATTCAAAGACAGAATATGAATCATAATCATATTTATAATTTTTTACAAATACAATCATCTATTTAATTTATTGAATACTACTTTCACTTCTTCTACTTCTAAGGTTTCGCGTCTTTATAACAGATATCCTTATCGTGAGATTTTGTTATCTACATGTCGATATATCACAACAGATCATACTAGTAGCTACTTGCATCACTAAGTGAATTTAGGATTATTCCGAATTCGCTCAGTAGGATAAGTAGAATTATCTTCTTTATATCTATCTTTGTATTTTACATAATTTTGTAACTTAAATAAATTTAATTTTACCTAAATAAATATAAAAATAATTATTTAAAATGTAAGAATAAAAATAATTTCACTTTTTTTATTTAGTGTCGTCTTACATCTCATTTGTGATACTGGAAAGTATTTCGAAATGTTATAATAGAGTATTTCTAAATGTTATAATAGAGTATTTCGAAATGTTATAATTTAACTTCTACAAAATGATAACGCCACGAAGAAAATATTCATTCTCGCTAGCTAGATAGAGAATAGAGAACTTAATGTTAAAATAACTAAATATTTATTTTGACATTAAGTTTTTTCTAATTTATTTATGTTTATTGGTTTACTGGCACTTTATGTTTATTGTTTTGTCCGGGCCAATGTTGAAAGTTATGATTGTGTACGTTATATATAAGCTACTTTTTTCATGGAAAGTTTTAGGATTCCTAAGCAAAAATTTAAAGCCTTATGATACGATACGATGAAATAAATATGATAAATCTGGCTTAAACTTAAAATAATATTGCTACATCGTTATAAAAATGTATTGGAGAGAAAGAGTAGGAGTAGGGAGAGACCATAGAGTTCCATCTGCTACGATCCCGCCACACTTTCTTCCTCCACACTCATCAGTTACTTTTTTGTTTGTATTGTACTTTCATAGTGGTAGAGCTATTCTATGGCTCCAATGGGCCGGTTTGATCGGGGTACCACGCTCTCATAGTATATATCCGTCAGATGGTAGCATTTTTATATTTTATCAAGGTGGGTGCTGGAGTCTGGAGGTTCCACTGCACCTTTCTTTACTTCCCTCTTGCCTTAGTTGAAGGTTTTCTTTGTAGACATTTATTATTTTATAATTTGCTCTACGTGAATTTACAGTTTCAAATCTAAATTTATTAGTATATTTATAATCATAGAAATTAACTATTCATAAAATTAAAAGTCAATATATTTTTACTATCTTTTTCTTACGTCTTTTACAACCTTCAATTGATTGATGTCTTTGATGTTTGTCAAACATCATGTTAATCTAAAGATGGAAGTTATCGAGCTCAATTGGTAACGCCCTCTTATCAGTCTCGCTGCTCGTGTTTCATTTCATTTCACGGTCAAGTTTCACTAAATGAATTTTCTATGAAATAAACAACTGTCTGACGGATTAACTGTTGTAGGACCAAGTTAGCAAGGATGAATTGATTCGGCCGGGGAAATACCACGACATCATAGAATGTTGTCGTTAGGTGGTAGCATGTTACCGTTACCTCAGTTCGTACGGTGAGTTCCGAAATCCGGGTGTCCCATTCTTTTCCTTCGTTTATTTCCTTCTATCAGTCCCATTTAATTTACTTTCTACGTGGACAATCAGAATTTTTATTTAGCTAAGATCCGCGACAAACAAAAATAGAAAACAATAATGTGTGTTTTACTGGAAGAAGTGGATTTATGCGAAATTTACTGTTAAGTGACTTAAGGGTTGCCTTCCGTAGAGTTTACTATATCTGATGATGCCTCGTGTTGGGGCAAAACACGTGTCATGTATATTGTCGAAGAGTGATGGTGTATATTTGGTGTTTTTGATAGTGGTGTGGGAAGTGGAGAGAGTTGTTGTTGAATGGCCGTTTTTAGGTAAGATTTCTTTAAAATTACCCTTAAATCTACTTCTTCCAGTAAAACACATCTAGGATCATCAGGATCTTAGCTAAGTATAAATTCTGACTATCCACATAGTAATGGATTTCCGCGAAGTAACTGCTGACTCCAATAATCATCTTATTTATATCTTTACCCTAAGGTTTTACCTGTAGTAGTGCAGATGTCATGAGGGGGAAGTTGTCGCTTATCAGTAAGTGACCCGTTTGCAAATTTTGCCTGTCGCTTCTTCCATAAAATAGCTCATGAATACTGCTATTATTTAAACAAACTATAAATAAAATGACCTTTATATTGTTGGAATGTCAATTCGATTACAATGTTTATTTTAGCGAGTATTTTACAGCTGTAAAAGGCAAATTAAAGATCGTTTGAACACAATTACCCATCCAGATATAAACCTAAATCAAACATGCGTCAGTAGTTAAATTTATTTGGCGCAGTTAAGCTTGAATGAGTGAATGATTTTTTTTAAAATTTACATAGTATTTTGAATCCGGTCACACTAAATTTGTTTTTAGAGCTTAGCTTTGAGAAAAAATGTTAAAGCAAATACAAATCGATATATTTTTTCTAAATGTCGTAATAACTAAGTTAATAATATCTTTGTTATGGGGTTTCTGGCGTAAAAAAGGGATACTGTATTTCTTCACCTGAAAGTCTTACGAGGCAATAATTTGAAAAGATGTTAATGCTGGTAGCCTGTTTGTCTTTTACAGCTTTATCGAATACTGGGCCCGCGAGCTCGGGGGCCCGCGGGATGAGGCAATAATGAGCAGCTATAGGCTATATATAGCCTAGACCAGTGGACGTACAGCAGTGGTTGAGAAATATAAGTCTATTAGACGAAGCGAAGTCGATAAGAATGCTTGAATAGCCGTTGGGAACAGCGGCACATATGAGCGTGGGTCTCCTCCTGCGCTGAAGTAGTGGGGTTGATCTCTGGGACTCCATCCAACACCCTGCAAAATCGCGTTGCGTGGTTTGGATGTCGTCGTCGGCACTTCGGTGAAGAGAGACCTCCACGCGTGAGAATATAACTAGTGTTTTTTCTTTTGTATATCTAAAGTTTAAGCTAAATCTAAGCTAAATGAAAAAAAAACTTCATTTCGCTTCATTCTCGTTTATCTACATAACAAATAACAGTACAGTTAATTATATTCTACTATGTCTTTATTACATTATATAATATGTACTCAAATATCATTAATTAGTAAATAATTAATGTACGACTATACGCCGGCGGCTGTATTGTTTCATGTGGCCTTACTCTGTTCAAGTTACTTTTGGCTAAACATATTTGTTTAAAGCTAGCAATGAAGTTTCCGACGAGCTTGTTAAAACATATTTCGGACGACGTAGATAATCAAAGGTATAACATGTTTGTAATAAACAATTTAATACTGTTAATACACATATTGGGTATAGGGATGCCAACCGAACTTTATAATAATGTATCTTTTTTTATTTTACATAAGCATAATTTATACTTTTGGATATAACATAAAATATATGAAAATTCTTTTTGTATTAATTTTTATTGTGATGGATCAAATGAAATATTCATATGTGTAATATTTAAAAAATTCTGATTAATTTATCCATACTATATTTAGGATAAAATAGATCGTACAAACATGATTAAAATTAATTACTAAATAAAACCTAGATGCCAGCTTGCCGATCGGCAGTTTTTCTTCAGCAGAGAGTTTTTCTCTTATGAATGAAAAAGGACAAGGAGAAAGGAATAGATCTATTATAAATTTAATGAACATAGAATTTTTTATTTAAATTTGGACTATAAAAGTAAATTAAATAATATTAACATTTGTTAAAAGTAATTTTTTTGGAGAAAAACGTTCTGCACTGGCTCTCTAGTCATTAAGATCATCATCTTAATTAAAAGAGAGTGCAAAAGCGGATGGAATTTTTCTTTATGGCGACGTGTGTTGTAATGGAATTTAGCGTCAAAAATCATTCCGAACATCTCCTGGGAATTATTATAATAAAAACTGTTATAATTACTAGAATAGTCGTGAAAATTCTAGCAATTGAGTTCACACGCATACGAAGAAGAATGTTTTTATAACATATTTATAAACTCGTGACCGAATTGTTAAGGGGCATTTATTAAATTTATACGTCACAGAAATATAAACTATACATGATATGTAACAAACTTACGGTGTTATACAAAAGATTTCATTTTGACTATTTTGGTTTCTTTCCCTTATAATTTAACTCGTTTGAAAATTGATAAAATTTCAGAATTAAAATTAGTTTACGCGCCATCTCTTGCCATTTTATTATATTATTACGTTTATTTCTGCTGTTATCTTTGTTAGTTGTTTTGTTTGCTTAACATGTTCACTATGATATGTTATAAATAATAATTTATAGATGACTCTTAAATAAGAAATAAAACTTATGAAAATTTTAACATTTTAAGTATGAACTATATATTCCAATTTCGTAACGGTTCGGAAAGACAGCTGAGGGTAGCTGGTTCCACGAACTGGTGGTGCGTGGAAAGAAGTTACGAGAGAAACGCACCGTAGTAGATCGCCACTCATCCAGATGGTGGGGATGAAATTTTTCTTTACGGCGAACTAAAAACTAAATTCTTAATATTCGTTAAACAAATTAATAAATATTGACTTAAGTTACAACATTAAAGTTTTGAATAAGAAACGGTTGAAACAATTGAATAAATAATAAAAATAAACATTGTATGTGTGAACTAAATTGAAGTAAATAATGTTGGGGGATAACTATCCTCGCCTTGGAGCTTTCGTTGCGCTGGGCACGTAATACGGATGGATGACGTTAGGATACCCAAATGCCTACTCGACGGCAAACCAGATGGTAGTAGAAGTTGCGGAAGGCCTAAACTCAGATGGCTAGATGGAGTCGAGGACGACTAAAAGGCAATCAGTGTGAGGGACTGGAAAAATTTACTGAAACAGGCTAAGGCCCACTCGTTTCTGTAACGTCTTGAGGTTGATAACTATCCTAGACATACTGCATGTTTTTAATGTATTTTTATTATAACAGATGTATTAACTGTTTTTGTGTTATTTTAGCTGGCTCTAATAATGGTATTAACATTTCATGACTACTTTCACATCATCTCTTTCTTAATATAAAAAAAAATGCGTTTTTTAAAAACTTAACGAACTGAACAATGGAATAAGATGGTATTGGATTACTATAATGTGCTACAGTGCCAACTAAAAAAAATAACATATTATATTAAACTAATTTTTAAAAGTGTTAATTACATCATCAAGGTTTTAGTTTTTCTTTCAATTTATTTTATTGGGAAACGTTTTACAGAAGCTGTTTACCTCAGTTGTTATAACTCAGTCCTCATAATAAAACAATATCCCATATTTGTCGTAGCGGAATCTTGATATTAGCGTCGGAACAAATGATGGTTTGAGCTATTTTTTGGCCTCCAGCTAAAAACGCTTATTGCACTATATTTAGTAAACTTGAAAAAGTCAGTTTCCCGCGAGCGAAAGATGCTCCTAAGAAGAGCCGGACAATATTAAGGGTAAATAATTTATAAAGGTTTGTAGTGAAGTTATAATAATACACTTATTATATCAATGAAGATAGATACAAGTTTATTATTAGAAGTTCATATCCATGAATCCATTTTGGAGCATCCGGTTGTAAGAGAGATTTCATCTCTGCATAACGATGAGAACACAATACCCTCATTATTCTCTAACAGCTTGCTTTCCATTGTAGTAACTCTGACGGCAAATGGAATAAAGCGTCGACATTATGACGAAGAAGGTATTTTTGTACTTAAGTTAGTAAAGTTCTCATACTTGCTTTTCAAAATGGAACATCAAAACTTTTTCAAAGAACCATTTTGTTTTATCTTTGAAATTCAAAAGGCTATTTTGTTTTTCGTCGGTACATAAAAATATACCGATAATTTATGTACTGATAATTTATTACAGAAGTTGATGTTAATAACATTGCCAAGGGCCAACGTTATTAACATCAACTTCCGTTCCGTTCTCTTTTTTTTGGGAAATAAATGACCACCCGTGAAATCAGCTACGAACTAAAACGACATTCACTCATTAGATGCGCTACAGCCGTGGGTGGATTTTGGGCTGGTCCAGAACATCTCTCCTCCAATCCGTCATATCGTGAAACGACATTTGAACCTTCAAAAATAAGCCTATACATTTCACAACGGCCGGGAATGTCTCTGCAATGTTTATGGTGCCGCAGATGTCTATGGACGGCGTTGATTACTTTCCAATACGCTACACGCTTACTAGTCTATGTCTACCTTTCTATCTCATAAAATGAGAAATTCACTTTTTATATATGTATGTATAATTGAAGTAAATTTTTGAATTTAAAAAAAATGTCCTAGTAACTTCAAGATTATATTTAGCTCAGACACCAATAAGATGAGCTTGTTTCCGGTGTTTAAATCATCCAATTTCGTCTTTCCGAACATTCATTTCTGTATCGAATTTATAGAGTTTTCGTGTCGTTCATTCTGTTACAGATGCTTTACTCGACACAGTTTATTATTTTGAAGATAACTTTTATTATAAGTATACCAGTAATATATGTATGTATATAAACTAGGGAAAAGCTATTTTTTTTAAATAATAAGGTCTTTTGAGATAATAATAAAAAATAATAATAACAATATTTATTGCTTTATAATAAAATAAACAAGACAATATGATGAAATAATTTTCTCATTAGTAGGTCATCATTGGTAAATTAGACAACAGGAGTGACCCAGGTTTTGTTGTCAGAGAATAAGATTCCCCTGTAACGATGGTTTTCAGCAACATAAAGCAACAAACAATTATTTTTAAATTTGTTTCTTAAAACAAATATATAAGTTACGAAACAATATATTATATAATAAAAACAGATATAAGTAATTTTTAATTTTAAATATAATACCATGTAAAATGTTAATTTTCAACGTTGTGATGTGACGCCAATAAATAGCGTTGTATCGATTAAATTCTAACTAGCAAGCGTGGTGCGTAAGACATGAGTAGGTCCTATAATATTAAATTTGTAGGGACTTTCACCATAATTTTGAAAAGGAAGCTATGATTTCAAACCTTTTTTTATTAGGGTAAGATTTTTCTGTTGTAGAACTTGTATTACATTTACTTATATAGTTTTATTTATTTATTTAAAAATCTATCAGCTTTCTTAGTTAACTAAAGGTTAAGAAATAATTAAAATATTTTAGCCAAAATAGACTAACACTGCATATAAAATAAAATATAATATTCGACAGACGTAAAAATATAAGTACTGCCTAACAAAAGTAACTTAGTGGAATAATAAAAGTCTATATTATTGTTTGTGTTTTTTTTGTGTGTGTATATGCGCGTGAGTGTGTGCGTTTGCATGCGGGCGCGTCTTTCTCTGTGCATGTGTTGTTTCCTAGGAATGTATTTTTTTCTTTTTTTTTATGGGATAGGAGGGCAAACGAGAATTGCTTTTCGCGTGTTTTAAATGTAAGAATTGCTTTTCGTGTGTTTTAAATGTACTTTAAAAATAGCTTTCTAATTGCTTGCTTTTTATAATGTGAGAATGTGAAGGAGTAATTTTATATATAGCTTGGAAACTTATACGACATAAATAAATTTACAGTAGAATCGATTATCCGTGATCTTGGGTTTGTAGCAAAATATAGTTTAATTCACAGTTCAAAGCGAACAGGGTACAAACACACATTTAACTCTAATTAACAAGATGTTTACTTTTCTAGTCTTCCTATTCTACAAATAGTAACAGTCTAATTGCAGCTTACTTGCCTGCGTTGAATGTTGGATTCACCTAATGAATACTATGTTTCTATTTAGTGACTTAAATATATGTTATTATATATTTAATATATAAAATATATGTACCACATTTAGTTACTACGTTTTGTATGGTGAATGCAATGAGATCTGGAGGCTCAATTCCTTTCCTCTTTTTCGTTCTCTCTTCCATATCTTCCTTCTTCTACTCCCATTATTCTTTTTTTATGAGATGGTAGAGCAAACGAGCGAACGTGTTGCCTGTTGGAAAGCAAACAACGCTAGCTATAGACATTCGCAACACCATAAGTATTACGGAAAAGTTGCCGGCCTTTGAGGTATGTGTAGGCTTGGTTTCTTCAAATCCTTACGCTAAAGTAGGCGAAGAGTTTTTTCGTTCACAGTTCTTATCATTAGGTGATCGGCTCCCTTGTTTGCGTATCGCTTTCAAAAAATACCATTTTATTAAAAAAAAATAGGTAATAAACAATATAGCACTTTTAGCGTGTTTTCTCGTAGAAATTAAAAAATTCTTTATCGAAGTATTCAAACATATTCAAACATTATTAACCTGCTTGAAAACTTTCTTATGTACCATAGTATTAAATAGTTGATACGGCTGAGAGAAAACAGCAAGAAATTCAATAGATTATTTATTTAACTTTCAAAGTAGCTCTTTCTGCTCCCTAATAATAATCATGTAATTTACATGTATTCGATATAAAAAGGCTGTAAGGAAAGAAATAGCGAAAATTCCCGTGATGGTAAGAAGTTCTATACACAAGAGAGTTACGCAGCGAAAAGTTCTCAATGTTCAACGCCGTGGAATCACTAAGGGAATATTTCAAAGAAGCTTGGACTGGCTCCTCTTAAAACAAAAAGAAAGGAAATTCGTAACAAAAGGAATGGATAGCTAGCAATTTCGTATTGAGCGAACGTCTTGAATAAAAATTTATCTTTGTTCTAAATAGCAATTCTTTAAGTTATGCTCAATTATTCATTCTAGATGCAACGGTCTTAAAATTCCTGTTCACTTTTTTCTTTTAATAGAAAAAGAAGGCTCCCTGCCTTTAGATTTGTTTCGTACTTATTTATTTTTCATTTGCGTCAACTGTATTAAAAATACATAAATTTCTTAGTCAGTTTTGTGAAAATTTTTGGGATGAACATTTAGAAGATGAAAAGAACAATATTAAAATTTTTGTTAACTATTCATACTAGGGTAATAATGTACAAGCGAATTCAAATTGTGTAGTTTTTCGGTATTTGACATTATATTGCATCAATCAATTGTCACCCTGTTAATTAAACTTCTGTTATCGTTGCTCTATGAAATAGATCATTATGGCTTCATATAGTTATTATGATTTAAATCAATAAATATATATAACTTTTATATCACGAAATCTTTCATTATTAATCTATATACAACAACGATTCACATAATACAATACATTTAAAACGTACCTTACACATTATTTATATTTAACAGGTTTTTTACGTCTATCCAATTAAAACTGGTCAGATGTTTCTTTCAAAGTCTTATAAGAAATAAAGAAAAGCAAACAATTTTGTCAAAATAGAAACTTGCTCAATTTTCAATTATAATGAAAAATAATGAGTTAAGTAAACGAGCATCTCATTTTTCACGAAAAAGATTATAATCAGGGGGAAGAAATATTGTATTTGTAGCTTCATATTTTGCTTTAGGTTTCATTAAAACGAAGTCAATTTCAGGTAGATTTGGGAAGCTCAGGAAACGTATGGTGGTAATATTTCACTGAAATTACAAGTCGTTTAGCTTCGCTTTGTGAATATAAACAAATGAAAATTGCGCCGGGAAATGTGAGATGCGAATTAATTTGTTCTTTCGTGATTCTGTTGTTTTGACTGTCTCTACCTAAACACGTTTTTACCAAGATTTTTATAAAGAAAGGAAATTATTTAAGTTTATTTTTTAAATGAATTAAATATCCTTATCTAATTGGTTTTACGGCTGGGTTACCACTTTCAGTGTCAATAATCGTGAGTTCGATTGACGTCTCGGCACAAATGTATATTTTTATTTAGACTTGGATAAGCGTGGTGCATTTAATGTCCATTACTACATATATTGAGAGGCCCCTTGGTTAGCAGTGAGAGAAATATGGGTTTATATAAATAGTATCCTTAGAACAAGAGTAACCGTGAACAGCCGAATTATTCAGGTGTGTATATTGTGTGATCAACAAAAATTTTATATTTTTAAAGTGCGAGTGACCTATAAATAATCTGACAAATCGATTAAATTACGATAATTTTATAAAATACAATATATGTATTTTATAAAATTTAAATACTACTCCGGGTCACGTTATCATATTTTAAATTTAATAATAATTGATTATTAACTTTTACTAAGCATACCGATTTTATTCTTTACAGACATGTAAAAATTATAAAAATTATATTGTTTGAAATATATCTAATAAATTAAAGAGTTAGGTCGAATAAATGAAAGTTATTTAAAAATTGTGAAGTAATGTATAAGTTGATTTATTTCAACACATAAATTTAATAATTTTCCATTTCAGCGGATTCTTTTAAATCACGCCCTACGTTCAGTCATTAACTTTATTGAAGCTTAACGGACTACTTAGATCTAAGCCTCTTTATATTTTTACCATTATCTGCGAAACATTCAAACAATAAAGCATTAAAAATTTAATATATTCGCCGAAGTGCTTGGGGAGAATGTAATAAAATACACTTTGTTGATGTTCATTTAATGAAATTCTCTTTTACAAAAGTACATATTTATAGATGTATGTGATCTAAAGTCGTGGATTTGATTCTACCATACAGGCTCTCACCGAGGTAAATAAACCACATTTTTCTACCTTACTTACTTTTTTCCTGAAACTTCTTTCCACGTATCAACACTTTGTGGAGCCAGTTGCCTACAGCGGTATTTCTGAACCTTCAAAAAAACAAGCCTAGAGAGTTCTCAAAGGCCGGCAACATGTTTGCAACGCCTATGTTGTTGGAGATGTTGCTGTCAGTCAGGTGGAGTATTTCTTTCAGCCATGCGACATGGTTTGTCTTATTTTTAAAAAAAAATCCAGATTCATTTGTATTTTCGTGAATTTTCGAGTGCTAATGTGAATATTCGTTACATCGATGTAACGAATGATCGTGGAAAATAATAATAGTTCGTTCACATACACCGTTTTTGTAGACACTGAAAGACATTTTAAAATATTTGATATATACTCGTTCACGTACAGAACAATTTGTGTTGTGTTAGTTCAAGCGTTTGATACTAGATGGCAACATTACTAAAACATTTAAAACTAGATGTCGCTACTAGCCATACCATAACCACAAATGTTTATTTAAGCTAGATCACTACTTATTTATGACATATAATAGTGTCGATAACAGATCGCATTGTTCATCGATGCGGTCAGTCTGCTACAGGAGCGGGCAGTCGCGTCCTTTAGATCTCATACAGTCGCCAGTTATCTAGAGGAAGCAGTAATCAACGATGGGCGAGCGACATCGGATACTGGACAGTCAACTGTCTTCAGTTCTTTGAAACAGTTCTTTGAAAACCGCATAGCTATTATCATAGATAGGAGACTAGTGAAACCTATAATTTTCTGACGAGGCTCATATCATGTTGGTGCTTAAGTGTCGTACATTTATATAAATTATTCATAAAACCAAAGTATAAATCATCACAGGCCATTGATGGACTGCAGTGTTATGGATGCGAAATATTTAGTTTAACGTTTCCTATTCCACTTGTCAAATATTTATTGGCTTTATTTTTATATTTAATATTTATTAGCTCATTTATTGGCTTTGACGATGACACGTTGAATATAAAATAATGATAAAAAATGATTTTATATGTTTATAAATATCAGATCTCAGAACTCTAATATGGTATTGGGATTCACTAAGACGAATTTTAATATATCTAATTCGTTGAAAAATGACGTCGACGTGGTTCGCCACCCTTCACGTCTCGATTCCCACGAGGGCAAGAAGCAACTAATGGAGAGCTGTTTCGCTACGATGAATGTGAGAGGAAGAATGGATGAACGGATGGATGAGTGTGGAGGAGGCGAGGAGGGTGTGCCGGGATCGTAGCGGATGGAGCTATGTAGTCTTTGCCAACCCCTGCGGGGGATAGGCGTGAATATATATATATATATATATATATATATATATATATATATATATATATATATATATATATATATATATATATATATATATATATATATAATGTGTGTGTGTGTGTGTGTAAAAATAGAACTCTAATACCAATAATACTTATTGAATTATATTTTTAAAACAAATATAAACTTTTTTAATGAAAGATATTAGAAATACTGCAAACAAGGAAAGTTGTTCAGTTAAAGGGGCGAGTGGTTGCAGAGATTGCTCTGATAACAGCACAATGGCTTTCTGTGTCCCGACAGCTGGCTTACCATTGTACTGTCTAGTCTACTAGCTGAATAGAAATAATGCCGAGCAGCGAAGTAGCATTAACTCATTTCTGTTATGAATAAATTTAATTTAGATATCAAATTCATTATTAGTATTAAATTATCGTCAATGTTACGTACTGTGCGAGTGATTCACAATTGTATTACCTCCTTTTAGACTACTTTTACACATTTATTAGTTGATGCACAATAATTTGGATTTGCTGTCAACTACATGCGCTTTTTAACGTGAGGATTGTGATGTTTTATCTCAGTGCGGAGCATTTTTAGACAGCGCGTGATTTTTTTTTTAATTTCAAATTTGAATTTTTTTTTATGGGATAGGAAAGCAAACGAGCAGGCGTGTCCCCTGATGGCAAGCAATCAACGCCGCCCATAGACTTCCGCAGCGCCATAGGTAGTGCGGAAGCGTTGTCGACCTTTAAGAAAAGTGTCATTATGGTAGTGGGAACGGAGTGGCGGTGGAGGGAGGGGGAGGGTAAGGGTGTTGGTCCTCAGGAACTTGGTTGCTCACCGTACGAGCGCGATGGGTAAGCTACCATTCAGATGCCGGTTTTCTGCGGGAGGGTGGTACTTCCCCGGGCGAGCCGGCCCATTCATGCTACAGACAAATATTATGCCATTCTTGACAAAGTATTCGTCTGCAGCATGCTTCTACCACTAGTAATGTATTCTATTCAAGAATAGATGAGTGTCAGACGATCAAGTGATGATTGTAATCATATCTAAGCCTAGGCTAAAAAGGTTCTAAAAGCTAGATGTGTTGTCAGTATGAGTACTAGATATTTAACTCTGATTTTCTTGTCAAGGTAGAGAAAAATGTATTTAAAATAGGGTTTTGAGTTTTGATATTTAGTAAATAAAAATTGATTGCTCAGGAAAACGCGGTTATTAAAGCCAAATCTTGCAAAGAACTTACTATAGAAATGATTCTATGAAGTAAGATCTTAACGACGACCGATTGGCTCAGTGAAGGGGCCCCCCGCCCCGGAGTCGGGTTCGATCCCTGCATAGGAATAGATATATGTATGGCCTACAAATATTTATTCCGAGCCAGGTAACCCGTCAAATCCGCATTGGACTAGCGTGGCGGGTTAACGTCCGTTCCTCCAGAAATGGGGAGGTCCGTGCTTAACAGTGGAACATATATGGGCTGTGAAAAAAAAGAAAAAAGCCAAAAACTTAAAAGTTATTAACATGAATTTCTTAAAAACTTTTGAAATGAAACCTGGAGTAATAACGAAATAATTTTGTCTCTTATTTTTCCAAGAAAAGTTTTCATTTATTTACATTCACAAGGTAAAGCTGGATGAGTGTACCAAATTTATTTGAAATAGGCCTCGTTTTAATGGAAAGTGAATAAAAGATAAAAATATAAAAAAATAACATTTCAGGTCGGAGATTAAAATTTCTCGACGGCTCAACATTGAACTTATAAAAGAATAATATACATAAAGCAAACAATTCATTCATATTAGAAAGTACTAAATTATTTATAATCTTCAATTTTCTATAAAGTAAGGAGTTAACTTATAGATTTAAAAACATATTCTCCTTGTATGTGTCCTTGTATCAGTGTAAAACAAATTACCCACTTGTAGTATATACTAAAAGTGATATCTTTTATTTTACAAAATACCGTTTTTAACATATATTCTTTTCATAGAAAATTAGAAATATTGTTCCATACAATTACTAATGCGTGGACAATCTGTGTCACGTGGACACGTGTCAGTATCTACTCTTCATCATATATTCGAGCCTATGATGATGATGAGTTCAACGTTCATACACAATTATTTTAAGTATGAATTTTAAATAAAAATTGTAGAACAAACGTTGTTTCTTTAAATTTGAATGTATAGTTATTTTTAAAATTAAATAAGAAAAAGAACAGAGAAGAAGAAAAATAATTGTAAAACCCAGATAAGACTCCATCAAGAGCTAATGAAAATTACTGAGGAATAGGGCAACATTTAATCTCATGATTATTGGAAAAGACGGGTAGCGTGCTCTATATGAGGAATAAAAACTAATCTGCAATCTAAAATCCGCCGGTTAAGCATAGGGCATAATGGCAACACCCCTCAATGGTAAGGGAGGCCATTGTCCGGCAGTAACGGCTGTATTGATGGTCATGATATCAATACAGATAAAAATTATAACTATTATAATTGAAAACCGTATCGAGTGATGATTAATGAAATAAATTTAGTTTTAAAACGTTTTCCGAAAATATTATACGTTCGTACGCTAGCTTATCGTTCACACGCCAATCCGAGTTGACATTAATGAATGACGACGTAGTTGGTGTGAGAGTTTAATCGATGCTGGCTTGAGAGAAGCGAGCACCGTGTTACAGATATTTTATTTATTTTATCATCAAAACTTCATATATTTACTTTTTTTATTATTTTTATGAAGCCTTTATTGCTAATACTTTTTTATATGCAAATGAAATTATGTTAACATATTAATTACATATTAACGTTTGTTATTGTTGTTAACGATTTAGTATTTAGCGTGTCCTGTGACACATAGGCCTCTTCCAGTTTTTTATTTTATTTTAGTGCAATGACTCAAAAATATTATTTACTCCTTCTGCAGTAACACATATTAGTTAGTAGGCATATTACAATTAAAATCTAATTTATGCTTTACATATTTATTTTATTTATTTCTTATTTGTTATACGTTACGATTTACAAATACAGTTTTTTTTAAAATGTTGACGTCCGTGCAGAAGAAACACACAGTGCTATTACGACCTCTAATGTTATGTCATTTTCGGCATTTACAGGTCAAGATATATCTCTATATCTCTGGAAATTTATATTTTCCTGTGTATTTCCAGAGATATAATAAGTCCGGTATTTATTTTATTTCTGGATTATTCTATTATTATATTCATAGTCACAATGTAAAGAAGGATTCTGTTATGTTTCTATACTAAAATAAAAGACAGATTCTTGAATAGTAATAGGTGATTAAAATATTATTCGTGTTCTGATACGCCATTTAGACCGATCTTCGACATCACGCATCCTGTTTCAATTTTTTCGCCGTGCGTATATATCATCCTTTCATCTGGCAGTGGCGTCCTACACTACGTACAATATGCATTTTTTTATATTTTTACGTATTTATTTATATAAAAAAGTATTATATAAAAATATTTGTTACCATAAGATCCTGAGGTTTATTGCTCCAACAAAACATCGGGAAACAGTGACATTTACGGATATGGGTAAATCCGTGGCAAACTGCAAACACTACCCTTGTCAACGTACGTGAAGGTTTATCTGAAACGAACTTATTATTTCAAGCAGAAATCAGTTTCGCCTTCGATATAACAAGTGAGCTCCTAAACTTATAGACAAACCTCTTTTTAAACTGTGTCACTGTAATGTTGTAATATAAATATTGTATGTTGATGATAAATTATAAATTTATAATAACTTTGTTGTCATCCATACTTCATTGGGTAAGAATAATCACAGTAGTAATAAAAAATAACTATTCTGGTGGTACTATTTTGTTTGTTATACGTGTGACTGAGTTAGAAAGAGATGGACAATTAAAATTAAGATGCTATGCAAATGGCAGTATAAGCATTTATTAATGAAAAAATAAAAAATGAAATAGATTTTCGATCAACAATAAATCGTTTTACTTTTTTTTAGATTTTCCAATGCCTATGGTGTTTTAGATGTCTATGAGCGGCGTTAATTGCTTTTCATCAGGCCACATATGTATTCCCATAAAAAGAATTAACAAGTTCTTAATAATAATGATAAATAAGTAATAAAATACACTTATGATATTGCTTAAATCCCTTTCGTGGAAGGCGTTTATGTAAATATATAGTTGAGTATTGAGGCGGTAATTTTTTCTCTGTATTGGGTAGCAGAACTCCTCCTGTCCCTCCTCCTGTAAGGTTTGATCAAGAAGTCATTTTTAACTTATTTTCAAGAAAGTTTTAATGAAATGATAACAATAACTCCGCATAGGCGGCAATCAGCTTCGAATTTCAAAAGGATTCATTAAATTGATAAGAAGTAAGAAATTCATTGTGTTAACAGAAATAAGAAGATCATTCAAGGATGGCTCACGAAGAACCCTACATTTAAGTGATAGCTATTGACTAATGAAATACGTGAGGAATGTGAAAACGAAGTTGAATGAAAGTACTTAACACCTTCGAGGTTTCTATAACAGATGGTTTAGATTTCTTGAACAAATCAAAATGTTCTTCATTTTAATATCTTTAGTGCAATAATTATATATATTTTAACTGTCTTTGGAAACATTTTCTATTGTTGAAAAAATGTTCTTTCTTAGAAATTATTAGAAATCTAGGAAAAGTCAAGAGAAAAAAAATTGTTTAAATTTACATCTTGTTAATACGAAGTGGAATTACTTAAATGGACGTGTGAAGAAAGTCGAAGCAAATAAGAAAATATTATAACTGTACCCTCCCTTCCTGGTAATCAATATATTGGGTGGTACAGCCATTGAAATTATCCTTATAGTTGTATATACGGATGAGTTTATACCAATTAGCTTGACTGCAAGCCGACAATATTATGGGGTCCGGAAAAGGGCTTAAACGTAGAAGACCCACCATGCCGCTCGTATTTCCACCATTTTACCCGCTGCTTTTTTTACTTGGTGTCGTCTAATGGATGTTTGTTTTCTTTTTATATATTTAGTAATGAGAACTATTATTATATGAACAACCATTTCAAAGATCTTTAATATAATATTGTTTATATATAAAGATAAAGTAAGAAAATAAAGAGACATGCATATTATATAAGTTTTGCCGCAGAACAATTGCCATAGGTTTTTTAATGTATAGTTTGTTATATGTCACTACTCAAAATAGGGAACTATTATATTCAATCCGTCTTCTAAGCGTGGTGATTACAAAAACATTTCTCAATTTTGAGAGTAGCCAATGTCTAGCAGAGGACTGTTATGGCTATGGTAACGTTTGTTAAGATGATACATTTATGATAAGTTTGTTAAGCTTCTAGATAATCTTCACATATATATATGCTCACGCCTATGTCCTGTATCTGCTACGATGTATACTTTATCCACATATCATCACTCTCTACATACAAGCTCACATATCACAGAGAAAAAACAAAATATACCAAAGTAAACACTAAATCAAATCTTGTGTGCTTCTGAGTGTAGGAGTATCCAACCGGAAATCCTTCAAATACATACAATGAGAAAATTTTCTGATACGATATGTAACATTGTGTTTTACCGTTATCTCCGGAAATCTGTACTTTAGAGTTCTCCGCAACAATATCCATCGGCATTAGGTTAGTATTTGACAGGATTTGTGGTAAAAGTGAAGCTCATAGTTTGTCGTTAAAAGTCAAATTTGGTTAGTTAGAAGAAAATTTGTTTTTAAATAGGGGTCTTTATAATTGTCTTCCAATGGTCGACATTCAAATGTAATTAATTTAATTTTTAATTATATTCTTTTTACTTTTCTGCACTCCTTCTCTATAAGCACTTTAACTAAGCTAAATTTAAGGGCTAAAAGAAGGGGTAGAGATTTACTTCACCAAAATAATATATTTTACTGATTTGTTTAGGTGCTGCATATTTCGTTTTTAGTGATTGATGTTTGTTTCGGTTATTAGTGTAGCACTTTTATCTCAGTCACTTGAGTTAAATCTTCTATTTAATTGTTAATAAATATATCAATAATATACTACTTCTCGTAGATTTTTTGGTGGATATGAATCGACATAGAACTTCGAGTTACTAAACTGAAGTGGCAATGGACTGGCCACATTTTCTAAAGAACCTTCAACAGTTGAAGTAGTCGATCGCGTTTTAGCAAACATATTTCAGTACGCCACCCTTGGTCCAGTAATGATGATGGTGGTACATTATCGACTAGATTTATATTTTTAATCGTACCATTTGTAATTTTATTTTTGTACACTAGCTTTTCGGGACTTCTGTCAAATTTCAGCGAAATCGGTCCATAAATGACGATTTTAGCTTTGTATTGCGGCCCCACCCATGTGTTTGCACTTGTCACTATTTTTTATTCGAGTGCGATCGTTGTCGATGTTATGGTTGGGGAGGGCCGTTGGGCAACTTTTTACCAGGTTCAGCTTTTTTAGGTTTTCATATAATATCTCTGCCTCGAGCCCTATCCGAACGTTTCCCTAGAACAAACTTACCCTCTACCTCTTACAGTTTCCCAAATAACATGTCAGTTAGTAAGTGAGTGGTAATTTTTTTTAATTAGGCACAAAAACAAGTTATAGCCCTTAAGAATACAATATTATAGAAACTTAACAACGCCCGGACTATAAAATTCTTAAATTTGGACTCTTTAAATTTGCGCACAGGATGGCTTCATTTTGACAATAGGGTCTTATGTAATAATGAAATACTATAAAATTGACCAGATAAAATTAAATAAAAAAAGGAATATAAAAATGAAGGATAACAATAATTTTGTGATCTATCGGCTGCCAAAGATATAACGGAGTAATCGCTTTAATTGATGTATTTTGATATTAATAAAATAGCGAAAGTTTCTGTACCGTGGTCCATAAATATATTATTGTATTGTAATGCAGCTTTCTATAATATCAATGTGTAATATAATACTAAAAATAATTGCTACAGGTTTAAAGTTATCAATAAACAAACATTACCTTTAATAAAGGTATTGATTTTATAAAAAAAATAATAAGTATAATGTAAATAGCGCATTTTGGAATGTGACATTTCAAATTCTAATTTCAAAGTAGAGGGTGAATTTTTTTCAAACGTTTTTGTATCTGTAATTTTATTAATAATAATGTCAATGACTTACGTTTAGAATATTGAAAATTGCTTAGAGTAAAGCTTTAACGTAATGATAAATAACTTTTTGACTTTATTGTAAATAGAAATCTAACAAAAAAAAATATTAAGTATTATTAAATGTAAATAGCGCATTTTGAAATGCCACGTTTCAATTTCGAAATGAGTTTATTTCTCGCACATGTGTTTCTGAAAGAATGAGTGCAATAATCTTGCACGCTTAGTGCAGACACATACAGCAATATTGATTTTACAATTTATATAATATTATCAAAATTATTTGAGTAAATAGTAGATACCTTTTTTGGGTCTTTAAAATATTTAACATTTTTGATAGATTTTAATTTTAGTTTAGTAAAAAATAGTTTTTTTTTACATTATATACGTGTGTGTACCATTGCTGGGCATGGACTCCACTTTCTGGAGGAAATCCACCTCTTTGTGTCCAAGAAAGATTGGCTGAATTATTCATTGGATTATTTAAAATGACTTGAAAATAGAATCTGCGGCTATTGACTCCAAAGGCAGCAGATTAGGTAGGAAGGTAGCATAACTAGAATCAATTAGATTGTCGTAAAAACTTTTAAAATATACTTTAATAAAAATGAAATGCTTTGAGAGTACCATGTTTCTGATGCTAAGAGGAAATACAAGTATACCGTTGAATTATCTGCGTCTGTCCAGAAGCGTATTGAAGACAAACTTAAGTCACGTCTAACGTTCTGAATTATCGATAAGTCCTAGACACAAGACCCAATTTCTTGGTTCACTTATAATATCGACCGTTGCTGTACAGTGTTCTCTTTCAATAAATGGTTTTTAAAGTTTAATATAACGAGTTTTCTAGGGGTAGAGCCAGGCTGAAGACGAATGCTCTGTCAAGAATGGCATAATATTTGGGCCGGCTCGCCTAGGAAGTACCACACTCCCGCAGAAAACGGCGGACGGCGTCTGAGTGTTAGCTTAGCTACCGCGCTTCGTACGGTGAGGGGCTGAGTTCCGGGGGCCCAATAACCTCCCCCTCCCCCTCTCACTCCCACTCCCTTTCCCATAATGACACTTTCCTTAAAGGACGGCAAGGCTTCCGCATTGTCTATGGCACTGCGGATGTCTATGGGCGTTGATTCCTTTCCATCCGGTGACACGCCTTCCTATCCCATAAAAAAAAGTTTGATGTTATAAGCGCGAACAAATCATATATATTTAAATGTGTGTATACAAAATAGTGAAATTTTGCATGTCCCATTGCTAGATACTAATAAATAGATAGGTATTCCAGCTATCTGTAGAGGTATTTGCGAACCGACATATTTTGGACGACATTGTAACTTATAACGAAATAGCCTATATCGTCCTCAAAGGCTCCTAGATTGGGGTTTGCAGATTGATTTTTATTACTCAGGCAGATGTTGCTAGCCATCTACTGACATTCCTTGCGCATACGAGCAAAAATGCTATGGGAAAAATTATTTATTAGCCAAGCAGATAGATAGGTAAATTAAAATTAAAAAAGTGTTACTTTTGTTATCTAATTTCTAATTTTCTAAACCATAAAATATTAAAGATGTGCAAGTTTATTATTTTATACATAAATCATAATCGAATAAGTGATGTTAAACAGAACCTATACGATTTCATAGATAATAGATATCCCAAATGTATCAGGACGTGACTAAAGACAAATATAGGTATTGTCAACAATCCAAATATACGACATTAGAGTTCATATTAATTTTGTTTGTTCTGCGTCAATTAATTTACTTGTTTGTTATAGTAATATAAGCACGTGCTGGATTGAAATTTTTGTTGCCTATAAAGCCTGTGACAAGACTTTTTTTAGAGGGATAGGAAGACGAGCGAATAAGCATATGATGGAAAGCAATCAACACCGTCTTTGGACGTCTACAATATCGCAAGCATCGAAGAAGCATTGCCGACCTTTGGGAAAAGTATAGGCTAAGTTCTAATGTCGTATCGTATTAGGATTACGCGGTACTGGTATAGTTATGTAAACCAATGTTGCGTAATCGTATTAATAATTAAGCCTTACATTACTCTCGTTTACCCACGATACCAACACTCACACGCATCCCGGCCCTAGCCAAGCACGTAGAGTAGGACACCGGCCGCTTACACGAGATTCTTTACTATAGTTAGTTGGGTCCAATCCTACCAATCGGTATACACACACACACACACACACACACACACACACACACACATGTGTACCTCAGACATAGCGTCGAGCCGATGGAATTTGCGATTTGTGCTAATTCTCAAATATATTTTACTCGCCCACGAGCTCCGAGCCCGCGGGCCCAGTATTCGATAAAGTTGTTAAAGGCTATCAGCATTAACGTCTTCGAATCAAAGACATACATTACTAATTTATAGTTTAATATGTACTCATTTGTGTCACTGCAGAAGGAAACAAATACATTTGTCTATTTGTATCAGTACGAAAATATTGCTGAGGGTACCTGGTTCCATAGAGTCGTGGGACATAGAACGTAGTTTTGACACAACTCGACCAGATAGTACGGATGGAATTTAACTTTAACAAATTCGTAATGATGGTTTCACGTAAGGTTTCCTTTTCACCACCATTCTTATCTGATTGACTTATATTTCATGCGTCTTGGAATTTTCTGTACCATGCAGATTTCCTTTCAATGTTGACGAAAAGAAAATAGTTTTAACAAAAATGTACTGAGATATCGGATTGTTTCAGTCACATCTTAACGCACCATTAGGAACAGATTGCGCGAGGGGAAAACAGGTTATTTGCTTAATGTTCCCAACAAAAATCAATTTGTACCCTAACTTAAGTGCGCAACTTCATGGCAAGCTGTTCAGAATCAGATAGGTTTTTTATGAGTTCGCCAACTTTTATCTCATTATGAACCCAATTTATATAGGGACTATATTCATGTTCGGTTTCAAAAAAGACTTTGCAAATTGCTTTCCCCGCTTCATAAGTTATTGTATGTGCATAGAAAATATATATTATCAAATTGTATCATTCGCAAGTTTTTTAAAGGTGCAGATTTCCCCATAAGATTTGACAGTATATTCAATTTCATTTGGTTTAGAAATATATTTTTTTTAGATGTCACTTGTTTACTTGGAATGATTTATGCGTGGATTTTATAAAAGGTAAGCATTTTACTCGTGATATTTGAAAAGGGACACAATATAAAAAAATATATATTTTTTTACAATATCTTTTATGTATAGTGACAGATTTTTGTAGTTAAATATAAAAACATACAAATATCGTTTTTTGAAATTTCTTCAACTCATTCGTAATATCAGATGGTTTCACGTAAGGTTTCCTTTTTGACACCATTCTTATTTGATTGACTTATATTTCATGCATCTTGGAGTTCTGTACCATGCAGATTTCCTTTCAATGTTGACGAAAAGAAAATAGTTTTAACAAAAATGTACAACACAGAAGCTTAAAAATATTTTTCCTTTATGATATCAAAATAATACAATCATAAAAAGAACGAGGGTGCACAGCTTTTATAAATGTTTACCCTTTTCATTAATGCAAGAGAGGATTGATAAACGTGGACATTTATGAATTATAGCTATGTATATTTTCGGTAGGGATTCAAATATGACCCACGTTAATAAAACGTTATGATAGCTGTATAATTTGTATAATTGATTCAATGACAAATACCAGTCCAAGTAAGGTTTTTCGTAAGTCTCATAATTATGTATTTAAGATTTTATATTAAAGTAATATAGTTTATAATTCGTTGACGAGGGTAGCTTTTGCAGGGTTTATCTATATTTATAAATATAAGGCTTGTTTCAATAAAAAATCAATTTTATTTATGACCGGAGTGATGATTTTCCATTTGGAACCAATTATTGCAGTTTCGAATGCTTCATCACAAATATTTTTTTAAATTACAGGTATTTATTTGATTTAAGATATGATTAACTCACTCAACGAGGCCAGCAAGTAGGGTTAGAAATGAACGTCTCGAAAACTATGCTCATGACCAACAGAATCAAGACAACAATACCAATCGACAGGGAGTCCTTAAAATAAATAGGCTTCAATTGAATCTACAACAACCTGGAAGTAGAACTTAAGATTCAACAGTCATGGAACAAATACTTGAGCCTAGAAGAAATATTGAAGAGCAATTTGTCAACAAAAACCAAAACCAAAATTTTCAACTCATGATTTCTCCCCCGCCTCACATATCATGCCATAATCTTCAACGGTTTATAAAAAAAGTAAAAAACAAAAACAATACATGTCAACGAGGAATTGAGCGTAGTATGCTCCATATAAATAACAAACAAAAAATTTGAAATTTTTTTGTAAAATTTGTTTAGAAGCAAGAAATAAAAGGCTTTTTTATTTATTCTGATTTTAGGTTTTTATTACTTCATGTTTTGTCTGATTTTCATCGGCACCCAGGCATTGGTGTACAGGGAAATCCGTTTGTAGCTGTAAGTGTTGAACTATTTCAAGTTTAACGTTATAAAGCATCGTTTATCCCAATGCGGCATATGAAACCGTGATTATTGGCTTCGTAGGTGCTACCTTCGCTAACAAGCCAACTAAGTCGTCTGTATACACTATATAACAGCAGCATAGGTGTTAATACTGTCGATTATGTTACACTATTTTAACCATCGCGTTATGATACAATTCAGGAAAAATATTTCATTATTTGTTATGGTGTACACGCGCGCCACCAGACGTATGTATTGTACCAGAAACCTTTTGAGGAATGTATAAAACAACATCCCAAAGTTTCATGGCGATCGGATGAATGGTGTAGTAATGGATAAAGGACAATTCATATTAATATTATATATAGAAGAATAATTAAATATTAACTGTTGTAAAGAAAACACATGTAAAACATTTTATAAAGTAAGTTTTATTTCGTAAAATAATGTATGAAAGATAAAATTTACAAGTAATACGTGCTTCGATGCATGATGCATGCACTAAGGCTCTTGACGATTGAGGGTAGGTGAGAAGCAGGTCATACAACATTAAGTGGTTTTAGTGCGGCCTTGTAGTAGGTAGGTCAAATGTATATGTACATGCAAAACATTAATAGGATATATTAAGGTCTGTATCTTTCTTTCAACTGAATCACTAGTTTAATTTAAAGTTTATTACAAGACTGCTCATATAGTAACTGACCTTATTTTCTTATACTGATGTATATGCTGTGGTGTATGCAGATTTGAACAATCTTCAGGATGAGCTTTTTGCCAATTGTTGCCGTGATGCCGTAGCCTATTAGCAACCTATAGTAGCCTATTCTCATATCGGAAACCGGGACAGACTTTTGGATGGTTGAGTAGAGTAGTAAGTGAAATTATTTCTTAGTAATTATTTATTTATCGGATATAGATCTTTACTATCATCATATGTCTTCCATTTTATCATCATCATCATCAGTCCGCGGCAATCCACTGATGGACATAGGCCTCCTCCAAGACGAGCCATCTAGCCCGATCTTTGGTTTCACGCCTCCAGTTCTTGTCAGTTGCCCCGTGATGACTAGATCATCACGCATCATCTAGTCAAGGGGAAGTTCTAGACTACGTTTCAAAACGCGGTCTCCACTCCTGCACTCATTTACTACAGCGATTGTTGGTTCTTCGACAAACGTGACTAGCTTATTTAATTACGTCTCTATTTTATTATGAAGACGTAATTGGGGTTTTACATTATACCGAGGCAAAGCTACGAACTAATTAGTAGTCACCCTCCCAACCAAACAGGTACTAAAGCAACTCACAAGTAAAATAATGAAGGTTCTATTCGTCAAATGCACTCAGTGAGGATTTAATTAACTAACTTATTTTAATGCTCTTTTTGCTGTTGTTTTCTTACTTAAAATGAGGTATTTCATTTTACGCCATCTTAAGTAAGAATTATGAATTATTTTAATTATGTTTTATATCACTTTCTTTCTTGTTTTGTTTCTTTATTGTTGTTATTTAGTTGTACATCGTAGTACATCACTTCCCAAATATTCTTTTCAAATAGTGTCGGGTGAGAATGCTTTCTAGCATTTAGTCCACCTTATGTATATTTTGTGCAATAAAACCTTAATAAATATGTGGACAGTCAAAAGTTTTTCGATAAGTTTTTGGTTTAAGTTCCAAATAAATCCACTTCATCTAGCAGGAAAACACACATTATTAATTTTCTGTTATTGTTTGCTTGCCGCGGATCTTAGCTAAGTAAAACTTTTGTCTGTCCACATAGTGATGGATTTCCGGAAAGTAACGCCTGACTCCATTAATCAACCTAAATAAATATAAAAAAATAACATTTGATTTATATAACGTCAAGTTTTAGATATACTTGAAGTATTACAGGATGTAACCGTCGTACAGTCGGGGCGTTTGACACATTGGATGCGCGCCAGCACTCTCCTGACGGCGGCTAGTGTAGACACAATATCTTATCGGGTTCAGGAACTATTTGTGACGGTGTTTATTTTATGGTCCGTTTGAGGACGAAGAGGCTTAAATATTGTGGTCTATGGATAGATATATAATAATTTTACATATTGATTTTGCTGTAAGTTTTGAACAGAGAACAGGTTTGTGGGTTTTATTGTTAGTATAGATAAGAAATCAATCAAAACAGACTCGGAAGAAATATCATTCAAATAGATAAATAAGTTAAGTAAATACAATTGTTTTTCAGTGCCTCGTTCGTTAACTAGGAGAATTTACTGCGTATAGGTAGGTTATTTTGACAATTGGAGAGACTTTGATTGATTTGGTTTTTCACCCTTTTCTTCATCTCTCATATATCTACCCATTGCTGGACACGGGCCTCACAATTTCTGGAGGAATGGACATTAATGCAATAACGCTTGTCTAAAATGGATTGGTAGGATAATAGTATAATGATTTTTAAAAGTGTTATATAATATTGATTTACTATTTATGAGCATTTATCTATTATTTTTACTTTTAAAATATTTATTTTACTTTAATTAATATGAATGAAAATAATGAATAGTATAACTCGTCTATCCTACACATATAATGTATTTTAATAATGTTATTTTGTATTTCTTCTTTGAGTAAATTGAATTCTTTTTGCGACGTAAATGTATTAAACCATAATAATTATTCACAAAACACGCAAGATTAGCATACCCCCGTTTAATGAAAAATATATGTTGGCAGGTTTTAAAGTAATGTTTCAAAAATAAATATAATTGTAATATCTTTTTACGATGGTGCCAATTGTAGTAAATTTAACTATTTCATTTTCAAAAAGTTTTATTACCCTTTTGGGAACGTGTTCACGATGACGACGTGACTAGAAATCTAACTTAGACGTAGTTCAAAAGCTTAGATTTGTAACATACCAAATTTTCAACTTTTACATTTTTATTTTTTTTTGTACATATGCGGTTCCTCTTATATTTAAATTATATACGGCGCTAAATAAAATGCAAATTACATACTATACACGAGTAGAATATTCTAAAATAATATTTTCTGTAAAAGATCCTTTAAAACGTCTTTTTATTTGCAACATCCGCAGGAAACTCTATAATTAGAATACTTTTAATATTGTATAGGACTTTTCCCGTCAACTTACATCAGTAACGTCGTTTTTTATTTCATTTTTATAATTTTTTATTCTTATCAGTTATATTGTTTAATTGTGGTAGTGTATTATACAATATAGTTTAATTAGGGCGTATAAGTGAAGTGATATAAAATAAATACGTGTATCGTAACTTTTTAACTTGACTGAAAGAGATCATAGAAGGTTTTGGTAGAATAGCCACAAAATGTAATGTGATGAGCTGACTAGTTACTTACCAAGATATTGGATATTATTGTATTTTACTTGACACTAATAACTTATTGCCATTAATGAAAATAAAAGAATATTGTGAAAATAAACGTATATTGATTAAAAATTGACATTGTAGTATATGTATGTGTAAAAAAACATATATTATATTGTATATTCCTATAGCATAATCTATAGGAATATACAATATAATATATGTTTTTTTATATCATTTTCACAATATGGTTTTATATTGTAAAAATAATATAAAAGTTTGAATAAAAATTTTTACTTTTTATAGTTATGACATAATAAATATAAAATTTGTCTGAGGAGAAGTGAGACATTGAAAATAGTTCTAATAATATAAGTGGCGAAATATATTATTGGAGATAACGGAGTAAGAAAATTTATACTTCACTGTTAAGCAAACTTGCATTATTCATTATTTATTTACTACACTAGTCTAGACTTAGCGTCGAGACAAATATTTGTTAGTATGAAAATAATCTTTCTTTTATGCACACTATTATTATCTGAGAAAGAGCTGACATGTGTATTTAAAATTATATATGTTATACAGAAATGTTACTAACTAAAATATATTTATAAAGGACTGATATTTCTTTTATAATAGTAAAACGACTTTACAAGAATTCTTCACTCTATTGCCTTTAAGACACGATTCGAAGTCTCGCGCATAATATCTGACAGGAAGGTAGTGAGAATCTCATCCTCTTTCAGAAAAAGCTGAGTCACTCTTGCCAAATTTAAAAATGTGTTCTATTATAGATAGATAGATATATTCTTTATTGAATAACAAAAACAAAGTTATACAATTATTCATTGTAATATTTATATACAAATGGCGTACACACATACACATACATATTATACATATACATATATACAAACATAAATATACGTTAACCGTAAAAAATAAACGAACACATAAAAAGATACAAAGGAATTTATAAAGATAATTGACAAGCTTTATATATATTGTATTATAATGTTTTTTTTCATTGCATTTTAACACAGTAAATATATTATTATTTTAAAATTAAATATATCGACAATTCTGCCATAACGCCATGTAAATGAATCACCCCTTGAGTAATATACATATAGGTTCGTCGTTTCCGTTCTCGTTTTTTGAAGGTTCTAATGTCGTATTGGATCAGAAATAAATATTTTCATAGAGTGGCGTGAGAGATCGCCACTAATCTATTGTAGATGATAGGGATGGAACTTTTAAAAGTATCTCAGAATTGTCTAATCATCGGCTGGAAAAGAGTGCGACACCTTTCTATTATAACATTAGATAACGTTGGGCGCCAGTGCAACACCTACCTGGGTTTTGCAAATAAAACCACGGTGTTATCAGTATAAAGAAATGTTTATTACCTAAAGAATAAAAAAATGAATCAAGTAGGTGAGACACAAATTTGTAGGTCGTGGGTAAACGGCCGATCTGATTTTGCCACATAAGCGGACTAACACTCCCCTGAGCTAGCTCGCGCTCAAAGAAAAAAACCGCAGGTAGAACCCTGCAAGTTGACAGCGGCTTGCCCTCAGCGATTGTAAAGGATGCGCTGAAACACCTAAATGTCGATCCCTGAGCTAGCTAGCACTCAAAGAAATAAACCGCAGGTAGAACCCTGCCATTACATTTGCACCGCAGGTAACATACTGGCGGAGGGCAGGTGGCACCCTGGATCGCAGGTGACACCCTCCGTTACATTGTGCACCGCAGTAGAGTCATTACCGCAGGTGGAATCAACCCCGCAGGTAAAAGCTGGCAGGTAGAACCCCGCAGATAAAATGTGCAGGTGAAACCCCTAAAACGGGGTTTGATTCCTGCACTTATTTTTAAAATAAATACTGAGCGAGGGCGCTCTTAAGAGACGTGACGGTTCCCGTTGATATTTCCATAACGGACAAACCCTCACTGAGGTGGTGTCGATCCTCGGCACCCGTCAGTAACTTCCATAAAAAAACCCGAGCGGTACACGAATAAGGCCGAAATAGCACGAAGGCGCGAGCGCCGCACCTACACCTACTTGAGTTTACAAATTCCTTCTCAAATTCCTTCAATCTGTCACCGCGTTGCTTTGAACACTTAACGTATGACAAGCAAAAAATGTTCGATGGCAGATCGTGTTTAAGTTATAATAAATCATTATTTATTATATTAGAATAAGTATTTAAATTTGAATAAGGAATAGTGTACTAATACTAATATTTTTAACTTATACTTAAACTAACTAAAATTACATCATTAAAACATGTAACCTTCCGTTACAAGAGCTACATAAATACATTGTAATGAATTTATAGATTAAATACTATAGTTACTAATAATTAGACTAGAATGAATAGATTATAACAATAAATAAATATATATTATTATAATTAATACTCACTTATAATTAAATTTAAAAATGATGTGGACAGTTAGATGTTTGACTTATCTAAGATGCGGGTCTTAGCCAAGTAAAAATTCTGACTGTCCACATGATAATGGATTCCCACAAAGTAACACCTGACTCTATTAATCATCTTGAAAATAACAGTTTAAATAAACATTTATTTTGATAGTGATCATAAATAGGATACATAAAAGCAACAATTCTTTTGAAATATACTGGCCATTTTTTGTTATTAAGAAATCAAAAATGTATACTACGCCGTTTGAAGCTTACTAATCTACATCATTAATCAGTTCGTCCCGGTGTTCAGTCGGATCGACTTGCGATGTAGCGGATACGCTCTCCCCTGTCCCTCTAAATATCCTACTCACTTCCCAACGAGTCTGACCAGGGGTGGCTGCTGTTTAATGCAACGAACTAATGACGATACAAATTAATCAATGTCGCTTCGCCAAATACCTCGGATAACATGATGCTATAATCTAACATTGCGAAATATTTTACATTTTACAGTGTAAAATCTTTTTTACTTATCATGTATTTTATATTACAATTTGAACTCTGCTTTATGTATTTTAATTTATTTATTTGTTTTACATTATTACAAAAATTAAACGCTTGTTGTGTAAAATTATATATACAGAGTTTACTTAATGTTTTCACATATTAATATCAGAATAACTAATTATTAAAAATTCCATTATAAAGGAAATTGAGTTAGTTTTGGTTAAATTTAAGAGTATATTTTGTAAAATGTTAATCTCGTTATCCCCATAACGTTTGTTGAGTAAAGTGCTAGCTCGTGGGATAAACTTATATAAGTATATTAAATATATATACAGATGTATATTATATTGGATAAATCATGTTGTTTATATGATGAGATTTTAAAGTGTTTAATAATTTAAAATTTTATTATTGTTTAAAAAATTTGATAGTGCTCGGGTGAAAATCACCGGTGTCATTTTTTTAGCCCAATTACCATGGTGTTAACAGTGTAAAAAAAACATTTTAATAAATACTAATTCTGGGAAGGTAGTACTGACTTTGGGTTTCGTATCAAAAGTCCGCGGGATGAAATATAATCCTAAATGGAATCTGCGAAAACCACAGATTTCGGCGGCCTCATACTGTGTCTGAAGGACGTTCTAAATGAATTTGAAGCTGTCCTAATTTATTGTTTCGCAAGCACCACCTGTGCCTGATACAAATGATATCTTAATTATTTAATAACTGTCAAGAGATAATTTATAAGTATTGTATTTACATATTTAACTACTCAAGTAAGGCGATCATTCGCAAAAGGAATTATTTGATAAAATGAAGATTGCTTCTGAACTTACATATGTATGTGTTTGCTACATATTTTATTTTACACTGATAAGAAATAAGACGACGTACTACACATTTTAAAATTTTAAACGTTTAAGTTGATGAAACAAATTCCATCCAACCAATTTGCAATTGATCTGGTTATTTTAGTTAGGTATATATGAATCTATGTGTAGTTTTTAAGCTAATCTTATAGAGACGCCTTCTAGTGTTGGCATAATTCTTTAATTAATGTTTCTGAGACTATGGCAATAAACATAAGAAATATTAAATATAAGCTTGAGAAAAAGCATCTAAATTTATTTATATTATTTACCTATATCGTGTTATTATTATTATTTTATATATATTCACGCCTTTCCCCCGCAGGGGTTGGCAGAGACCACAGAGCTTCATCCGCTACCATTCATTGCAGCGAAACGGCTCTCCATTGGTCGCTTCTCGCCCTCATGAGAATCAGGACGTGACGGGTGGTGAACCACGTCGCCGTCATTTTTAACAAATTAGGTATAGTAAATTCGCTTTAGTGAATCCCACGAGCCGCAAAGGAGAATGGAGGTCAGCCCCAGCAGAGCCTTTCATGTTGAGGTAAGGCATCATAGTACACAGGGGAGCCCGATCCCGGGACGGTCGGCACGCTTGCGACTAAGCTTGCCCTTAGCCACGCATCCATTGGCACGGCAGACCGTGGATTGGCGGAGAGGAAGGGAAAGGATAGAGAAGAAAGAAAAGGGCAGGAAAGGAATTGCGGATTGAGGGGTTACCAGACTCGGAATAAATATTTATAAATCCATATATAAATTTATTCCGTTGCGGGAATCGAACCCGCGAACATTGACTCCGCGGGCGAAAGGCCCCGCCTCTGACCCTATCGGTCCTTATTAACGTAATCACATTAAATAAATTTCAAAGATAACGACGATATACTAACTGATAAGAAAGATGGTACATTGTATAAATATGTCCCTTACTCTACCGTACGGGTTGTTTTCGTGTTATAAGATAAATATAGATTGAAGTGGCCTGAGATGTAAGCAGTAAACTATAACTATAATGCATATGAGTGATAATGGGGGTACTCCACAATACAACTAAAGACGTCGTAGACCCTTTTCCACCCTCAAAATTCGCAAGTATCTCCCATAGTCGCCTTGTACGACACACACGAAAAAATACTCATGGGTGGCCATATTCTAACCCAGGAGCCATGCGGAACAGTGGACGTGAATAACGCGATACCGGAATTAATTCCCGTAGTAAGGTTTCTTTTTCTATCTGCTACAGTTGGGCCAGGATTTAAACGTAAAACAATTTCTTGGTGTGGGAAGATCTCGTTATAATTTTTTTTAGCTAATATATAAAATATAAAATTAAAAATATATAAAATCGACGCTGTAAGCTCTAATTATTTTAGATATAATATTATTTCTACATTTAGTACATATAATATTAATATTAAGCTTTTTTTCCTAAGTAAAGAGATAAGTTTTAATAACGTTATTTATGCACGCAAACAAAAATTACCAACTGTTAAAGTTAATGTTTTTTACGTTGGATATAAAAGAAGATAATTCGGCTTAACCTGTATAATCGCGTTCTTTACATTATGATTTGTGTTAGCTTATTTTGTGTATACAAACTTATTTATAAAGTTATTTAATGGTGATATTAAAATAAATAAGACTAGCAATATTTTAATATTATCAGAATTTCTTCAGAATAAAGCTAGCAATGATTTAATAGTATAAGAATTCTTGCTATAAATTTCTATTTACATTTTTGTATTTTTTCCTCAAAAGGTATTTTAAGAAGTAAGATTACCGAAATAAAAATGTATCCACTAGGGTTTATGTAAAAAGTGGATATATTCTCTTTATAAGGTTCAAGTACAGACAACATTTATAATGGCAGTAAGCTAGCAATCCTCAATTTAATCGCTGTCTATACGAAGCTTGACAGATGATAGCGGTTTTCTCCGGTCGGAGGACTTCTTTGAGTATAGTTCGGGTCTTTTGAATATGTCGCTACAGGTAACAATATTCTTTATTATACCCAAACATTGTCATTTAGCGGGATATGTTAAAATAATTTTGTCGTACGATTATATTAGTGTCATGATCCATACTTATAAACAAATTTGAATTGTCTGTGATGTTCAACTGCTTTTCTTCAAAATAATATTTGTATGAAAATATTATTAAGTCAAAATGTCATCTTTGATAATTTTAGCTCCGTATCAATTTATCTATCATTAAGATTAAATATTTTTATTATCCCTAAGATTGTGTATTTATTTTAAGATTTATTTTGCGAATGTGGAAGGGTCGGTAGGGAAAGACCACGGAAAACATACCTTAACCAAATTGCTGAAGTTTTTAAGAAAGGCCGCCCTTGCATGAGGAGAGTAATGAGTGTAGAGGAAGCAAGGAAAATATACCGAGATGATAGCAGATGGAGATCTGTGGTCTCTGCTTACCCCTACGGGAGACAGGCTTGACGATATGTATATATGATTATACTGAACTACCAATTTTATTTCTATGAGACTTAGTATAAAAGATACTTCTGTTATATAATCTGTATATTCTATATAATGTTTTAGTATACTAATTAACGTTGAAAAACCTTTGTATTCCTTCTTGATGGTATCTGATGATAGATGATAGTGGCTGGATGATTGGGTTTCTCGCTGATTCGCCTTGGATAGGTGTAAAGGTTGTTAATAGGCCTTAAAAATATACGTTTAGCAGTGGAGTGTTACGCTGTAGCGATGAGGATGTTCATGACCCATGAATTTTGACATTTTAACAAATATCATGAAAATCTTTATATTGTGGACGCTAGGCGCGATCGTCTTTAAGAGAACACGTTATGTAACACTTGAATTTATCTTCATCCAGTATAACGCTCAGGTGAGACTTACGGGTAGTGTGATCCATCTTTCTAAGTTTATAATTTAAAGCTAAATTACGTCTGTAACAAAATTGTTTAATGTAATTTGTTCGTTCGTATACATGTAATGGCTATTTAGAAAATATATAATTATCTACTCCATGCCTATGGAAAACTCTTCAGACACTTCTTTGGTGTGCATCGTTCAACATAACTTGCAATAACTGGCTTACGTGATTATCAAAAATTTCGTATCTACTGGAAACAACGTTAATAAGTAAATAAAAAAAGATTTTTTGTACTAAAACAAAAAAATTGAAAACTAAATGTAGACAGTCAGAACTTTTATCCGCAACAAGCAAACATAAACAAAAATATTAATGTATGTTTTCTACTGAAATAAGTCGATTTAGGGGAACTCAAACTAAATTTTACCAAAAAAACGGCCGTCAGCAACTTTCCACCATCCTCACTATCAACAACAGCAAACACACACCACCACTTTTTCATCTTGCACACGACACGTGTTTCCCCTCAACACGCTACGTGCACACGACCTGTTGTTTCCCCGTTAAGTTGTTGTCACTTATTATTTTTCTGTTTTTGTTTGCTTGTCGCGGATCTTAGCTAAGTAAAAGTTCTGACTGTCCACATAGTATTGGATTTCCGCAAAGTAACGCCCGACTTCATTAATCAGCGGAAAACTAAATGTAAGTTAAAGACAAATTGTATTTAATATATCATCGAATATTTGACATAGTATTGTGTCCCGGGCGATGGGTTGACCGTAACGTTTTTAGTGACAACAGATGCTCCCAAACGGCCTGTGTCGTGGAGCAGGATTTAAAATATCATCTGCACTCCGAAGTCATGTTGTTGATAGAGGTTTCATATCAATTTTATGTGAAACAATTTCATATGTCGTCATCTTTTTATGACTTAACTTTCCATAAATGATAAAATATCATTAAAACTTAGTGTCATTGGAATTATGGTGGTATTTCTATCGAATACGAAATATATCATTATTAATGGAGTCAGGCGTTACTTTGCGGAAATCCATCACTATATAGTCAAAAGTTTTACTTAGCTAAGATCCGCGACAAGCAAAACAATAACAGAAAATTAATAATGTGTGTTCTTCTGTTGGATTAAGTGGATTTATTTGGAACTTAAACCAAAAACTTACCGAAAATCCGCCATCAATTCTCCACCCACCGACCACTATACACAACACCAAACACACATTACCACTTTTCTATCTTGTAAACGACACGAGTTTCGCCCCAACACGAGGCATCTTCAGGTATAGTAGACTCTACGGAAGACAACCGAAAAGAAAGGTATCGTTACCATCGTGTGAATTTGATGTGAGTCGTCAATGTGTTCATTAGGGTGCAATTTGTTTAAAAAAGGTACAGTCACCTTTAACAGAACGATTTCTGTAAGTTCATCCACGTCATCAATATCAATATCAGCCCGCGGCAGTCCACTGCTGGACATAGGCCTCACCCAAGGCGCGCCACCTAGCCCGATCTTCGGCTACACGCATCCAGTCTCTTGCCAGCCGCTTTGCGCAGATCGTCGCTCCATCTAGCAGGAGCGCGTCCCACACTACGTTTGCCGAGTCGCGGTTTCCACTCCAGCACTCGTCTACTCCAACGATTGTCGGTTCTCCGACAAACGTGTCCAGCCCATTGCCACTTCAGTCTGTTAACTTGAAGAGCAATGTCGGTGACTCTGGTTCTCCGGCGAATTTCTTCATTTCGAATTCTGTCCACCAGAGAAACCCCGAGCATAGCTCTCTCCATAGCCCTCTGAGCGACTTTGAGCTTGGCGAGGAGACGGACTGTCAGTGTCCACGTCTCGGCACAGTAAGAGAGTACGGGCAGGACGCACTGGTTGAAGACTTTTGTCTTCAAGCTTTGTGGTATGGGCGACGAGAAGACTTGACGGAATTTCCTGAACGCTGCCCAGCCCAACTGTATCCTTCTGTCGGCTTCTTTCTCGAAGTTGTCTCCGTCTAATCGCACTATTTGGCCTAGGTAGACATATTCCTGGACAACTTCGAGAACTTCACCATCGATCGTGGTCGGTTCTGGCTCAATATGTTGGTTTACCATTATTTTAGTTTTATCCAAATTCATAGCCAGACCGACCAGTCTGGAGGACTCATTTAGGCCGTTCAGCATTGCTTGTTGTTCTTGCAGCGATTCTGCCAAGATAACGATATCATCCACGTCATACCACATATATATCTCATATTCTTTAACTAAAAACGAATAGAATATTAATATGTTATGGATGGATCGTTATGTAGAATACGTAAGTTATTTCATTTCACATATTTCACAGTCATCGAATATGAACGAAAAACTAATTCTTAAGAAATATCAGATTGCGTAAGCTGAAAGTCAGGTTTTCACGTCAAAACTAACTCTGTAGGTACACGTATAATAAATTATGTAGCATAGTCAAGTGGACTTATGTGTTTAAGTTGTATAGGAATGATACTTTATTTAGTTATTTATGTATGTTCATTCATGTACTGTTATATGACATTAATAACCGTTTTGCGGAGTCAATAGCTATGGATTCATCTTCCGCAGCGTCATAAATATATCTATAGCCTAAAGAACTTCGGATATTTGACCAATCTTCCTTTAATGAGCTCGTTTACTATTTCTTCCAATGCGTCATTCTATAATATAAATTTTCAATGGTATCATTAATTATTGTAGCTATTATAATCATTATTAATACTGCTATAATTATTGCTGGACCTCAATTCGATCCCCGCATCGGAATAAATATATGTATAGCCTACAGATATTTAATCCAAGTCTGGTTATCTCGCCAATCCGCATTGGCCAAGCGGAATGAGTTAATATCTGTTCCATTAAAAATGAGGAGGCCTGTGCCCAACAATGGGACTTATATGGGCAGTGAAATAAATATATAGTTGATTTTTTCCTCTATTAATAGACGCAAAACATTAATTTAATGATATTTGGAATGGGCTGAAAATTTTCTTTAATCATTTTAGTAGTGTTTAATTTGCGTCTTCAATATAGGAATGCTAAGGATGAAGTTAGTTGTGCTGAATCACTTCTCAATCCTCGGTAGTCGCCCATTTGACTACCGATGGTAACTCTAAGAAGAAGTTAGAAACGACTGTGTATGTTTCATAGGCCTTTTATAGCACGTCGAAAATGAGTTTAGCGTAGCTTTGTTAAAAATATTTTTTTTAATAACTACTTTTAATTGCAGCGCTAAATCCCACTTTAATATTCTGCTATATTCATTATTAGTACTGCAGTGTTACACAATGCTTTCAAATGTTTCCCTCGTTATAGCAAACAGTACTGGAAATAGAAAACTAGTGTACGGTATATTACGCGTCAGAGTAGGATTTCAAGTAGCCGTGTATGCAAACTGCTAATTGACAGTGCTGTAACGTAATAGTGCAATTTTGTTGAGTTATAGTGGTAGAGCCTCGCTGCAGGCGAATAACTTGTCAAGAATGGCATATTATAATTTGTCTGTAGCATGAATGGGCCTGCTCACTCGGGGAAGTACCAAAAAAGACGACTAATTAATAACGAGTATGATCTCTACTTACAGCAATTACGGCGTGTAATCGTCTTGGCATGCTTTCCACCAGGCTTTTGATGGTGTCCAGTGGAATGTGTTCCCACTCAGCCGAGATTAAACGTTTAAGCTTCCTGATGTTTTGTGGAGGTGGTTGAACAGATCGTACTCGCCTTTTTAGGAGGTCTCAGACGTGCTGAATGGGGTTAAGGTCGGGGTTCCACGCTGACAAGTTCAAATGACGAATAGCGACCTATCATAGCATATAAGCATCTACGTCGCCAGAACGATGCGTCCGAGCATTATCATTCTTGAAATGGCATCTTCACCAATTACAATCAGTGCGGGTTGTGCATTTTGACAAAGGATTCCTGTTGACAAAGGATTACCTTTGGGCAATTAGTGAGCCATTTTCTATAAATACTATCTCGGTACGATAGTTGGAAGATACGCCCGACCAAAACATAACAGATCCTCCACCACAAGGGGTGTTTCTTATTTCAAAATACACGTCAGCATAGCGTTTCCTTGATCTTCGTAACATTCGCCGACGTTAGTGTTCATCATGCAAACAAACTCGAGCCTCATCGGAGAAGACTACGCTACTCCTACCTTTGTCCAAGATAGGCAATTTTTAGTGAACCTAAATCGAGAAATCTGGTGCTCACGGAGTAACTTGGGGGCCCGTGTTGGTCGTCGACTGCGTATATCAGCAGCTATAAGCCTCCTCCTCATAGTTCATAGCCTAATTTGTGCTCCTTGTAGCTCTTCAAGGTTTCTTTTGAGGTCAATGTAACTGCATTTGCGGTTCCTTAGCGCCTGAGTCACTAAAAAGCGTCATCTCGTGGTTGTGTGCAACATTTTCGCCCAGAACTTCGCCTCAGCCTTCTCTGAACGGAACCTGTCTTTTGGTTTCGAGTCCAGGTTCTTTGGACGGTTGAATGACTCACGTTTAACGGGTGTGAGACGTAACATTGGCTACACCCCCCTTCCAGCAGCACTATAATTTTACTAGCTCTTTTTGCTTTTTCTGCCATTACAATAGACACAAAGATATCTTTGTGTCTATTGTAATGGTACAATGCAAAAAGGTATTAATTTTTTTAAAAAAAAAGACAAGAGTTTCGAATTAGGAATTAATTTTATTTTAATACTCAGATTTGTTATTACGTACCAGTAACATAGTTTGGCTATTAAAACCTCTTTAAAATATAATTATTATCAATAATGTAAAAAATTCAAAACCGCCCGTTTTTTCAAAGGAGTGTAAAGTATATTCATATTTTTGCAAAACAACTATTCACTACAATAGTACACATGATAGTCATAATACACCCTCATTGATTTATTATTTGTTTTGTACGCTTTAAATTATAATAAAATTAAGGGTTGTAGGTATTTTCTTTAAATTCTTTTTTTAAATTATAATTTTATACGTATTTTATAATTTTGTATAAGTACGACTGTACGAGTATATAAAAATGTATTTTATAGTTTAATTTTTCCCATGTATATGAACTAAATGACAAGATCACTGACAAGAACTGAGTATAATTAAATCCCATATTATTATTAAATATCTTCATGTTGACATTTTATAATATTAATGTTAACTGAATTAAAAATTATATAAAAAAGTATTTGCCAAATTTGATTCCTAAAAGCGTAATTTTCTCCTTTAATTTATTGATGTATACTCGGAATACGCTTTCTGGATGAAATATGTTTCAGGGCTTGCGACAGATCTGTCTGCTCAGCGTCCGCTTGTGCAGCAAACAAACGGAAATAACATCGTTTTTGTGTACGAGAGAGCAGCGAGGAAACATAAAGCTAACTTGTAAATCGAAGATCGGATTGGCTTTACTCCAAACCTCAGTTGTTATAACAGCAAATGTGTCATGTGGTTCTCCCTATGGATTTATTATATATAAAAGTATTTTCATAATATTATAATATGAATTCTTTACTCTGACACCACAGAAACTTAAAATAAAATGAAACAATTCTTTTATTTATTAAGTTATTCTTAATATACAAACGGGCTTATTTCCGAATGGCGTTTTCTGCCAGTCAACCTTTGGGTGGAAAAGATAATGGCGGGCTAGTCTCCGAAATTGAGATGAACTTGTATCTCCGGTTCCTTCCACCTATTATTTCTATTTATAAGAGGTTAATGCCATTCTATCAATCTAGTGTTCATAACGTAACAGGTATTGCTGATAAAGGAAAAAAGGAACCATTCAATAAAATGGTTGTCTGTTAGCATGTGTTTGTATGTGTGTCTCTTTGTTCATATAAGTCCGTAAGCTATTTTCTATGTCATATCGTACAGTGCATACTTTGAGGTTTTTAAATTTCAAAAAGATATAAGATGACGGTCGCAATACTAGTAGTAGTTTAACAAAGGTAAGAAAAAAAAGAGATTTTTCCATCCTTCTCTGTCTTTTCTTCGGTAAAAAACCGCTCTACAAAATTCTGGGTGTTGTTATTTGAAATTTGATGAATGAAAATTAATCTTACTTTGAATAAACTAAAAGATTTCTTATGATTTCAATATTCACGAGCATTTTATAGTCTATAAAGGATAATACTTCATTAACAGTGTTTGACAATTCACTGGTGGACGTAGATTTTCCCCAAGAAGCGTCACCTAGTCCGATCTTCAGCTTAATGCATTCAGTTTCTGCGATGACGCGGTCTCTACTACAGCAATTGTCCGATCTCTGTGGGTGGTTTTGGTTCTCTGGCGCATTTCTTCATTCCGAATCATATCTACCAGTAAAACTCCGTGCATAGCTATCTCCAAAGCTCTCTGAGCAACTCTGAGCTTGTGACGTAGACGGACTGTTAGTTTCCACGTTTCGGCGCCATAGAGTGTATAGAACACTGGTCGAAGACTTTTGTCTTCAGGCTCTGAAGTATGGGCGACGGAAAGGAAGGACTATTCTTGATGAAAGGTTATTATGTAAGGAAGATGTGTGCTATTAAGTGTGATAAACAAACTGATTAAATTTCGTGAACGATCTAAGCTTTGGTCTAAATTACTCAGAGTTTGAGACTTGGAAACTTTTTCAAGTTTCATCTTGAAATAATCATAATTCAGCGCACGTTGTCTAACTTGCCGGAGAGCTGTGCACTTCAAACTTAGGAAAATTTTAACTTTGCCTCAATTCATCATTTCTTATGGGAGTTATAAAAGATGCTTTGAAATTATTTTCAAACTTGAGAGTGAATTATTTTCTTCTGTTTTCTGCCTATTAACTTTAATTTAAAAAGTTTGTTTTGGTTTATATTTATATTAAGTTAAATACCACACTCTCACAGAAAACCGACATCTAAATTATACGCTTTATTCTATGAGCTTTGCCATCAATGGTCCCATTTCTTTTCACTTCCTTTACTATCTTTTCCTTTCAATACGTCGTGCTCAGAGTTGGCAACGGACCTGCAGTGCCCTTTGATTCTTGCTCATGTTCATAGGTGGCGGTGATTATTAATTGACTGAAAAATAATACAGGCTATTTTAATTTCTCGTATAAAAATCAATAAATAGATAAAGTTGATGTTAAAAGAAATTACGTTTGTTCTATAACTATAATAATTATTTAAAAAAAATATTTAAATTAAAAATTCATTCATAAAAATTTTGGTGTGTCAAAGTTTAACTCAAGAAAATGGAATCCTTAGAATAAAAGATATCAATAGATTCTTTAAAACAGCAGCACGGTGCGGTTCATTGACACTTGTGCGCATCAAACAGATTATTTACACGTTTGTTATTGTATTGAAGAATATTTTGTTAGAAAAAAAAAAAATGTTAAAAACGATATTTTGTAAAATCAACAATGAAGTTACTATGGTAAATTTTTAAGTCTCATACAACGCAGAAATTTGGATATTTTTGTATATGACACACTATATAAAAAAATACGGATCACATAGCATTGTACATTGATGACCAAAACGGGGCAGGGATGAAGTGTGCGCTATCTGTACTAAGAAGGGTCTGGTCTCGATTCCCGTATATGGATGAATATTTGTATACATACAATTTTTTGCTCTGGTGGTTCTCATTTGTGTGTTTATTATGGCAATCACGACGCTATGTGTTCCTATGAGTGTAAATCATTTTATTTTTATTTATTTATGCGATAATGAGCGAATGGCGATCCAGTACGGTGTGCTTTTCCCGAAACATCTTTTCACACACAACCATCCCGTGTAATCTTCAGCGATATGTCTGAACCGATATATCATTGGAATCTTCAAAAAACAACCGTACACATATTTCAAAGGTCGGCTATGCTTTAGCAATAATTACGGTGTTGCGAATGTCTATGGGCGGCGTTGATTGCTTTTCATCAAGCGACACGCTTGTATGTTGGTCCTCCTATCCCATAAAAAACACCATAGATTAATTTCACGTGATTTTCATAGCCACATTGTGCACACAGCTTATTATTAATTTTCTTAATTAGATTTGTTATGCTTCAAAGCTCATTTAAGCATCGTCACTGGCGCGGAAGGTTCATATTCTACAAAGTTACATTATGTAGTTTACAACATTTGTAACATAAACCTAGTTTAAATATTAAATCTAATCTTTTTTCAATACCGATATATGTATGTACTGTGGCATGCAAGCCGTACTGCTTACGGGACACGGGATCTTTAGGGGGTTTTATCTTCGTTTATAATTAAACTCTTTCATATGAAATTGATTTATTGATGTATCATTGTACATTTTATATTAAATATACACTTTAATAATATTCAAATATTACATTTTATATTAAAAAATTTCATTTTTCACATTTTATATTCAATCTCAATTTCCTATGTCGGAAAAGTGACATGTCTATCGAAAGACGTCAATCGAACTAATCTTATTGTTTTTCTAAAACAATTTTTTTATTTCTTTTTTAATTTTTTACGAATTTCAATTTATGAATATAAAAAGAAGTAATATAATATAAAAAGGTTTTATTATATTCAGATAAAAAGTTTTAATACGTTAGTGATACATTTATCAATGTATCACAACTGTACCTCTGCTGGGTTCGGATGCCTCCAATACTGGAGGAATGGACATCAACCCACTCGCTTGTCAAAGGCGGATTGGCGGGACATCCAGACTCGGAATAAATACCTGTAGACATATACATATAATTTATCCAGAGTCAGGAATTAAATCCGCCATTATTTGATTCGAAACGGATAACGTTAATAATAAAAACTACCAACATATTTTTTCTTTGCTTTTGATCATAAGAAATTAATTTGCTATATAAGCTTTATTGTTAAGTGATATACTTAAATAAAAGCAACTGAGTAATTAGAAAATGAAACGCTAGCATTTAAAGTTTAAATCAAATACTGGAATTAATACGGTGTTTGCAAGCTGACTAACACAGTTTACCTAATTTGATCAGACTGCTTCGTCTTAGTTCTGTATCTTTTTAATGTTTATGAAGCTTTTAAAGACCTCTTAACGACTGGATAAACTAAATAATTATTTGAATAATACTTATTTTTTATAAACTTAAAACTTTATGTTATGATTTAATATTTTATAATCAATTGAAAATCATGAGGTAAATTGCTAGTAATAAGCTGGTAGACGAAAGCCATGACAGAGTGCTGCACTAGATATGCAAGAAGATCCGGATGCTGCGTTATCTAGAGATAGATCCATAATATAGTTAATCATGAGACTTGGATGTGGTTAGAGTGAGACAGTGAAAATGCAAAGTTCGAAGATCGGTTGTAGAAAATATTTCTTTTCACATCCCATTTTCTTCTGGAACGAACGTCAACCTACCACGCTTATCCCGTGCGGATTGGAGTTAGCAGACACATAATAAATATCTGTAGGCCATACATATATCTATTCCGATGCGGGGCTCGAACCCGCGACCATTCACTTCGTGGGCGGGGGATGCCGCCACTGAGGCAATTGGTCGCCAATATAATGGGCTTACAATAGTGGTAATAATATATATTTGGTGATTGAAGGAAATCGATTCGATCGATTTTACTTGTTTGTAGTCATGCTAATAAAACAAATGAGCATGGTCTAATTATTGTTAAATGAAAGCTAAGCAATTTTTATCACAAGCTGGTGCAGCATTAGAACCGGTATGGTAACTTGAGTTGTAGGTACGGTAGGTGCAAGCTTGGCGACTTCGAATAAAGCCCTACATTTGGGAGAGGCCAATTTCTATTTGTGAACTGTTACACATCTTAGAGAATTAACCATTATTTCTTAGTTATTTCCCAAATATTTTCTTTTTATCCCGCAAATGGCGCACAAGCCTGAAACGCCTACATTTTTTGAGGTCGAATAAATATAACCCATCTATGGTAAATTGTATTCTTACACGTGCCTTCGGGAAAATTATAATCAGCTACAAATTAAAATACCCTAGTAGATTTTTGTTCCATATGTAACGAATCTTATATCATTACAATGTTCCCATACAAATTACTAATGTTTTTTATACATATGTAATTCTTAACTTTCTAAAAAATCTAATATGATTTCTAGCGTAGTCCAGATCTGAAAAAGTACACCGAAAATTCGACTTTGCTTAAATTTATTCGATTTCATGTATTGACACTGTTTTGGAAGAACATGATAACAGGAGTACAATACCGTCATTAAAATGTAATAGTAAGCTTGCTCTTCTGGTGACAGCAAGCTTAATGAGAATAGAGAGTCCGCACTTCGTATAATTAAAACTCTTGCCAAGTGTCGATTGCTATGCGAGTCGTAAACACGGTGTGAGTTGCTGTATTGAATACAAACATCTTATCAATTAACAAACAATAATTATTTTCTTATTTTAAGGCTTTTTAATGTAATATATTTATTTTTTTACAGTCCGCCATTCCTGTTCTGTTGGGCACGGAGGCTCTCCACTTTTTGACGAATGTACATCAAACCATCACGTTTATTCAAGGCGGGATATCTGGACTTGAAATAAATACCTCTAAGCCATACATATATTTATCCTCACACGGGAACTGAACCCGCGATCATTGACTCCAAAGATGGTAACTTCACCACTGAGCCATTTAACTTTTATTTATTAACAAATTAAAAACAAATATTTGTTCTTGTGTTGTTGTAGGGTTTTAGCAATATGATAACGACAACAGAATATTATAAAAAGATAACACGTAACAACAAGAGGCCTTACTATCGTGAAACATAATGGAGTGCGCACGCATCAATATAAACAATCTTAACAATGTATTTTCATAAAATTTTCGCCTTTTATTTAAGGGATTTTAGCACGATCCGAAATCAACCCCACTTTTTACGTGCAAGCTTTTATATGAATACGTGAGGATAACACACGTTCATACTTGTTAACAGAAAACGCGGTGGGAAATAAAGGTGCGAAAGCCGAGGAAAAAAATATTTAACACACATGGCGGAATTAATTTGTTTAAGAAATACTTTCTATTTATAAATTTCAGTGCGCATCGTACCCCTATTTCGCCTTCGAGGATGTAAAAGTTATAATGTGTTTTTATAAACTTTTGTAAATGAAAAAGTTTTCCATCTATATTATATAATTTAATTTAAATATTGGTTGTTGGTTACATAATGGTGCTACAGCCTAGATACATGTTTTCTGTGAAAATATCTAATTCTCCAGTTAGTATTAAAAATTTACTTTTGTTATGCCATCTATAAAATCTAAGCCAATGATATTTTTTGTTATGAAAAAGAAAGGCAAATAAGCAGGCGTGTCATCTGGTGGAAAGCAATCAACGCCGCCCATAAACTTCCGCACCGCCATCATAGGCAATACAACAGCGTTGCCGGCCTTTAAGTAAAGTGTCATTATAGGAGGAGGGAGGAGGAAGGGGGGCCTCCGAAACTCAACCACTCACCGGACGAAGCGCGGTAGCTAACTCAGACGCCGGTTTTCTCAGTCAGTGTGGTACTTCCCCGGGTAGCCGACCCATTCATGCTACAGACAAATAATATGCCATTCTTGACAAAGTATGCGTCTGCAGCGTGGCTCTACCACTACAAAAATTGCTTACTTTTATAAAATAAGTATTAGTATTCTAATTCTTTAATAATTGGTGTCTTTAAATGAATAAATAAAAAACATCATTTTTTTTTATTTACTGTGCCTGTGTCTGGTTTACATGTTTATGTACTAAGATTAAAAGGGATCGTTTTTCTTAACAAGTTAAGGCAAAAGTTAAAAATTACAATTATTACATGTAAATTAATAATTTCTTTAAGAATGCATGTAAAACGTTGACTGGATGCTTTACATCCAATAGGTACATGATAGTTGGAAAATCTATATTTGGCGTACAAAAGACTCACGCATTTTTATAACGAGCACCTCACAAAAGCGTGCTTAAGCATCGTTATATGTTCCATCAACCTTTTTTCAGAACTTCAAAGGACTTTTTCTTTATAATACGTTATGTTCGGTTAGGTGGCTTCTTAATGTTTTTTATTATGCGGAAAAAATGAAATAAAAGGGAAGATTAAGAAATTAACGGAATTGAGATGTAAATACCGATGTTTTTCAAGTCCCCGAAATATTCACGTACAGGTTTTCTGGTCATACCCACGTCGATTACGGTGATTATTCCATGAAGAGATTTAAAATTAATTATTACTTTTTTCATCAACGACGCCCATATATATTTGCAACGCTAGATCCATTTTACAAAGCGTTGCCGGTTTTTGAGAAATGTGTAGAATTGATATAAATGATATAATAGACTAAAGGTTTCCTAAAAAAGTCGTCGTAGCTGAGTCGGCTTAGAGAATGTCATTATCAGGTATGATCCTGCTTAGGATACCGACCCATTAAACGGGGAGCAGCTTCCATGAAAACTTGCAGTTGCTAGTTTTTGTAGAAAGCAACGGACTGACATTGAAAAAGTTTTATGCTTGGTCCAGTGAGATGAAATCGCAACTACAGCTTTTAAAACCGCATAGCGGTAACCATGGACTGGGGTAAAAACAGCCCCTTGAGAGATTAGTTACCCTAATTGGCGTTTATTTATTTATTAATTTGGCAAAAAACAATTTAATATCGTAGAAAGAATAATATGTAATATGAACTTAACAGTGTCGTCTAAACTATAATTCATAATGTGTGCAACGCATGGTTATATTATAATAACAAGTATTAAGGGTATTTAAATATTTATATAAAAATATAATAGTATATCACAAATTATAATAATAATTATAATTTTAAGTGTTATTTACCAGCTGCCAAAGATATCCTGAAGCGAATGCTTTCGTTGGTATATTTTAATATTCAAATATCAAATTTGTTTGTATTGCGGACAATCTCTGAGACCCCATATTCATTCTGGCTCAACCAATGATATGGGCAGTATGAAAAACTCGTCTTATTTGAGCTGAAGTACAATCAAAATTTGCGTGAATGAGAAATATTCTGAAACACAAAATAAGGTATGAACTTTATACATTTGGTATTCCAAAATATAACGTAAAATTAGTTTCCAGTTTCTAATTAGTAAATAAACCCAATTTGTAACAGTTTCGTTACTTTTCGTAAAACACCTAACACCAGTATATTAAAGCAGTTGTAATCCTGCATAATGCAGCTATTTCGCAATTTGCATCACTAGGAAACTGGGAATTGCTTAGTAAGCTCCCGTTCCACTTTGTAACTATTTGACACTTACTGGATAATTTATGTGTTTACTCATTTTGTATTCATGTACTTGGCCATTTGGTTCTCAATCAAATATATATTTATAATAGGTGGCCTGGTAAACAATTTATGTTCTCCTGTATTTATTTTCTCCTGGTATGTTAGTACTTAGGTATGTAATAATTTTCAAAATTACACAAAAGAAACGACAGTTTTGTAACAACACGTCCGTTAGACGATAAAGCCGTCACAAATGCCATCAATCGAAAGTAATTAAAAGGAAAAAAAAGAACTTTTAATTTTTCAAGCTGTTCTTTTATGTTTTCCCTATATTTTTGTTCGTAAACCTTCCCTATATTAGAGTGAACAAAATAAAAAAAAATATATTCAAATTGGTCGAGCCGTTTTTGAATTTTAGCGAGACTAACAAAATACCTTTCCATTTTTATATATATAAAAATAAGTTTGAAAAGACCGTGAAAAAATTAAGCACAAATAATATTGTGAAACTGAATGACATGGTAACTATTGAGTTAAGAATAACTCTCTATAAATTAAGGTTACAAAAAATGGTTTGAAATTTATTTTGCGCGGACCGAGGCATAACTCACTAAATGGCGTCATCAATCTGGTCATTCCAGCCGGTAAACTTGTCAAAGATCACTTTGCTTAATGTGAATTTCATATATTAATAAATATAAAATAATAATTATTCATATTTCATAGTATAACGACCCAAATGACGCATGGCGAATTGTTCGTTGTCCGAACCAAGGGTCATGGGTTCGATTTTCGTATCAGGATAAAAATTGTATTAACTACATGTTTTTATTCCAAGTCTATCAGTAACACGTAAATTAAAAGAACAATCTTTTCATTTCCGTGGATAAACACACAAAGGGAATCCTGGTTTGGGTTTATGGACGAATAGCATTGTATGATTATGTATAATATATTGACGAAAAAATGCGAAAACGTTGTGTATATATGACACAGGTGTCAAAAAAATTATTGCATCAGAAAAAATTCTTCGTCGAACTTTCTGCTCTAGAACCAATATAATTTTTTTTACAGCATTGAAACTGAATATTTTTGAGTGATCAGATACAATTTTACATAAATTTTTAAGGTTTTTTTGATCTGGTGATAAGTATTCATTTTGCGTTTACTACGTTTTCGCATTTTTTGCGTCAAAATGTTATTATAATATTTATGTAAAATTGTGATATTTGTCAAACGAAAACAACAACATTGTTACTTGTGTCACACCTAGCCACAAAAAAGGCTCGGTGAGAAGAAATGTGACCGGCTTCTATACCGTGAACTATAGTATAAAATACAATAACAAAGCATGTATACATGTTTCTATAATGCTTTAAATTGCCTTTTTTATGTAAGCGATAGGCAAATTCTGCAGTATTAAAGGCACTGCAGATGCGTAACCTACCTTAGGGTAAGGATATAAATAATCGTAAGGGGAAGAAGGAAACAAAGAAAGGTGAGAGGGATTAGATCTCAGGATCTCTGCACTTACAGAACGAAATGCAGGAACACGGCAAAATGTTACCACTTACGCCGCTATTCTATAAGTGTGGTACTTCCCCGAGCCGTCCCGTGCTACCGTACTACCGTGGCTTTACAATTATTAAATAAAACAAAATAATTAAGAGTATTAAATATATCTTTTATAACTTAATAAAAAAACTGAAAGTTTGCAACACAACGATACAAGAAGATAATCCAATATACTCCAAGACTAACGAGAACGGCAAATAAAACTAAAAGAGATAAATTGCAATCGCTGTGTGAACAAAGTGCCTTTGATTCATCACAGTTTTCGATTAACTGCTCTCGATGCTGCAGCCGATATTGAAATAAATTCATTGTGTATTTGCCCAGGATGACCGTTAAAAGTGGTCGAGTAATGTACGCAATTGTTTTGGGACTAACAAAAGATATAACTATAACTATTAAATTGGCTTACAATTCATGTATTTATTTACTGTTATATATGAAATAAATAAAATAAAAAAATCTTAAAAACGCCGTTGCTCACTCAATAACGAAGTCACCGCTTTCGAAATCAATCGGCCTTATTCGCTCAATAGCAGTCACTGCTTAGGAGTCAATTGGCCTTATTGGCTCAATGGCAGAGTGACCGCTTTCGTCGTCATTCGGCCTTATTGGCTCAATGGCAGTGTCACAGCTTTCGGAGTACATCGGCCTTATTGGTTCAATGGCAAAGTGATCGCTTTCGGATCCAATGTTCGCGGGTTCGACTCCCGCATCACGATAAATATATGAACGTATAGATTACATGAATAAGTGCGATGGGTTAATATCTTTTCCTCCAGTAATGGATAGGCTCCGTCGGCAGCAGTGGGACATATATGGACTGTGATACAGATCATGATAACATAAAATCTTGCTAGTCTTCTTTCCATATAGTACATATGTTCTAGTTTCCACTTATTTTGAAGCGCCATTTCCTTTATTTTATTGCAGTCAATTTGATGTGAATTGCGCCGTGAACTAGAAGACTACATTGTCAATAGCGACTGCTTCTTTATTGAAGCGACTAGTTATTCCCCTGCGTGAGTGTCGCGCACCGCGCCTTTAATGCAAGTGACTTGTACTATGCGTACCGCCGTTTTCATGTATTTGTATCGCTATCGTTTATTTTAAATGTACTGCTTATTTAAATATTTATAAAGATATCAGTAATATTGCCGAATATTTATTTTTCTCTTACTTCTAATTAGATTATAATTAATTGTATATCTAACCGAATATACTCCTGGTTATCTATGAGACTATAATGTTTAATTACTATAAATTATTTCATTATAAAACGAAGGAAGTAAAAACAAAAAAAAAGATTTTTTGTTTCATTACGAAACGGTGGTAGAGGCTTAATTATTAGCGGATCCACTCGTAGATTATTGTCGAAAAAATTTGATTTTAAAATATTTGTAATTAAAGGAAAAGTTTCTGTACTATAATTGTAATTGTTATCTTATTACAAGTAAAATTTGTAAGTTGACATATTACTACTATTCTATTTATTTGTTTTTTCATATGTTACTATTTTATTCTTTTTTGTAGAAATTCTATTTTCATAATCTATTATTTCGAAAATAATCAAATCTGAGAATTTAACTCGAAAATATATCGTAGGTAAATATACATGCTGAAGTTTAAATTGTCGGAACCGCATGAGGTTCGTTGCTAAAATTTGAATTGGAAACATCTTTTGTGTCTTTAAAATTCTCAAAAGACGTCTTCTCAAAAGAAAATCTTTGGTGCCGAAACTTGCACGTGCTTTGAATCAGGAAAGAAAAAAAATTACCGAACATTTTTCATATTACATTTTTACAATTGGAAAGGTACATAAACCATGTACTCCACGAACAGTTTTACCCCTTTCATTATTCACGTGTTGGTCGTCATAAGGTGTTTTGATCGTATTGACATATGTTCAGTGGATACACTATACTCTCTTGCGTGGATACTGACAATCCGTCTGCTTCACAAGCTCAGAGTCAGAGGTAGATATGATTCGGAATGAACAAATCCACCAGAGAACTAAAGTCACCGACATAGCCTTTCGAATTAGCAAACTGAAGTGACAATGGGCTGGTCACGTTTGTCAAAGATCCGACAATCGTTGAAGAAGACGAGTGCCGGACTGGAGACCGCGTCTGGGTAAACGTAGTGTGGGACGCCCTCCGGCTAGATGGTGTGACGATCTGCGTAGGGCGGCTGGCAGAAACTGGATGCGTGAAACGGAGCCGAAGAGGTGGCGCTTCTGGGGGAGGCCTATGCAGGCTATTGATTAATTGATTGACATATGTCAATACTTGTCAAAAACTTGTTTTGAAAAAATTGCAGGGAGTCGGCACTAATCTATTATCTGAATAACTTGGTCCTTATTCTTTTCATTATTTTTATTTTTGCCACTTGTACTTTCATAATTATGTCTCATAATGTGTTAATATGTGGTAAATGGTGTGTAGTGCACGATTGGTATTTTCTACACATAAATAAAAAAATCGAAGGTAGACAAAGCATTTGCAGTGCCTTCGGTGCTGCAAATGTCTATTGATTACTTAACATTAGGTGACTATTGGTTTACATACCACATTTATAATGACAATATTAAGTATAGCTATTCAACTGTTTTATTTCTTTTTCGTCCCACCTATTCTGGGAGTAACAATGTATATTTTATTTCCGCAGTTTTGCCAACAATGGATCAAAGTAGCCATTACAGTTTACTGCTGAACATTGGTATGTTTCACAAATGCAGGGTGTTATTGTAATCCCTACCTTTGCTTAGCAGACGGATTGGGTATAGCAGATTGGTTTTTATTACTTATGTTATATATTTATAATCAAACCGAGGATCATTTACATCTTATACTGCTACACTAAAGCTTTGATTCAGATAGATAGATATATTCTTTATTGTACACCAAAAACAAAGTTATACAATCATTGATTGTAATATTTATATACAAATGGCGGTCTTATTTGTAATAGCGAGTTCTTCTAGACAACCGTAAGATGGGCACAATGTTAAAAAGATAATTTGATGTAGGTTGGTGATACATTATCGCTATAATGATAAAGGAGAAAGAAAAAACAAAGATCACAGCCATAAGTATATACATACATATACACACACACACACACACATATATATATATATACATACATACATACATACATACATACATACATACATACATACATATAAACACACATAAATATAGGGTTAACAATAAAGAAGTACATAAAAAGGTATTTATAAACATAGATAGTGATTTTTAACAAGCTTTTTGAATATTGGGAGAACATTTGCTCTCACTATGAGCGGCAACAAACTCCATAACAGGACAGCCTGTACTGTGAATGTAATTTAGTAAAGTTATACTTCCATCGGTCTGTTACAAGTTGAGTGTTGAATGTCATTGCACTCTCTTAGATCCTAAATATTAATAATAAATCTTTTTATTATTCCTATGTTGCACTTTATACTGCTAATACTTTAATAAATCATAAACATTGATACTTACTTAACGCAAGAGAACTACCAAAGCAAGAATTAAGAATTCCCATCACGAGACAAGAATAAAAAAAAAAGATTATTCTCCTAGATAATATAATTTTTTTCGCTACGAACTACTCAACTCAATGTTATTAGATTTGTGCTGAAATTGGACAAATCCTCTATCATCGTTGACATGGGTAGTATTTGCAAATATGACGTGTTTACCCTTGTTTTTAAGCTACGTTTGTTTTATGCCTTTTATGTTTAAGCTCTACAAATAGCTTAAATTATTTTAAAAAAAAATCATTCAAGAAAGTATCGGGAATGGATTACTTGTTTATGGTTCCAAATTCGAATTTTTCTTTTTTTTAGTTGTTGTTAGATTGACACAACTGTTTTCCTGTTCCATTTTGGCGCGACATTTGAGTTGCATCTGTTATTTATATTAAATACAGTGCTGTTTTGAGTTATATTATATCTAGTGTGTACTACAAATTTCATAATGGACAAAAACATTGAACAAAGAGTTTGTCTTAAATTTAGCATCGCCAATGGAATTTCGTGTTCGGAGTCAATGAAAATGTTACAGAAGGCTTACGGTGAATCGACTTTATCAAAAATTCGTGCTTATGAGTGGTACAAAGCGTTCAAAAGCGGTCGATGTGATAGAAGATTTGCCTCGCTCTGGTAGGCCATCAACGTCTGCAACTGAAAGCGAGAGCTGAACTGAATTCCGGAAACAGCGTTTAAAAAATGTTTTGATGATTGGATTATTCGTTGACGTAAGTGTATCGTTTCTGAAGGAGCATACTTTGAAGGTTATAAAATAAATTTGGATGAATAACAAATAGTTTGTGTATTATTGATCTTTTCCCGGTACTTTCTTGACAGATTGTATATATATGCATTACGTTTGACAGTTTTGTAGTTATATAATTAAAAGTAATTTTCGTATGACCACTGAATCAAAATATTGTGCATTAGTTTAATTAATCAATAGCAACCCGAGGTTCGCTTCAAACGAACCGTAGAAATTACGTGCTGTGTAACGTAGGCAAACTTTTGAAAGGCGGTCGGATCAGTGGCATATTTTAACGAGGAGTCATTAAGCTACGTCAGAGGCTTCAAATGCAGTGTGAACTCTGACAGTCGATAAGCCATGTCTACTGTCGCAATTGACGCTGTGCATATCTGACAAATTCTAATCCGCTACAGATGAAAGTTTGTGTTCAAGTTCTATTGAATTTGAAATCAGGTTTAGATACTTTGTGAATGTATTGTATGAATACTAACTCAATTTGCGATGAATGTACCATCACCAATGCAGGCGTAACCGTCCACTGCTGGACAGTGGATCCCTGGTCAATGGCAGTGTTGCCAGAACTATCACGCTTAGCGGGATTGGGGATAAGAGATTTGTTTTTATTCTGAGGTAGATGCTGCTTCTTATCTATTGCGGTTTGTTCCCATAATCGCCTCTTATGACACCCATGAAAGAAAGAAAAGAAAGAAAGGGAAGAAATGGGGTGAAGAAATATATATTTTTGGAACAGTGTTACAAAAAAACGTTAAACAAAATATAACTAAAATGTGTATATGCTTTAATTTACGATAATATTTTTGAAATATTGATAGTAAAGGCTGGAAATAATTCAAATAACACAATTATCATGAAAAGCACTGCAGTAATAAATAAAGAATACTTTCTTAGATAGTTATCAAAGTATTTTACGAAGAGCATTGTAAATATTTTAAGGCTATATCACGATACTGTTACTTAAATACTTTTGGTTTATCTTTGTTTGAAAAACAAACAAAAAGAATGTCAATAAATAGAAATTGTTTTCCTTATAAAGAAATGTAAAAATCATCACCCTAAGGACGTCTACTGTTGGACATAGCACTCTATGGAACCAGTTATCTTCAGAGGTGTTTACGAATCGATACGACATTGGAACGGTCAAAAACTAAGACTACATTTATCTCAAAGGCTGACGAAGCATTTGCAATGCCTAGGGTGTTGCAGATGTTCATGGACGGCGTTGATTGTTTTCCATCAGATGACATGTTTACTCGTTTGCCTCCCTATCCCATAAAAAAATTCATAGCGCGCCACATAGCCCGAGTTTTGGCTACACACATCCGGAATCTGACAGCCACTCTACGCAGATAACCTACTATATTTACTAAGACGCGGTTTCCACTTCGGCATTTGTTTCTTCGTAAGCACAGGCAGATTTATTCATTGTGGATGATGTCCACTAGCAAATCTCTTAGCATAGCTATAGAGCTTGTGGGGTAGTTTTAAAAATGTCATAACGATTAAAACTCTTTTTCTTGCCTATACAGTATTCTTGATATAATTTGATACAGATTAAAATTATTATATTGAAAATTCAAAATAAAATATTTTTAAGAATCCTTATATGAAATTTAATTTAATTTTTTTATTTCGATGTATTGGATATTGAAAGTCAAAATGTGACAGAAAAAATTTCTAAATGTGATATACAAAATGTAAAAGATTAGTCATAATTGAATAATATTGAAAAAATTGAATTGAAAAAACATATTGAAAAAGCTACTACTAAATGCCACTTGTATACAATTTTGGCTACCAAGTGGTCCATAAGCGAAGAGTTTAAGTATTGTGCCTTTGATTCCCGCATTAGGATAAATATTTCTATGTCCTACAGTTATTTATTCCACGTCTGGGTATTTATTCTTGACGTTTGCGTGTGTAATGGTACCCATGTGGCAAAAACTGCTAGTGTGGGGCTATGAGTGTAAATCTTTTTATTTCATTCATATTTTCTGTGACTAAATTAAGCATTGTATTAAAAAGAAATTTAAATGTTTATTCTCAATAGTATATTGCGGACTATTGGAGAACAGGTCTCTTCCCCAAATAGATAGAGATTGCCTATATTTATTTATTTATTATACTAACTTAATTTAAATTTTATTATCATTGATGTTTTTTTTAATTACTTTTCCTTACATTTTTGATATTTGTGTTCTTACATTGTGTTATTAACTTAAGTTAGAACATAGTATATGTAAAATTTGAGAAAATAAAGGTTAAAAGGGTTATTAAATAGTCAGCACACTGGGCAGGTCGATCGCTGAGTGTAGAGATAATTATCCACTGTGGTTATAGACCTTGTTCTCAAGGCGGTAATAACGCCATCAGTGTTATTTGTAAAATAAACTTAAAATACATATACGTAAAACGCCAGCAGGTGAGGTAGTTTGTACAATATGTTAGGACATGATTGCGTTCCTTTATGTAAAAAAGATTTTTAATCATCCGTAATAAGTTGACATATGGTTTGAAGAATAGACACAAGACGCTTAGACTACCCACAATACATACACAATCTGAGCATACGCACCCACTATACTATACATACACCCACACCTTATCACGACGGTATACGGAAAAACTTAATTTAAGTTTATGTATGCCGTATAATGTAAAAAGAAAAAATATTTAATAAATAATATTAAAAAAAAAAGGGGAAATATTCCGTGATCGACCCGCCGCAAAAGTTGATAGCATGATGTATACTGTGTGTGCCCTCTAGGATTTGACAATTACACTTGTTATTATCATTATCAATACAGTCTTAATATTCCACTACTGGATATTGGACTTGCTCGAAATTGCACGCAACGCCTCGTGGGCGAATCGGGGATCATAGATTGGTTTTAATACTTTAATACGTAAACGCTATTGCTATTTTGTTTCAATAGTTACCTCCTATGACACCCACTGTGAGATATGAAGTGGCTCTATTCTATGACTTACTCTATAATCATCAAAATTAATGCATTCTGCTACCATTAAACTTTTTTGCAGTTACTGACGGAATAGTCCGTCAGGTAACTTAAAGAACAAAACTCAAAGAATATGCATTCCCACCTGCTATGATCATAAACCACTGCAGTGTTTTGATTACATTACAATTTAAAGATGACTTTAAAACTTTAGCAAAGCGTACCGTTCCGAAGACGTCTAAATTTCCCTGAATGCTCGGTCACGAAACGCGCGAGAACATAAAACGTATCCCAAGCGGCACCTGCTCAGCTTCTTATTTTAAAATTGGCCATAAGTTTTCTTATAATAAAACGAAACTTCTTTTCAGAGAATATTGTAGAAATCATTAGATTTTTTTTTATTTAGGCATATTTATACAGTAAAGCTAAATTACAAGCAAATTAAAAAAATCTTTAATTTTTTCGGCAATGTTAATATACCGATACGTAGCTTAGCTCATGCGCTTTTTTCGCGAGTATTGAAAGTCTGTGGCCCAATCCTCCATCTCTTCACTATTCTTCTCCAACCCGTTTCCTTACCGTCCTCCACTTATTTTATATTTTTTCATTCTTCCAGGCAAGGCAAGGCAAGCAGTTTATTTGTTGTACTTTCACAAATGTCTATGGATAACCGTGATTGATTTTCATTGGCTCAATTGCTCGATCATCTTGCTATCTTCTATATGAAAAGAAATAAAATGTCGTGTGTGATATTTAACATATCCAGTAACATATTATCGTTTTCGGACCTTTGTCGAATATATTAATATAAGAGAGTTGACACAGATACCGAGTAATGTCGAACTGTTCCATTTCACTAAAGACAGAAATAGTTATACTTTTGTTTTACTACTTACTAATTTTAGATACTGAATTGCTTCGACTGATTCGAACATGAATGGCGGTTACGTCATTATAAACGTCTGTAATACTATAAAGACTAATCAAACCGATTAATCGTGAATTTCTAATGAAAATGTTATAACCTACATATTTTTCAATTATTTGTAACGAAAGTTTCTTAAGAAAAGCCAGATTGTGTATTGTATAAAATATACGAAATTTTATTTATTTTTTAAGTATTTTTCCTCTGTGATCAATCAATTTTCACTGACTCGTAATGAGATTAACATGCTTTCCATTTTCTACCCTGCTTCCCTAATTTCATCATGACGTATGGAGCACGGTTGGCATTTTAGTTAATACCCTCCCGGGAGCTACCAATTAATTAGAGGCCACCCTTGTAACCAGCTAGGTAATGTGGCTTAGTGATAATTACGAAAGCTGTGTTGATTTAATGCACTTGTCTTACAAATTGATAGATCATAATGGATAAATATATTTTCTTATTTCCTTATAGGATAAATATATTGTCTTTATTAACTTATCATTTTTGTAAAAACAATTGTACAAAGTTTAGGTGTTGTGTGGTCTCCAAATTTTAAGAAAACATTATGAAACTTTATTTAAAAATAGACTAGTTTTCAAATTACGTGAAGCCTGCCATTTTATTTTATTTTTATCTTTTCCATCAACCGAAAGGGTGACTGGCAGAGAATGCCTTCCGGCATTAAGCCCGTTTTAGTATCAGAAATGTAGATTAGTATAAATAAATAAACCTGAAAAACTGAGAAAACGGCCATTTGACTCAAAGATCTTTTTTTTATACCAGAGCAGGCAAACTCGCTTATCTCACTTGGCTGATGGCTGATTAGTTTTTATTATTAAGATAGACATTGTTGCACATGTATTGGTTTTTTCTCCCATAGTCGCATCTTACGATACCCACGAAAAAGAACAAGGTGACCCTCATTCTATGTCGGGACCTAAATACAATAGCGATAAAAATCACATATATAGTAATTATTAAGCTGGAAACTTGCTCAAATTACATCATAACCCTCGAAACACTGTCAACATACATAATGAACAATATATTGATTAATAAATGTTAAGCTTCAAACTTCAAAGTGTTGCTTCAGTAATCATATAATTAATCTAATCTATTGAATAAATGATTATCTGAACTTAGATAGATTTATTGACAATTATTGATTGTAATATTTATATACAAATGGCGGTCTTATCGCTAATACTGATTTCTTATAAGCATGGATACAATGTTAAAAAGATAATTTGATGTAGGTTGCTGATATATTATTGTTATAATGATAAAAAAGCAAGAAATAAATATATAAGTATATATATATACATACATACACAAAGAATTTGGTATGATGAACAGGTATTTTTAATATTAAGTTTTCAGATGTTCTCAAATACCTCGAATGTGAGTCATTGAGAAATACAAAGCGTGTCTTGAGATAAGAGGGGTAACAAGTGTTAAATAAAATAGAGTAGAGAAGAGAGAGTATGTGAGCATTCCAATGTACTGCACCTAAACGTGTAATAATTGTATCCTAAACCGTGTGTGTTAAGAAGTAGTTTGGTAGGGGGGTATCTCCCCTTATATTAGGTACGTGTAGTTGTTAGACTAATCTCATAGAGACGCCTTCTTGTGCTGGCACGATCCTTTAATTAATGTCACTGAAACTATGGCGATAAACCTTAGAGATATAACGCATGAGCTTGACTTAAATCTGAATTAAGATAGTTAACTATTTTGATTAGTTCGTGATATTACCAACATTAAACTACACAATAAAGGCAGTGAAATTGTCCCTCGTATTGTGCCCTTCAATAATTAATCTTTAAATAAATCTCCTTTATTTGATCTCCTATTTCTTTTCCTTATCTTAGATAATCTTTCCAGGTACACAATTCTGGACTACCCGTCGTAAAAACAAGTACTATTTTTGTCGATCAACCACCTGTAATTTCTGGCGATAATGCAACTATGAAGTGACGTACTATCGATATTATATTTAAAACTTTTGAATTTTATTTCCTCTCTCTTTCATAAAATACAAATTGTTTTTAGTAATTAATAAATAATTACTAAAAATAATTTTCAATAAATGAATTGTAATCAAATGTGCGTAGTATAATAATGCAAACGAGCCGCGTTTTTCGTCAAATTTTGTGCGTGCTATCGGCAGCTGGTTAGGGTGCGACTAACGACTACGTCGATGTCACTGAATATACAAACACAATGATTTATCGTTCATTTGGAACCAATAACAGATTATTTTACACATTAAAAATAAATTCAAACGATTGTTTGTTTTTTAAATTAAAATGAAGTAAGTGCGAACACGCGCAAACAAAAATTCAGCCAGTATTTTGATTTTTAAGTCACTACAAGGGACTGTTTCCTACAGGGAAAGAATGCAATTTTCATAACGATATAATTTTATATAAATATTAGAAATAAATAATTTATATTCTTTCATTTTAAGTTATATTTTTAAACACATACAATTATTTTGTTTTTGTATATAGAATATAATTTACTTAAATTACGTATTATAAAGGAATTATAATTGGAAATTAAATTAATATTATTAATAAATTATTTGTTTTTGGGATAGGAAGGCAAATGAGCAGGCGTGTCACCTGATGGAAAGCAATCAACGCCGCCCATAAACATACGCAGTGCCATAGGCAGTGCAGAAGCGTTGCCGGCCTTTAAGGAAAGTGTCATTATGTGAGGGGAAAGGGGAAGGGGAAGGGGAGGAGGGATGGGGAGGACCTCGAAACTCAATCGGTGATTAGGATGAGTGGTTGACCTTAGCTAAGCTACCACTCAGACGCCGGTTTTTCTGCGGGAGTGTGGTACTTCCCCGGGCGAGTCGGCCCATTCATACTACTGTCAAATAATATGCCATCCTTGACAAAGTATTTGTCTGCAGTGTGGCTCTACCACTAGTAATATTGTTTTGATATTACTAGAACTTTTTCCTTTAATAATTATGCTTTACATACATGTATAGTCCAGTAGTAAAATCGAAAACAAGAACTAAGATCGTTAGCCCAACCCTTCGTAGTTGAGCTATTGTTGCTTCAAAATTGCAGAAAAACGAAGATAATATAAATCTAGCTCCAATTTTATGGAAGATAATGTCGATTAATTTATATTAACTTGACATTTGCATTACATCCAACTCGCTTATATTGGCTGGTTATTAGCTGATGATCATTTTAGCGTTTAGAAGCCACAGACATCTACAACACTAAAGGCATTGCAAAAGTGTTGCTAGCCTTTGAGAAATGTGTTGGTTTATATTTTGAAGGTTTTATTTCGGTTCGGAAATATTGCTATGGGCAGATACTTCCACGGAGTGTTATTGCGTGGAAAGAAGTTTCGAGAAAAACGCACTGTATTCAATTACCACTCTTCCATACGGTATGGATGATTTTTTGTGGCGAGTTGTAAACTAGTGCAAAACAGCGAAAGGAACTATTCCAAACGATTCACCGCAACTGTCCTAATGGTAAAACGTTCAAATACTCTGAAAGGCTGTTTCTAGATCGTTCCGATATCAGGCCTTTGGAAAGATAGCTGGTTCCAAAGTGTGGTGGTACGTGGGATGGTGAAGGTATTGATTATTCATTTCATTCCTTCTTTTTATATTTCTTATTTTTTTTATTTAATTTTATCTGTTCAATTTCATTTTCATTATTACATAAGCAACCCTATTGTTAATATGTAGCCATGCTTTGCGCAAATTTAAAGAGTTATAGTCCGGGCGTAGTTTAGTTTATATTATATAATATTCTTTAAGACTATAACTTGTGTTTGTATCTAATAAATACATTTTAATATATTATACAAAAAAATATTTCGAATACATGAAATGTAATAAATATAAATACTCGTATGTATGTTGTGCACACTAGAGGTCGAAGGTTATTACGGCCATTTTTTATTTGGTAACACATGTACGTTACATAAATAACACTCTCTGCGTTAAAATTAGAAATTTAAACGCGGCTTCCTAAAATATGGCACTGTGGAAATTGTAACTTTCAAATTAACTACTATATTGCATGAATTTGTGAAATCCGTAATTACATTTGATATATGACCGTTGCAAAACCTAATTCTATACTATTTTTTTTTCTAAAATAAGACTAGCAACGTTTTAATATTACTAGAATTCTTGTTTTAACACTGTTAGCTTAGTTGGAATGGTTATATTCCAACCAAGCTGTTAATGTAGTTGCAAGAAAAATATGGCTCATATCAATAGTCATATGATCTATCGAATCCACGATCGTAGCTAGTAAGCGCAAATCTTGACAAGGTAGTTATTCCTGATGGGTACAACATCAAACTTTATAATTAAAATAAGTTTCATCATAATCGACACAGCCGTTACAGTCTACTGCGTAAAATGAGGGTATTTGCTACAATCTCTACGACTCGGTAATTCATCCGAGATTAGGGATGGTAAATTGGTTTTTATTACGCAGACAAACGCTGCTCATCTACTGCCTCTCATAGCTGTCTCGTACGATATCAACGAGATGAAATGAGGTGGCCCTATTTGATGCCGGGAAACACAAAAAAGTAGTGTGTTTCCCGTTTTCCACTTTCTATGTGTTTGGCATACAGGGATATTCAGGAGCACAAACAAAACACACGTTGGTGAGTTGGCGGTTTTTAATTTTGACTGACTGTATACATACTACGTATATAAAATTTATCATTTTATTAACACCCTAGTTTTTCGACGGTGTAATAAACACTATAGAAATTTTGATAGAAAGCCTAGGTTAATACAAAAATTAGTATTAATACCAGAAACACAAATGTTAGTATGCTTGTCCAAGGTGAATTAGTGGGGAACCCAGACTTCAAACCTAGATCGAACCCACTAACATTTACCCTGAAAGCAATAGATTCGTTACTGAACCAAATAGGAGCTGAAATATCACAATGTAATAAGCACTAAATTTAGATAAAAATAATTTTTTTGCTGTCGTAATTGTCGTTAATAATTTTAGCTAATATACGATGAGACTGAGCTAGACTCACTGGATATTACCTAAGATGAATATGTATCTACCTGGAATGAAATTTTCATTATACTAATGGTAATATCTGTGGGGCCTAACGAACGAAGTTTCAAAGGGATTAATTAAAGGTGCCCGCTATCACAAAGGTGTATCTTTGGTCTATGACTCGAGATAACAGCACGTATATAAAGGAATAGGTTTGCCTTTCCGGTATCAATATAGCAAAACCATTTATATTTTGATTGACTGCTTTATATTTAATATATAGTTAAATGAATATTGGCTATGGATCCTTTTTTGTATGTGACTGATTTTTTGATATGTCGGGTATTAAATTGTTGTCAAGATATGACATTTAATTTGTTTTGTCTTCTTATCTATTAAAAAAAAATAACCTACTTAAAATATACATGAAAAGAACATTCTCAATATTTTTTATTTATTTATTTCAACCAGGCAACCTTCGAGCGAAACAGAAAAGAGTGGTTTGAAGGTAGTGCAGCTTGTACAAAAGAAAAGTTAAAACAAATACACACAATCCGTATACTATATATATATATATATATATATATATATATATATATATATATATATATATATATATATATATATATACACACTACACTAACTCAAAGAGAAAATAAATAATAAAAGAAAAATTTAAAAAAGAAAAATTCACCTTGCTACAAGTACTCTCAACCTTATGAACGGGGACTTCAAACATTGTCGGACTTTGACTTTAAAAATGAATTTGTTTGAGGCTTTTTTGATGTCAAGAAGAATGTCGTTCTATAGCTTTATAGCTGTTAAAGCGAAATAGAGAGCTGTTAGAGATAAAGCCAGTGCGGTGAGAAAGAGTAAGAAGTTTTTGATTATCTTTGGAACAGAGATAGATGTTATTAGATAACCCTAGGTATTGGAACTTTGATTTCAGATACACTGGAGCATAAGGATTGTTTAAAATTGTGAAAAGGGTGCAGAGTAATCTAACATCTCTGCGTTGGCGAATAGGCAGACAGTCAAGCTGAGATCGAAAGTGAGATACATGGTCATAGTTGCGTAGATGTGTATAATTATTTAGGTGACGATCTAATGTGTCAAGATGATCTTGAGATAGATATCAACATAATCAATTAAGGGAAGAATTAAAGTCTTAACTAAACTAACTAAAAGTAACTTTGTTGGGGCACTGACCCAAAATGGGTCTTGGTCTCTAAACAGATCTTTTTTGCAAATTTGAAGGTCGCGCAACTCATCCTGCACTATGTCTCTCCAGCGATACCTGGGGTGCCCCACAAAACGTCGTCCAGTTGGGAGACCCACATACACTCTCTTGAATGCGCGATCCTCCCCCATCCTTTCAACGTGGCTCAGCCAACGAAGTCGGTGAGCTTTAGTCTCTCCTATTACACTGGGTTGGGCCACCAGATGCTCGATTTTGGCATTTTTTTCGATTTCGCCAATTGCCATCATCTCTTGAGGTTGGGATCTTTCGGAGGAGTTTTCGTTCTGCAATTAGAAATTTCTTCTCTTCCTTTAGCGTTAGTGTCCAAGTCTCACAGCCATACGTTAGAATTGGCTGAATAATCGTATTATAGATTCGGAGTTTCGTCTTTATACTGAAACGCTTGGACTCCAACACCTTGTCACGAGCTACTCTGCACCGCAAGGCGTTTTGTATGCGGATGTCGATTTCGTCCTCTCAACTGTTGGTTTCAGTTACAGTGTACCCCAGGTATTTCAATTTGCGTACACCCTTATATTGGAGATGCAGTGTATCTCCAACTTTGAATGAAAACCTAAATTAGTAAATCCTTAGTGGCAGTAGGGAGGAAAAATATACTTTATAATATTTTTTACGTCATAAATTTTTTTGGATATTTTGATATTTTAGAAATATATCTTAAAATATCTAGTCGGGTAGATTAGGTGAAAAATTAAATTATTGCGTTCTTACTTGTTTAACTGTCTGCTAAATGTACGTTAATTTGTAAAGAACTTATTTTAGAGACCGGTTTGCCCATGTTTGCCTCTGTGCAATATTTGTTAATAACAATTATTTAAATCGGTCGAGCTATTTTGACTTTTAGCTAGATTAATAAACAGCCCTCCATTTTTATAGATATATAAATTATAATAGCAATATTGTTAACGCTTCTAGAATTCTTGTTATCTATTCCAACTAAGCTTGTAATACTTGTGCAAGGATATGATTCACATCAATAGTCAAATGGAAGATACGAACTCACATCGTACAAGATCGTAAGGCCAAGCTTTATCAACTTAGCTATTGACAGTACATTCATTTGAAAGATTTACGTAAAAAATGTATACATATGTGCCCAGTGTGCACTCTATTATTCTATATCCTATAAATACGTCATAAACAGTTGTACTTTTTATTCTTAAAGAACAGTTTATATAGAGTATTTTGTGGAATCGATGTAATAAATATTATTTGCTTTTCTCGCACAACAAATGCTCATCAATTTGAAAATATTTGTTCATTGAATGTGAGCGATGACAATATCGGAAATATGTCAACGTTAAGGCTCCTGAAAAATGTGTGTAAGTACACACATTTTACGTATGAACTTTTATATATTTTTTATTCATTCACATCGATTACTACATTATAAGTCTGTAAGTTTTATTTTCGACTATAATATTAATCTGTCATATATGATCTCAGTGGCAAAGCTAGAGCTTTCAGAGGCAATAGTCATAGGTTCGATTTCTGTATGGGGTTAAATATGGCCAACACATTTATTCAGAGTCTATGATTATAAACATAGATATATTTTTTATTGTACTACTATGATATGTACCTTATGATACAGCTAAATAGAGCTTCAATATAAATGACTAACTAACATAATTTTTAAGGTGTACATCATTACAAACACAAAAATGTTAAAATGTGAAATGTGTGAACTATAAAGAAATATAAAAAAATTGTCTGAAATTAGCTATCAAAGCGGCGCATAGACATCCGCAACACTTTGCTGACGCGTTGCCGGCCTTCGAGATATAAATGGGCCTGTTTTTGAAGGTTCCTAGCGTCGACGTATCGGATCGGAAGTACCACTGAAGTTAACTACAATAGTTTCACTGAGTGGTGGTAAGACAAAGCATTTCTTTATAGTAAGTTGTAGGGCAGTGGAATGCTGCGGCAGAAGTTATTCTAAACAATTTCTCTGAGCACATCTTACATAAATGGTTTTTTCTGCCCTGGGTGTAATCATAACATATGTTAATAACAAAGAAAATATTCAGACTCGGAATTTATTTATATCAGAAGGCTATACAAATGTTTGTCCCAAAGTCGAATTCGCAACGTTAGAACACTTTACCATTGAACTATTTAAGTTGTCATAATACTACTTGTGTATCCGTATAGAAGCATTTTGTAAATTCTGTTTCTATAGAAGTTTTTACAAAGTCATACATTGAAAAGTTCTCAGCGAGTGTGGCCGCAAAATCAGGGTAACTAATATTTAAAGAAGCAGGACTTAGACTCCTTATAACAAAAAGGAAAAAGTTTGTTCAAAAAGTTACCGAAAACTACTCTTTGTTCTGAGCGAACGTGTTAAATAAAAGGTTTTATTCATATGGATTTGTTTTCTAAATATTCGATTTTCCATCCATAACTATGAATGGATAAAGAGCACCCATTGAAAAAGTAATTATAACATTTTAGGTCAGTACTGTAATTTTATGAAATAATATAGTGAAATTAAACATATTTATAAGTTAAACATACACTCAGGCAGACACGCAAAACACACTGAAAAGAACAACACACATACACAACATACACACATAACACACAAAGGCACCGCACCAATCGTGATTTGTAATGTAATTTTTATTTTTTGTAAACTATATTTCTTTTTGGTTTTATAATTTAGTTTATAGTTTCTTATTCTTTGTTTCATTCTTTTGTAAAATTATATTATATATGGCAATTAGAATAATATATGTAATACATAAATGTGTCATAGAAGGGAACTGTCTGCCGTAGTACAGGGTTCGCCCTAGTTCGGCAGGCAGTGAAACAAAATTGTGAACTTGTTAATGATCAATAAATATGTTATTATTATTACTAATTAGTGACAACGTGGCAACGTGAGTTTTGTCAATAGTCCATAATTTTTCCATATTCAGAATCGTCATCCATAGCAGCAGTATACAGCTGAAAATAGGCATCCGCCAAGCCGCACCACCCAGACTGATTAAAACACAAGCCATTTTACAAACATATTACATTTCTCAAACGCTGGCAACGCTTCTGCAATGGCTGGATGTTATTAATGTCTATGGGTGGCGTTAATTGATTTCCATCAGGTGACAGACATCCTTGCTCGTTTGCCTTTCTATCCCATAAAAAAACTTCGGCTTCGCGTATAGTTGTTATAGATGTTACAAATACGTTGATCATAAAATGGATGAGGTGACATGCTTAAGGAATGCCTATTTCCAAATGTGGACTATCGCAGATCGATGATGGTATAAACAAAAACATACTACTTAAACACAGCAATGTAAAAAATTAGATTACAATTTCTAAAAAAGAAAAAATAATAAGTGCGGTAAATAAAACAGCGGTTGTAAGAATTATTTTAACCAAGAAAATAATAAATGATTTAATTTTCTTACAATAATAAGTTGATAATTTTTTTTATTTGTTAATAATTATTTTTAATTAATATTTTATAATTATATGTATTTTATAAATTTTTAATTTCAACTTTTTTATTTAGATTTAAGATCTAATAATTCAGCTCGGAGAGAAATTCTTATCTTATTTCACATTAAAATTTCAGTGTTAAATGTTATATTTTTAATTAATCTGACCGGTGATTGATATGCCGTCGACACTGATGACAAGAGAGTTAATGATTATTCAGGCATTTAATTTAGCAGGATTATATATTAATTATTTGCAAGATTAAGATACACGAGAAATATAGATAAAAGAAATATAGATTTTATAATTAATTAATTCTAAATAAAATAATTCTAAATGCTTTATAATTTTGATAAATTAAAATACATTCTAAAGGTATGTCACTAAATTTAAATTTGTACTTTAGTAAATTAAAATGACAGAGCCATGGTAATAGAAATGGATCGGCTCGATTGGGGAAGTGCTACACTATCACAGAATGTCGGCATCAAATAGTAATACTTTACTGCTTACCGTGTTTTTTACGGCTAGTGCTGTCCGGAGGCCGAATCTTTTTCCCTTTCTTCTTTTCCTTCTCCTGTTCCCGATATTTCCTGCTTATTCACACCTTACGATAGGCGACACATCTATAGTGCTTGTAGTACTTCAGATGTTAATGGGCGGCGGTATTTGCTGACTGGTGGTCGCTCGCTCGTTTACCTATCATAACAACAAAACTATTTTTTATTTAGATTTCCTAATTATAAGTTTATTATTTTAAATATTAGTGAAGGTTACCGAATGATTACTCTGTTTTCTTAACATTTACAGCTCTATTTTACAGCCTATATATATTCCACTGTATAACACGGGGGCGGCCACTTCTGTAGTATAGAACATTTGACCTACCGTTTCCTACTTAATAGGTTATGTTACGCTTGTGCAAGGCCGATTGGTGGAATACCCAGATTTGGAATAAATGTCAGTAAGCCTATATTTATCGCAATGGAAATCAAAGTCGTGAGTTAAAAAGTTATAAAAGGTAATTGATTTCATAATTGGAGACTTGCAATTTCCAGTATGGAACAAATAAATTAACTTCTTAACTATTAAGGCGTCATTGAATTTGAATTAGGTAAAAATCTACAAGATAGTCGTTTGTGGTTTTAAGAGCACCATGAAATCTACGTAACGACGGGAACACAATACCCTCATTATTTCCTAACAGCTCGCTCTGTGTAGCACAAGTTGTAGTCAGCAAATGGAGTGAAACGTGGGCGTTGTGACTAATGAGAGGTATTTTTGTTCTCATGTTGGTAATGTAAGCGGGTTTAAAAGTCTAATTTCTGATTAATAACTCAGAGTATTACTTTACATCGTTTGTATATTTCTATGTCAAGTATTTTAAATGTCAAGATTCGTTCAACATTAAACGCGTTTCTTTTGAAAATAAATTGAACAAATAATTATACAAAATAACAGTACACTGTAATAAAAATGTTTTTTATTTATTTGTTCTTTCTGTATAGATTCTAGGACAAAGGCGGACTTAATATCAGAATACATTCTCTGCCAGTTTACCTTTGTGTTTAAGGAAAATATTATTACAGTATAATGCAATAATAATACCTTTAAGTCATTGGCTTTTCTATGAATAATATTAATATTTTTAGTATGTAATTTTACATAAATTAAATTTTAACATAAATTATTCTTTTAAAAATAACGAAAAGTTAGTTTTAGTTACCTGATAACCTTCTAACAACAAACCCGCGAGCACGGGCCTCCCCATTTCTGGAGGAACGGACAGTAAGCAAGACTTGGAATTAATATCTGTAGGCCATACATATATTTATTCCGATGTGGGTATTGAACCCGCGACAATTAACTTCGTGGGCCCCGCCACTGTGCCAATTGGTCGTCAATTATTATATAATCGAAATTAAATGTTTATAATTATTAGTTATTATATTATTAGCTGAGAACAAGGAACACATTAAGGCGGCGACAATTGACGTGCGTTATCGGACGGCGAGTGTTGGGTTTGGACACATTTCATTGTTGTATTCAGTAGGTGAGGGAAATCTTTGTACGCTTGGAAAGCCAAATTTTCTGCTTATAAATAAAGATTTCTATAATAATAAGATAGTATAGATATATAAATATAGTTAGTATAGAAGTATAGATAATAAAAGAAGTGCAAATAACTAAAATTACCCATATAAATTACCTATATATATATTAAATTATAATAGTAACACTTACTTGGTAATTTTAGTTATTTGCACTTCTGATTTTTCTTAATCCTATTCAACTAATATTATAAATACGAAAGTTGGTGAGTATAGATGTATGTTTGTTACTCTTTCACGAAAAAACTACTGGACGGATTTGGATGAAACTTTACAGTAATATACGTTATACATCGGAATAACATATAGGCTACAATTTGTAATGATTTTATGTAATTTTGGTCGTAATATAACCATACGTGTCAATTAAATCGTTGCCTAAACCATTGGAGTTACACAAAGATGATGTACCATAGGATTGTTTATTTAAATAATTCTAAATAAAAGTCCGCGACAGCATATATCTACCTTGTAGAATCCACTATGACCAAATTTGTAAACCATAAATTAAGTTAAAAATATTTATTTAAAATGATCTGTCACGAAACAATGTGGCAGACCAAATTCCACGCGAGCGAAGCCGCGGGCTAAAACTAGTAATATACATATTGCTGTTTATGTTATCTGTATGTGGGTGGGGGTGGTGAGTATTTTACAACAAAAGTAGTTGTTGACGTACTCTTGTCACAAAATGGTGGCAGTGGTTAAAATATCGATTGAAATGGGAAAAATCAGTGGAAAGGAAGAACTAGTGACATACACACCACCAACACTCACACACAGGTAACATATATAATCTCATATACAACATCAATAATCAGTATAAGGATTAGTTTATTTTCAATGAGGATATGATATGCATTCAGGAAACTTCGTCAGGTCTTCTCGTCGCTCATACCTCAGAGCCTGAAGACTGAAAGTCTTTGACCAGTGTGTCCTACCCTTACTCTCCTGCGGAGCCGAAACGTGAACGCTGACAGTCCGACTGCTTCATAAGCTCAGAGTCGCTCAGACAGCTATGGAGAGAGCTATGCTCGGAGTTTTTCTGGTAGATATGATTCGGAATGAACAAATTCGCCAGAGTACTTAAGTCACCGACATAGCCTTTCGAATTAGCAAACTAAAGTGGCAATGGGCTGGTCACGTTTGTCGGAAATCCAACAATCATTGGAGCAAACGAGTACTGGAGTGGAGACCGCGTCTCGGTAAACGTAGTGTGGGGCGCCCCCCGGCTAGAGAGTGCGACGATCTGCGCAGGGCGGTTGGCAGAAACTGGATGTGTGTAGCCGAAGATCGGGCTAGGTGGCGCTCCATTGGGAGGCCAGCAGTGGACTACCGCAGGCTTTTGTTGATGATAATAATGATGAGGATAAAAAATGAAAGCAAATGCTTTTCTAATGAGTTTGTAAGAGATAATGTTTTGGAAAATATTGGCGTATTAACCTCGATTATCGCCACATTTTTTATCGAAATGAGCAATAATTTGCGGGTGCCGCGGCCTGCCAGCATGGAATGACCTGATTCAAATATCTGAAATCAAAGCTTAATCGGAATTCTACTTCATTTACTTCACGTTTATGTAAACCGCAAGCACTTGCGATTATATTCATCTTGTATTTCTATATAATCTATGTATCTCTGATAGATACAAAATAATAAACTGTTAAATACAACTTAATCTTAGATATATAATCTATATATATATTTATATATGTGCAATACTATCAAGGATTGTGTTGTCGTAAGAGGCGACTAAAGTCCAAAGCGTGAGTTTGTATCCCGATTATGCGTTGCGTAGGGTTTGACCAGAAATATGAGGCAGGTTCCTACAGCCTACCTTACCCCACACGTATTAGTTTGCCTCTTCCTTGAAATTGACTAGCAAGGTAGATTACCTCCTCTACAGCAGGTCCTGGGAAACCCTGCATAGCCTTAACACCGTCCCAGGTGACGCATGAATTGTCTGTAATATACATAAAGGCATAAATAGATATATATGTATGTATTTTCATGTAAATAATGTTAAAAATTAAATATTATTCGTTTTTATATCTATAAATAATATATAATTTTATACCTATTATTTTTTTTTAATTAACCCAAAGGTTGATTGGTAGGGAGTGCTTGCCGTCATTAATACATCGGATTTTTAATATATATTGGATTTTTTCTTATTTTTAAGGTCTTTATTGAATAAAAAGTCGTCAGTACTATGACGTACGCTCTTTGGCATTTTATTTTTATGATTAAAATAAAATTAAAAAAATATATTGTCCATAAAATATAGGAGATGGTGAATTTGAATGCGATAAGTAGAATGAATGAAGGTAGTTCCAGGAAATTCAATTTGTTGGCAGAAATTGCCACAGAAAATTGAAATGTCCGGGGAGACTACAATAATTAATTTTGACCGTAAGGTAAAAGACGGTTGAGATTGAAATTTTTTGTTTAAGGCTGTTCTTTGGAGGTCACTTTGGGGAATCAAATATTAAGTTTATCTTAATATAGTTGTGGATTGTAATTTTAAATATAAAACTGATTGATCTTTAGTTAGGCCGGGGCACTATAAATTATTATTATATAAATAATTTATTAAATATTCATTACAATTATATTATACCACATAACACAAGTAATAAATCAAGTATGTATATATTATAATACATGTATAAATCAATGTTTTCAAAGATATCAAGAAGAAAATGAAAACTACTAAATAAATTAGAATGGTCTGTGATCGTTGTCAGAAAATGATCACATACGTTCTTATTTATTAACATAGACCATAAAATATTATGATTCTTAGTTCACTTTTACATATTTATTATGTAAAATCAGTCAATATTTTCTTCTCAGACTAAGATAGCCCAAAGTAATTTTTCATGCGAGTGAACAAATGTGGAAAAGATTAAAGGAATTCACATATATTTCATGGATCCCAACTGTGACATATCTCCGATATTGTCATCGTTTACATTCAATGAACAGAAAATGGTAAATTGATGGGCGTTTGTTGTTAGACAATTGCGTATAAAATTTACATCGCTGTATCTAAATAAAGTGTTACTGGTTTTATTGAGAGATGTGATCATAGCTTATTCGACTACCCCTACTTCTTTTAAGAAATCCTGTAACTCTCAACTGCGCGGTATACACTCCAAATATTTAAGTGATTTAAAGTGTGCTCATGAATACAGAGGCTCTTTTTTATACGAATCTTTTAATCTCCGATAACTTTTCAAGTCATGATCTCGGCCTCACTGTAGTGGATCCTTTGATCACTACTAGCGCCCATCATCGTTTCAGTGGGGTTTGAAAACTGGGAATAAGGCTTTGTTACTGAGTCAACGTCATTGTTCTTCCGTTAAAAATTTACGGATCTTCAGTTAGCTAGTCCTCCCGACGACATTATAAAGGCTCTAAGAATGAGGATATTATTTCACACACAAAGAAATCGTTCTTTAACGAATGGAGTGATTCATTGAAGAATTCGGATACATATCTTTCAGACGCGTACTTACACAAATTACATTAAGAGCCATTAAAATCAGTTTTAGTTACGCCCTAGTATATTTGGAAAATTTTATATATTAATATTATAAGTAATTTAGTAAGACAATATAAATCTAAATTTATTAAATAAGATGGATAGTATGAAACATTTTTATTATATTTTTAGAAAAAACGGTGTAAGTAAGAAACTTATTACTTACGATTTAAGCTTTAAAATATTTTTTAATATAGTAAAGGCAAGTAAATTATCTTTATTTTTTTCAAAGGTTGGTCTTATAAAAGACATAACAACAGATTCCTTGTTTATATAAATTAGATTTTTATGACGTAATAAATGTCTAATTGCTTCTTAAAGATAGGTTTAACTTGAGCTGAAAAAATAGGTTTATATAGGTTTATGAATTATTAATATGTTGTATATACAAAACTTAAATAAAAACATTAAAGCTTAAATAAAAAGACTAGTAAAAGTATAAACACTTACACGGTAAACGTATCAATACTTTTAAAGCACTAATATTATTGCAAAACAATAAGAAAACTTTAAAATTAACATGTAGAATATCTCAAAAGAAGGCGAGACGATGTGAATAAATTTTCTTAAAAAATTATTCACATTCTTAAAGTAAGATAGGTTTTTCGCGATCGCAACATCACGTAATACTCTGACTTTTATTTCGATTCAGTAAGCTGATAGTTCATTTAATTTTATTGCTTCTTGCAATATTTCTAAGGTTGATCTTTATAATATCAAGTTTAATGGATATCAAAAATAAATAGAAAAGTTTTTCTACCATCTTCATTTTGTGCGCTTTTTGCGTATGGACAATACTTATTAAAATCTGACGTTTAATTATTATAATTTGATCTTAACAATATTTTTCAGACACATGTGTACATGTCTATGTCTAGTTTCATAGGGTTATTTTTATTAGACAAGGAGTAAATATTATCAAGCGGGTTATCATGAAAAATCGGGTTATTTTACGAAAGAAGCGAAGTCTGTCTATATGTAAGATGGTAGAACAAGAGAGAGAGGAGAAGAAAAGGTGCTCGCAGCGGACAACAAAGTGTAATATAAAATTTTTTATTGCGAAGAAAGTCAGCAGCGTGTGGTACATTCACTAATAAGCTGGCTCATTCATGTCTACCTCCATATATTTTATTTTTTAATGTATTGTTAGAAACATAAGATTTTAAAATTATACTGTGATTTCTAGGATTCAATAGTCGCGGGATCAATACACATATGGGGATACTTGCATGTATATACATATGTATGTATGGCCAATAGGTATTCATACCTAGTCCAGATGTCCCACCAATCCGCCTTGGATAAGCGTTGTATGTTATTGTCCATTTTCCTATAAATCGTTCCCATAATTGAAATATATAGCTGTAAGCTGTAAAAAATTAAATAAAAGTCAGAAGGACACCGAACTGATTTTATAATGAAGTTTTGTCGTTTATATAGTAGAACGAAACATAAAACGCATTACAAGTTCAGATCTGTAGCGAATGTTATTAGTTCTTAAAGACATTGTAGATTCTAGGGTCCAGTCCGGTAACGGTGGAACTTAATTCAATTATTTCATTACCCGAGACGATTCTTGACAAGGACCGTGCAAATAAAAGTCCCTTTTCGGTTACGTCTCTGTCACTTGTACATTTTTACGGCGTCGTAATGCTCCCATGAGATATTTTGTTCTAGTTCACTATTTCACAGTCGTAAAAGGTAGTGTCTTTTTCTAACCATGTAAATAATAGATTGTTCTGAAAGTAAATGCCTTTAGGCTTTTGTCATCATCAACAGTCCGCGGCAGTCCATTGCTGGACATACGCCTCTCACAAGAAGCGCCACCCAGCCCAATCTTCGGCTTCACGCATACAGTTTCTATCATCTGTGCAGATAGTTGCACGATCTAGACTATATATTTACTGGCTTAAATTTGACTTTCTCTGCTGACTCAATGTTCCAAAGCCTGTCATGGTCTCTGATACGAGGGCACGAGTGGGGTCCCGTATTAGTACTTGCAAGGTTTCACTATGGTTATATGTTTAGATGAGTGACGACCAATTGACTCAGTGGCGTGACTCCGCCTGTAGAGTAGATGTTTGCGCGTTCGATCCCGCATCGGGATAAATATATCTTTATATAATAAGCTCGTGCATGCCCATTACTGAATGGGCAGCAGTGGGACATATAGGACCATATCCCATTGGTGTGAAGAAATATATTTGAGAGAAAACACTGAATGCTAATCACAAAGCATTAGCAACAATGCAAAGTGGCGAGCCACAGCGTTGCCGGAAAAACTGCAGCAATAGTTCTCTGATTGGACAGGGCTTATGTTCAGGAGTGCTGTTCTAGTGACTGCAGAAACAGCTACTTTCAATGGTGTTTGCAAACCGAAACGAAATAGGGACCTTCATATGACTACCTATCAAAGACCAACAAAGCATCTGTAATGCCTCCAGCATTGCAAATGTCTAGGAGCAGCGTTGACTGATTGCCTTCAAACGACAATAGCTGATTGGACTTACTATTCCATAAGAAATATAGTTTCATTCAAACCACGTTTCAAAACACTTTTCCCCTCTTTCCTTTTTCTCTGCTATTATACACATTATACATGTAGGCAACTCATCTTATGGTGTTGCTAATGATTATAGGCGGCATTGATGACGTGCCATCAATTAGGTAATAGTTAAATAGTGATTAGATAACTAGAGAAGTGTTTTTTACCACTGAATCAATCCTTATACTTTTATTTCTAACTAAATTATACGTTGGACGGCTTACGCCATAGATATGTCACCCTTATCGAGTGATTAATGAATGTCACGACATACGTCCATTACATTACATTAATCAAAGTGAAGTTACAGTTACTGTACCAGTATGTGAATATATCATATAATTTTAAACTCAGCAAAATTATTTGTTTTTCATTCATTTTCCGGAATGTATTGAATATATTTTATGTATTATACTAGTAAGATACTTCCGAATTTCATCGGCTTAATTATCTGAATTCGTAACTACGAAAAAAACTTTCTCTCTTTTCACTTTCGATGTCATGTAACGGATAATCTAAAAGCGTATTTAGCTCAAAATATTTCTTTTTACACCTCAAGAAAAGTTTAAATAAAAATTTTTCAAGCAATGACAAAAAATCAGTATAGGCATTAAGTCCGCTTATATATATATATATATATATATATATATATATATATATATATATATATATATATATATATATATATATATATATATATATATATATATATATATATATATATATAATATATATATATATATATATATATATTGTATGTACACAACGACGACAACGAATGTATGTACGACCTACAGATATTTATTCCGAGTCTAGTAACCCCGCCAATCTGCATTAGACAAGCGTGTGGGTTATTGTCCGTTTCTCCAGAAATGGAGAGGCTCGAGCTCAGCAGTGGAAGATATATGGGCTGAAGAAAAAATGTATTTGTTGGAACAAATCACCGAACACAATACATCATACTAAACATATAATTTAGGCAATGAACATGATTTTATTTACATTTTGAGTTACTATAATACATTAAACATTACGTACATAATTCGTAAGCCTTCAACCTTGTGTAAGTAAAAAGATTCCTGAAAAGAGAATAAATATTTTCTAACCGTTGGGAATTTCGATAATAGGCTTTCTCGTTAATAAGATTACAGTTCCCAAGTACGTCTTAGTGACTACTTCGAACGCGTGGACCGCTGATAACTGAAACTATGAGGAGAAAAACTAACTTTCGTTTACATCGCTTTTAAAATTATATTTTAAGTTATGAAGTGGAAGCTTGGGTTCAGGCAAATTCTATCATAACTTTTCTAAATATCAAAATAGTTTTGGTAATTTTTTGTCTTTAGCATGAAGGGTCTGGCTTTTGTGCATTGTTGGGTTTTCCGTATTGATATGAGTCTGGTTATTGTCCGTTCCCCCAAAAATGGGGGCCCGTGGGCAGCAGTCACAATGGAACATATCGACACACAAAAACAAATCGTAGTAAATCGCAAAATGATAATTTACCACCAGAGCCAAAGCAATTGTTAAGACTTCTGAGAAAAAATTATATCTGATCCCTCAAAAACAAGCAGCTTCAACTTCTTCTTCTAAAAGTGCCTCTCCGAGTTGCGAAGGTTGGCAGCCAATTCAGCACAACTCTCATCCTCCTTCGCGAGGTGCAGCAGTTCTGGAGCACTTGCTATCTAAGTCAACTGCCTGATATTACGTAGCCAAGACTTTCGTTTTCGACCAACTTGTCTTTTGCCCGCGACTTTTCCTATCATGATCAGTTGAAACAACTTGTACCTGTCATGTCTCATGATATGACCCAGGTAAGCAACTTTTTACCTTTGACGGTCTGCAAAAGTTCACGATTTTGCTTGACTTGTCGGAGAACCTCGTCATTGGCCACCCTTTGAGTCTATATTTCGAACGCTTCAAAAACGGAAAAATCCAATTTCACCACTGTACTAAATTTTCTATTAGTCGTTGAGCTGTGAGACTTAGACCATTCAACGTAGTATTGTGTTTACTCCGAATACGCAATCAAAATTTTTTTGACATCTATGTCATTTACAGCGTTTTCGCTTTTTTGCTAACGCCAATAAAACTGCAATGACAGAATACTTATTTTGGTATTTCTTTAAAAAAACTAGATGTTTAGTTAAACTTCATCCATTTATTTTGCTTTTTCGTGATTGAAAGAAATTTTTATTTTTACAATTAACGGTTATAAAAACATTCTTTAGATGTGACGATGGTGAATTTTATACGCATGTAATATACGAGCACTTTAACAGGGTTAAAATTTCTGTCAACATTTCTTCTGTGAATGTTTCCGTGTAAACAAACCGGTATAATTAGGGAAACGGGGAAAAGGTCTGAAAGTGAAATGAAACACTTTAAGCGTAAAAACTCGGTAATTACATTTAATATTACATTTAAATTAATTTTGTTGACGTAAATATCGCATCGCATGTTTTTAGTGAATAATATTACTTATAGTTAATTCAAGGGATTCAGGTCATATTCCTGTTTATGAGTGTTTATAACATTTGATATGGTTTCGCCTGAGTTTTAACGCTTGTCTAAAGCACATTGACGGGGGAACTAGACTCTATATATGTGACTATATATGTATGGGATTCAGTAGATATGTATATTTATCGCAATGTTGAAAGTGAACCATCAACTATTGAGTCCGTAAGCAGCAGTTTCGTCCCCCCCCCCTCGCGACGCGATTGTGTATGAAAATAACACAATTTTTACATTACATTTTAAATTGGGAATAATGAAAATCAGGCTAGATTTTTTTCTCAAATCAGATTTTAAGTCAATGTCAAAACGTAATTCGACATTGAAATATTTTTAATGAACCAGTTTCATGTATTGAACAATGTTAAAGAAAACTAAGACAAAACGAGAGACAATTTTCTGTAAAAGATATTATAAATAAATAAATAAATAAAGCCTTTATTGCTGTCTACTATAAATGAACATTGAATAATTCATGTAATTTAATTTCGTACAACCGACAGCTTGTCCTTCAACAAAGGCGTTCAAAGATTTGCTTGCCACTCTATCTCTTGCTAACCCTATTCATCTTTTGCCTACGATTCTTCTGAGATTATCTTCCCAACGTTTTGTTTGTCACCCTTTGCTGTCCTCACATTTCTCTTATCACGTGTCCTGTCCATTGCCATTTTAATGTCTTACATGTAATATTTTTATTGTAGATTTCACTACAGACATTACTATTACTTACTTTTACAAATGTCGCAAAATTTTTTATGTGAGAGATAGCGAATTCTATTCTTGGAAATATATAGGTATGAATATAGAGATGCTGAAAATAATAAATCATGAATAATTCATTGTAATAAATGACAGTAATTCAAATGTTTAAAATAGCGCTTATGAGCGCTAAAGTCGTGGGTTTGTTTCTACTCATTATTTATCTTATTGAGAAATCTTACTGAGATCTTAATAGGCACATTTTAAACTCTTTAGCGTCTTTGTTTGTGCTACTTAAATACATACATTACTACGAAATACATCTTGAGCATACATTTTGCTCACAATATTTTGCATTTTGCAACAGTCAAACATCAAACAGTTTTTGAATTAAGGAGTGTTGCCGTTATCTCTAGACTCGGTCAGCGAATTAGAGATCGAAGGTTTATATCATTTAAGTAGAGGCTGGGTCCAGTCTAATGGTATTTGCTTCCATAGTATCGATATACGACATGCACGGGTAGAATCTCTTTTCTATTCAGAGAACAACACAGCAAGTTTATTTTTATTGTAGGCAATTTTAAACAATACCTTTAACTTTAATCATACCCCAGTGATTTAAAATACAATGGGGAAATCGTAGTATTTGAAGCATTTTCTTTAAAAGCCTAGGTTTTGAAAAAAATTGCTAATTCCAGTTTTAAATATTTGCGCAGTATGAAATTCAGTGACCCACTTATATTTGTTTTGAATCTAAAGCTGCATAAATCCACAGATTTCGAACAATGCATTCACGTTTTTAATTTTAGTACTTACTACGAACTCTGAGTGATTTTATAATTATTTTGTGCATCTAATAGAGTTATATACTACTTTATTATTTATCATTAATACATAAGCATATGAATATGTAATAAATACACAATTTCTTATATATATCATCTTTGTTAAATGAAAAAAAAATATTTTTTTTATTAAAATTTATATTATGATTTGTTTAGTCTTAATTAATTACAACATTTCTCTAATACTTTGCTTTGTTTTGCGTGAGGGTAACTGAGAGAGAATGCCTATTGATATTAGGTCCACCTTATGTATCTTTTGTGCATCAAACCTAAAAAAGTCATTAATTCAAATGAATGAATAACAAAGTTAAAAAATAATAATTTATACACTCTGAAACAGTTGTGGGTGAAGTTATGCCAAATAAATCTATTGGAAATATACATTTATTGTATTACTATATTCTAATGGAAATATAATATTGCAATTATTTATTTTTTGTTTTCCAAAATAATAAATTAATGTTTTAATGAAAAAAGAGTTGATTCTTTTCAACAGTATACATTTGTCCCACCTCCAAGTCTCTTCATTTTTGGAGGAATGGCCTTTAAGTTACCATCCTTATGCAAGGCGGATTAACGGGACACCCAGACTAGTAACAAATATCCGTAGAACATATATACTATATATAATATTTATTTCGATGCGGGAATCGAAGTTCCAACTATTAATTGAGCTCATACAAAGAGGTCAAAGAGGAGAGAGAAATTCATCCATATTAATACTATTTCTCTTAGCGATAACGTATAAGTTAATTAGTAAATTGATAGAAAGATATGAAATATGGTATTCCTATTAGATACCCATACAACTTTATTGTGGTAATGTTAATTTATGTGGACAGTCAAATGTTTTACTTAGCTAAGATCCTGCTGGATGAAGTGGATTTGACTCTACGGAAGACAACCGAAAAGTCATCTTTTCGATTGTCTTCTTTAGAGTCTACTATACCTGAAGATGCCTCGTGTTGGGGCGAAACACGTGTCGTTGACAAGGTGGAAAAGTGGTAGTGTATGTTTGGTGTTGTGTATAGTGGTTGGTGGGTGGGTGGAGAGTTGCTGGCCGATTTTCGGTAAGTTTTTGGTTTAAGTTCCAAATAAATCCACTTCATCCTGCAGGAAAACACACATTATTAATTTTCTGTTATTGTTTGCTTGTCGCGGATCTTAGCTAAGTAAAACTATTGATTGTCCACATAGTGATGGATTTCCGCAAAGTAACGCATGACTCCATTAATAATGTAAATTTATGTTTATTGTTGTACAATGTTTATTTTCCTGGTAAATATTTCGTATCTAAATGCTCATGCAAACCTTATTTAAAAGTCAAATTCAATTTGCATAAATAGTCTAATAACAAGACCCAAATTAACCATTCCAAATTCGGTTGCCGGAAAGTTGTATCCTGACAAACATGGACGTTAGCATCGTGACATGTGACCGGAATTAATATTCGGCTACCATGTGTATGAGACCTTTACCTTGCATGTATTTCATTCTTCAACTTGTTGTTGAGTTTTGTACATTCTTTTTTGTTTCAAATAAACAACCTTTTGTTGCTGTTGTTGTATTGTTAATTAAACATTTTTGTTTTTTACAAAAGAGGAAACGCATCATCTGATAATGCGCCTTTCATGAACATTGACAGTACTAAGAGCACTATGTATTGTGAATCTTAGGGTACGGCTGTGTAATGTAGTAGCGAAGGGTAAGGATTACATTGACAAAAATAAAGGAAGGGGAAGGATGTTGAACCCCAGAAACATTTCATTTACGAAACCACCGGTAACATATAATAATACCACTAGGTATATAACGGCGATATTATTTTTTATTTATTTTTTGAGGTAATTGTACTTTCCCGATCAAGCTGGCCCATTCAGGCATGACTCTACAACTATTAAGACCGTACTTTAGAAGGAAGTAATACATAGATACAAAAATGATATATATGTACATATATCAAACGAGAACTTTTACATAAGAGGGATCTTTCCACTTAACCTTTTTTTAGTATACAAGACATGGAAAACCTTGTATACTAAGAAAGAAGGTAACATTAAAAGCAATGTATATTTATATGAAAATAAATAAATAAAAAAATAAAGTAGAAGTCGTATATATATATATACATATATATATATAATATATATATATATATATATATATATATATATATATATATATATATATATATATATATATATATATATATATATATATATATATATATATATATATATATATATATATATATATATATATATATAGTTAGCATAATGTATTTGTATTCTACCTCCAATACTTTAAAATTTGATTTCAATGAAGCAATGGATTTTCTTCCTCTATATTTTGCAATTTTTACAACAAAAATTGTAATATGCTTGCCGTAGACTACGTTGATTATACATATAGTGACGGCTGCGATGATGCGGTTTTTACGTGTTATTGGCAGGCAGTTAGGGTAACGCTAACGACCATGTCACCGACTGAAACTTCAACATGATTTATAATGCATATGTGATAAATTTATATGAAAATATTATATAAAGCACAGAAAATATTTTTGAAGGACTTCATAGGATTCAAATTTCGTCATTCATCGAAATCGAAATTCGATTTCAATAATTTAAATTATCAAAACTATATCAATCAAACCTAAATTTATCCCTACGCATTTGCGCATTCACGTCAATGGCACCACTAGGGATGTATGTGTATAAAAACTACACAAAAGGATAATAATATTATTCCTTGACACTTTCTGTAATTGAATCAATCATAATCATCTCTACCTAAATATTATAGTTAAATTTGTACTATATATAGTGGTACTATTTTCATATTATATAGGTAAATGTGTTAAAGTCCAAAGTCGAATCGGTAATATAAGTAAGACACCGACGTGTGGAAGCGATATTAATTGCATTCAAAATTTATCTAATCAGGACGTCTACACCCCACTACTAGGGTCTACCAGGCTATTAAAGATTTATTTTCGAAAACATATAGTTCCACTTCAATAGGCAAACCATATCTTGTATTAGTAGCGCCATCTATCGCTAACAACTGTAGATACATAAGACAAAATGTAATATAAAAGTATAATTTGTTGTGCAATGGGTCGGCTGTTTCTTCCCATAGGTATGATATGGGCGTAAATAAATATTAGTAGATAGGCAGTAACATTTATCTGAGTAATAAAAATCAATTTATGATCTCCAATTCGCTGTTCACAATCAAGCTTGGGGTTACACCAATTTATGAAGGGTGTTGCATATATTTGTGAGATTAACATCCAGCAGTGGGTTGTTATAGTAATCAGAAACATTAGCATCAGCCTACGGCAGTGGCTTTTGATCATGGTGATGATTGATTGATAGATAAGAATAAACATAAAATAATTTACGTTATAGCCACGTAAACAAAATGCTTAGGAAATATTCTTATTTTAAAATAGGCACGGTGAAGTATGTGTTTTAAAAGGTAAACCTCGTTATTTCATTAACCAACAAGAAGTAGTAAAAATGCTATTAAAAGTTTAGAAACTCATTATGATTTTCATAATGTTACATCGCAGGATACGTATTCTAAGCGAGTAAAATAAAAAAGTTGCTTACATAAAATGCGAATATTACAGTAACGACTTCTCTTATTAACGGTATCAACGTTTTTTTAGCAAAAGTGAAAAGGAAATTTCTTTTCACTTTTGCTAAAAAAACGTTTGTTATTTAAAGACATCGTTTCTTATTAAAATATATTTGTATATAGCCCATATATGTATGGCTCACGGCTAGGCATGGGTTCTCTTCATTTCTGTAGGAATTGACAACTTGTTCAGAGCAGATTGCCAAAGATTTACGAATAGGCTCGTCATAGTCAACCTGCGGCCCGACGGGCTTTTGTGGTTGGCCCATCTAGTATTACTTTATTATAAACCATTTGCTGTAATATACGGCAATTTATTCTTTAATTTTTTAGTTTGTAGCAGACGTCTGATTGTATCACAGCAACACGTCATTTTAGTATTTTGGTAAATACGAAAAATTAAGTGTTGGATTAGTGACTTTTTGCATTGGAAGTTTTTAGTTCTGTATCGAGCGAGTGAGATCACAGGAATCCCCTTTCCTTGTTTCCACACTTCCATATACGTGTCACTTTGATTGCTGGTCGTGACTGGTTTTGAATTTATTTACATCATACAACTGTGTCAAAACCTAAGAAGTCATTACCTAATTTTTTTACCTTTTTTTAGGCCTGCGACATTAGGACTATGACTAATACGTATTTGTGGCCCCTATGAATAAAAGGTTTAGTACCACTGCTGTAGGCTATACATATATATAAGAAAGGAACCTCTGATTATAAACTTTGAAAGCGACGTCAGCTGCTATCTGAGAGGATTGAAATTTTATATTGAAAAAATGAATTAATAATATAAAATAATGAAACGTGTCCTTTGCAATCGCAGTCTCAAACTTTCCTTGCGCATTAGAATGCTCCACTGTTACATCTGGCCCGTTCTTCTATACGAATGTGAGGCTTGGATGCTTAAAGAATACCTGAGAAAACGTATAGAAGAGTTCGAAATGTGGACATAAAGACGGATTCTCGCTATTAGCAGGACTCAAAGGGTGGCCAAAGACGAGGTTCTTCGACTTGTCAAGCAAAAACGTAAACTTTTGCAGACCGTCAAAGGTAAAAAAGTTACTTACCTGGGTCATATCATAAGACATGACAGGTACAAGTTGCTGCAACTGATTATGATGAGAAAAATCGCGGGCAAAAGACAATTTGGCCGAAAAAGAAAGTCTTGGCTACGTAAAATTAGGGAGTAGACCGGGATAGCGAATGCTCCAGAACTGCGGTACCTCGCGAAGGAGGAAGAAAGATTTACTGAATTGGCTGCCAACCTTCGCAAGTCCGAGAGGCACTCTTAGAAGAAGATAAAATAATATTTAAAATTGTGACTTTCTTTTATTCATTTCTTTTTCTTTAAATATTTTGAGAAAAAAGACGTTTCTGTAACTCTTAACTTGTTCACGAATAATGCCAAACTTTCATTTTTGCGTTCACATTTTCGCCCACACTGATTCGAGATACGACACGCTATGCCTTGAATTATATGCGCTTCTTATGAATCGTTTGCTGAATACCACTTCCTCTTTACTTAATTTAAATGTTATAGTAACAAAAATAAGATAATACAATAAAATTAAAAAAAAAAATATTCTGGATTTAAACGCAGAAGCCTAAATTCAAAAGTATTCTTAGAGCTAAATCAAATCATCATCAGCTTATGGCACTGGCCCGTCACCTAGTATCTTCAAACTCATGCAGTTTATGCTAGCCGTTCCATACACATCATCTCGTTCTCTGGTTGAGTGGCGAATCCTTTCAAGTTTGCCAAGACGCTTTCTTCATTTTTGTTAGCACTCATCATTCCGATCTTAAATTCTGCTATACTGTACTGTATTAGAGTACATTTAAAACTATTTATTATATTTTAAACTACAAACTAACGATGTATTTTTTTTTCTAGGTTACCTGTGATTTATGAAATAAAGCCCTTTTAGCAAAATGGAAAAATAATATACAAAATTTTATTTTTAAAATATACTATTAGAAGTAATACTTATACTCCGTGCAAAATAAGTACGATACGTTATATAATGTATATGTAGGTAAGTTAAATAATCACTAAGTAAAAGCAAACAAAAATAAGAAAATTAAATGAAGTAATGTAAAAAGTTTTTCATTCATGTAAAGTTTATCCAAGCACATTATAACTTAGACGAAGGCGTGGGTTGAATAAAAGCATAAGTAAGTATTGGAGGTGTGAGAATAAATTGTATTGTTATTTGAATGTTGTAAGCAGTAAGTTTTATCCAGGCGTGTATATACACCGCTTGTCCGAACCGGTGTCTTACATAAGACACTTGTTTAAAAGTAATACGTTTGCTATTAAATATGAAATATCAACCATTTTGACTTGGAGATTCTACATATTCGACTACTACTGGAATTTACTTTTATAGTTGAGCAAAATTTTCATTTCTATGCCGTAATCAATTAAAAATATATTATGATAAAGCTTGTGGTACCAATTATCTTATATTATTATATATTTAATACAATATATTATTTTTTATTATTAATATTATATAAATTATATATATAAAAATTGTGCGGTTTTTACTTTTAACGCTTAATTTGATATTGTCCGCCACACCGAACACAAACTTTAAAAAAATCCAAGTAATTCAAATTTGTAATTTATTCATGTCAAATGTCCGCCACAGAGGATATGTATTTTCTCAAAAAAGGGAAGAACATTTTTTCATTTTTTTATTATTTTTTACAAGATCCTTATTATTCACAAAATTTATAAAAAATAGATTTTTTTTCTTCCAAATTATAGTTTAATGTATTATATTTTTTTATTTAGAGTCGAAAGTAGGGTCATGACAACACTGGAATAAAAAATAAATAAACAAAATATTTGACTTGATATCTCGAAGTTGAGAAAAATGAACAGGGAACATTATTCTGACAGCTGCCACCTCTCGCCGAAAGCACTTCATTCAAATAAAGAGTGGCGTTTTTGTTCTTGTATTTTTTTATTGTAATTTTCATTAAAATGCAAAATAGAAGCATTATGAACGACATAAATTATTTAATCATTATTTAGCCACAGTACATTTCTGGGTTTGATTTTGTTTAGATATTTAATATGTGTGGATTGGAAATAGTTAAAATGAACGTCTGTAAGATATCGTATTTATTATGAAGTTAATGAAATGATTTAGAAATTGTGAATAATGTGAAATGTAGTAAGTGTAACTTTGTGTAAATTTCTTTTGTTAGTCCTAATGACAGGATTATAGATGGGACCACCGTTCTGTCAATGTCCAGTTGGTCACCCAGGTCACCGTATGAGCGATGTGATATGATCGTGGATATGAATGAACTCCAAGGTAACAATTTGCGACAAGCCACACAACATTGTGATTAGTAGCGTGTTCTCGTATTAGAAGCTAAGACACGCTTTGGTTTCTTCAGTCAGTAGAGCACGTAAGTAAATAGGTTTTTACTAAAATAAAAATACACACTTATAAAAATATATATAAATTGATTTTATATGAAATTAATTTATTATAAAAAATCATTTTAAATTAATAGGTTTAGTGCGATACAACTTCACTAAAAATGCGAACGATATTCGATATTTTGAAATCGAAATAATGCCGTACTTTTACTGCGTTTGTCGCAACCCTTACGAAAGTAGTCACAAAAATAGCTGAAAGATAATTAAGAGTATAATTTTAAAAAATAAGAGTATGTGGTCACCCTAGAAACTGAGTGTTGTTATCGTAATCCCCGCGCAACGCGGGATTGGTGATCGCAAATGGTTTTATTCTTAGGTTTACAAATTGGTTACTTTTTATTTTTAATATCTAAAGGAGAAGCAATATTATGAACTACTTGAAACCTTAACATTAAAATTACCTTCTTTGGAAAATAAAGATCATTTTAAAAAGAATACGGCATAAAAGTAGAAGAAGAGCTTTGTGTGCATTATGATATAAAATGGAGTTTATAAGTTTTAATAAAGGAAAGAGATTGGCGAGGCTAGGCGACAGGTGTTCTTTGAATAATTAATGATAATCGTTCTCTGTTTTCTTCGGTCGAAGTTTACACAAATGTATCACAAAAAGACTTTGCAGGTTTACTTTAAAATGGTAAAGGAACCTATTTATAACTATACAATACTAACCACTCACATTGCCATGATGCGATTTCCTGTATAGAATAGGACCATCCGATGCTGTCTAGTGGTCATAACTGGTGATTATACAACCCAAATACCAGTAGACAGGCAGCAGGAAATACCTTAGTAATAATAAATCTAGAATCCCCAATCTGCTCGTCAAGCGTGGAATTTACGTAAATTTTAAAGAGGCATTTACCAAAGTATTATAATATTATAACGGAACTTTGAAACACACTAATGTCATATACAAGATGAATTTGCACATGCAAATTCATCTTGTATTTTACAGTTGGCTGATGCTATAATTGAAACAGCAGGCTTTGTGGAATCTGAGAAAAAACATGATGGAGATAATGGCAGAGGAGTTCATACTCCTATACTATATTAACAAATAGTGGGTATCGGCTTGATTCTCTAGCATTGTGGAGAGATGTCACATCTTTCAGCATCTTTTATGGCGTTTACCATGAGGAGTGCTCGAAAGAATTAATCGAAATTACTCCTGCCCGTGCGTTCCACTATCGCACAACACGCCACAAATAACATTTTCATTTCTACCATTTGAATGAATGGCGATCCAGTACGGTGCGTTTTTCCCGAACCTTCATTCCACGGACCATCACTCTTTGGAATCAGTTACCTTCAGCGGTATTTCTGGATTGATACGACATTGGAGTGGTAAGTAAAATTTCTAACACATAATATAACTATAAAAGGTTTTTAGGATTTTTTTGGACAAAATGGGTTCGATTCCTAATCCAAGATAAACATTTGTATAGCTGTGTTTGTAATCTGTATATTTGTCCTTATTATTTGTAATTTATAATGACACACTACTTAGGGATACTATAGTGATATATTGATAAATGTATCACTAATTTTTATTTCAATATATTTAAACCTTTTATATTATATTACTTCTATAATAAAAAGTTATTACATTAGTGATACATTTATCAATGTATCACTACAATACCTATTGTGGGCAAGCTAGGAATGCAAAGCGTTTTATAAAACAATATAGTATACAGGATTGTACATATAGAAGATTAGAAACAAACTACAGTTGAGACACGATTATTCGGACCTAAGTTATTCACGAATACCCGGATTTCTAACCGCGGTCAAATAAATTTGTATGTATATGTACATACGTCCTTACGGAAATGTGTGTCTAATCTCTTAACAACAATGGATTTGTTGTTATTGTTTTGAATTATGTATACGCGGGCGCGGTAAGTTATTTTTCTGAGGTTGATTAAGGCATAGAAGTGAAGTGAAATAAAATAATTGTGTGTATCGTGTGTTTAACTTGACTCCAAAAATCCATGTAAGAACTGCCACTATTATTTTACAAGACGTATCATGACAAACTGAATTTACATTTCATATTTATTATAATTTTAAATGAAACTGGTATAATAGTTGCAGCTAATTGCTATCAAATACTCTTCTTTTATGGCAATTAGCAAAGAGAACATGTACACAAGTTGCTTTTCTGCATACATTCAATAATCCGGATTTTCAATTATCCGAATGCTTTACGACAATAATAAGTCCGGCTAATCGAGTCTCCACTGTACGTTGTTTGTGGTTAATTTAACTAATGTATGAATTTAGCTCTCCAATTTAAGTGGTTCTATTTCATTCATATCACCTCAAAACCACTCTTAAAATAGCGCCATTCGAGTTAATTCTCAAAACAGAATCACTTTAATTTTGATGTGTACCACTATTTTATAATGTATGATATAAAGTTACTATTAGTGCTTGGAGTAAATTTATAGCTTTTGCACTCGGGACAAAATTATAGCTTAACACATGTGCTGCCAAATAAAGAAAAGCTGTTGTCGAATAATTTTACGTTATATAGTTTTGTTCAAGGTTTTTATCTTTTGTAAATATTAGTATCATATTTCTTGTAAACCATAGTTAGCACAACAATTGTAACTACAGTCTCAATAAATTCATTACTCAATAATTAATTATTTTATGTATCATTAATTATTTAGTTATTTATTCACTATTTATTTAATTATACTAACAACAAAGGTCTTTGAAGTGGTAATAGGCTGGTAACATATGTATGTCGGAGAGCCGAAATCGCTAAGGTAGACGAATGTAGTGTGGAAAGTCATTAGGTCAGATAGTACGATGATCTACGCAGGACGGCTGATAGAAATTCGTTTGAGAAGCCGAAGAACGAAAAGGCCTCCTCTAGAGGCCAATATCTAGCCATGGATTATGTATACGCGACATATAACATATAAGCGACTGTTCCCGTCAAGTTACACTAACAACAATGACTTTTTATATAATTTAGAGGTGTTTTAATCTATATAGTTCGATTAAGGCGTAAAAGTGAAACGACATGATATAATCATCATTATCAATAGTCTGTACCTTACATAGTTTTTTTCTAACAGTCTCTACCTAACTAATAAGTTAGGTAAGTGATTTACTCACTAAGCGATATTGTAAATATTTTTTCAGTTATTTAAAATATTCGTTCTTACTTTACGGAACTCCAAAAGTTTTCAGTCTATATAAGTAAGACTATATACATAAGTAAACACGTCGATCGTGCCCAGGTAAAAGTTATAATGCAGTTTTGGTTAACTTAAGAGATATGAAGTACTTTCCACCGCGTACATTCTTGTCGGTAGTTTTACAGTTTCTCACAAGTAAAACTTCATTTTGAAACCACTAAAAGCTTAACACGTTATAGTAATCTTGTAAACTTTCAAAATGAAATTATTATTATTATTAACGTAAAATACTTTGACTTGTTAAGCAATTATTAGACCTGCTAAAAATTAAATTACATTTCCATTTAACATTTTTTTTTCTTGGACATACCAAGCTTTTACCACTGATTAATAATTAGGTTCCTCTGGATAGAGAATGGCGAAAGAAGCTTTTAAAGGTATTTTTATTAACATTGGTTCTTATTTGAAAATTAACATATAAGACATAATTATTTTCATATCATCATCATCAAGGCATTTCAGCCACGGGTGTGGCTTAGCCTGGTTCAGTAAACTTTTCCTTCTTTTTCCTTCAAGTCCCTCACACCGTTTGCCTTTAAATCGTCCTCGACTCCATCTAGCCATGTGAGCTTAGGCCTTCCACGGCTTCTACGACCACCTGGTTTGCCGTCGAGTATGCGTTTGGGTACTCTAGCCTCGTCCATCCGTACCACGTGCCCAGCCTAACGAAGACGTCCAATCTTAATGGTTTTGATGACGTTGGGCTCATTGTACAGCTTATATAGGTAGTGGTTGTAAACTGTACGCCATCGCTCATTTTCCAACACAGGACCAAAGATACGTCTTAAATTTTCATATACATATTCATATTTTATAAGAACTAAATATATGTACATACAAATGTTCTAAGCAATTTGACGATTCAAATCAGGGCACTGGCGCACAAATGTATTCGCTTTTTGAATTAAAGAGCGATCGTGCCCCGCATCAGGGTAAATATTTGTGTCGCTTATAGTTGGTACTGTAGTGATACATTGATAAATGTATCACTGATGAATACATTCGTAATTTTAAAATAAAAAAAAATTGTTTTAGAAAAACAATAAGATTAGTTCGACTGACGTCTTTCGATAGACATCCAGCATAAGAAATTAAGATTGAATATAAAATGTAAAGTGAAAAGTGGAATTCATTAATATAAAACGTAATATTAGGTTATTATTAAAATATGTAATTAATATAAAATGTATAGTAATAAATTAATAATTCAATTTCATTTGGAAGAGTTTAATTACATCGAATATAAAAACTCCCTAAAGATCCCGTGTGTCTCCGTATCAGTACGGCTGGCATGCTACCAGTACCTACAACTCTAGTGTTAAGCTTTGAGTGTAACATTTTATATTAATTTATTATATAAAATGCGTTTATTAAATAAAAATTCACTAAAATTCCATTTTATACGTCAAACTTGATGTTTGCGGAGAGCAAGTAACTTTTGACAACAGAATTTAGAGCGGTTTAGTTTTAGCTTTGTATGTTTGACTATTTATGCAAATTAAATTTGACTTGCAAACACGGTACATATGGGTTAATATTTAGTCGTAACGTAGCTGACAGGAAATCTCAAATAGAGATGTTGGTAGATAAAATCCTCTGTTATTATTATCATATTTATTTAATAACGGTGATGGTATTATCGTATTATTTTTTATTCGTCCAGCATCGGGGAGCTGCGTACCAAGGAGTGGGAAATATGTACTGGGCGGTAAAATAACAATTATATCTAAGAACTTTAATCATTGAACAAGTTTTTGTGACGGGAGAGGCTCGCTTAACTAAGGAAGTTCTTACGCTTACAGAATATCGGGGTTAAGTGATAGAATTTATATATAATATATTATCGTGTTTTGTGTAGGGTCAGACGTCCAACTTTTCCCCCTTCTTTTACCCACTTCTTCATCTTTCTATTACAATACCTCTCTACCTTTTCTCCTTCTTACCTTTTAATAAGTTGTCGTTCAACGATGTTAGCGTAGAGACGCTCAGCTACAATGTCTCAGGTGTTAAAAATGTCTATGAGCAGTGTTGATGGCTATCTATAAAGCGATACGTATTCTTCTTTGTATGGCACTGCCTTTAAAAAATCTCCAAAGATATTACCAAAAAGAAATACACATTCCAAAATAAAAATAGACTTTCGTCGTTTGCCTATCGGAAGGTTTATATACCCCACGTTTTCGATGTTTGGTTGTATCCATAAAACAGTGACATTTATGGATGTAGGTAAATCCGCGGTAGACTGCAAATACTACCCTTGTCAACGCTACGTGAAGGTTTGTCGAATCGGATCTTATACAAAATAAAACTGATATTAACACTCAATATGCAAACTGTTTTCTGATATTTATTCTACTGGTCAAATTATTACTACTTACCATTAAATCATTATTAAAAAGAAAATAACGTGATATCAATAACTAGGTAAGTGGGACAGTGCTAGAGTGGAGACAGCCTTTTGGCAAATGTGATGTGGCATTTCCTCCCGCTAGATGGAACGACGATCAGCACAGGGTGGTTGGCAGAGACTGTATGCGTGTAGCTGAAGATCGAACTAGGTGGTGCGCCTTGAGAGAGGTTTGTATCCGACAGTAAATTGCTGTAGACTAACTATGATAACGAACTATATTGTTTACCTTATTTAAGTCTATTAGTTTGGTTATTTTTATAAGATTACGTAGATATACATACATATGTTCAGTTCATTGCATTTTCATATCGATATATATTAAATAACTTACATAAATCGTTGAATTTATGAAAATATTTTTAAATCATGAGATTAGTAAACAAAGTGATTATTTATCACGTAACCCGCTTCACCTGATAAATAACCACCACCGCCGATCGAAATCTGTAATAGAAAGGGCACTGCAAATGCGTTGTTTTGCCTTAAGGTAAGATGTGAATAATAGAAGGGGAGAATGTAGGTGATGGCAGGTGAAAAGGGAAGTGGAGGAAAAACAGAAGATAGGCCTTTAGTTCTTCATGCCCACTAAATGTGTGAATGTATGAATGAATTGTAGTAGCAAAGTTTCTCTTTATAGGTCGGTTTCGAGAAAGTGTGGTATTTGCCGGATGAGCTGACCCATTCACGTTGCAGACAAAATTTTGATGTTTTGAGTATTTTTGTAAAAGAATTAAGAAATACCCATGCTGTGTAACTTTACCACACAAATATGGTTTTATTTGTAAAAATGAATTAATGGCGTCTTTTTGGTTGACGAAAAATCAATAAGGATTTGCAGAGAAAGTAAGAAAGGTGAGTGAGTAATTAATCTTGCTATAAGCGGATGGCTGCGTAATGCGAATAATCTATGAGGGATAGCAAGTCACGTTAGAATTAAGCTAACGATCTCGTGCGTTAAGGGTTTCCGATAGAGCTTAATCAGTTTATTCATTGTTTGTTTTGAAGTGATATTTTATTTTAAAACAATATTACAGAATACCAATAAATTTAATATTATTAATAACACCTAAATAAAATATTATATAACAAACCTAATTTTGTTTTTGGAAGAAGTAGTCAATAGAGCAAACAGGTCCGGTCATAGTACGTAATGAATGCTGTTTGTGCACATCTACTTCTAAAGCCACTACAGATATCTGGTGGTCAATATTAAAGAAGAATGTAAAAAATGGCCCTCTCATTATATAAAAGAAAAAAGTATTGGAAGGAAAGAAAGAAGTAAAGATTTATCATGATGTGATTTCTTTTAATTGAAGATGAATGAAGTTGATGGAAATAATTGGAGTTGGTCATATTGGAAAATAAATCTCCTCTTTCTATACCGTATTTGTCAAGACAGTTTAGCAAAGCATTTTCCCTGACACATATGTAATTGCATATAAATTACAGAGACGACATTCTATCTCTATTTGTTAAGTGGGCGTAAACAATTCGTCTCCTCGACCTTACTGACATACGTACGTTTGTGTCGTATCTATTCCGAACATATAAAGGTATATATATATTTATAATTCTTTGTTTAAGTCTTTTATAAAATTATATTAAGTATGGCAATTAGAAAAAATAGACGATCAATTGGCTCAATGGCGGGGCCCTCCGTCCGCGGCGTCAATGGTTGTGGGTTCGATCCCCTCATCGGAATAAACATATGTATGGATTACAAATATGTTCTGGTAACCCCGCCAATCTGCATTGGACAAACATGGTGGGTTAACGTCTGTTCATCCAGAAATGGAGAGGCTCGTTCTCAGCAGTGTGACATATATGGGGTGTTAAAAAAATGGCAATTAGAATAATATATGTAATTTATAAGTGTGTAATAGAAGGGAACTGTCTGCCGTAGTACAGGGTTCGCCCTAGTTCGGCAGGCAGTGAAACAAATTTGTGAACTTGTTAATGATCAATAAATATATTATTATTATAAAATATATAGATATACATATGTATTAAACTTATAAGGAATATCTTTATTTCAAAATTATAAGGAATATTATTTTTATTTGTTATCATTCAATTGAACTGACAGCATTTAAGAAGCTTCGTATATTCTTTTCATTGTCCTTACTTCAGAGCCTGAAGATAAAATTCTTCGTCCAGGACGTCCTGCGTTATCCTTTTGAGTTGCCAAAACATGGATATTGGCAGTTCCTCTCCTTCACAAAGTTGCTTAGAAAGCATGGACTATGCCATGTTTTTAGCTTTTCTAGAGCGCTTTTGGTCAAGCCTATGTCCAACAATACATGGGCTTTGGCTGATGATGATAATTAACTTAAACTTTATGTAGTTCTGTGAGGGAAGGAGTAGGTTTGTTGGGTACAGACCTTCTCACTTCAGGAAAAAGGGAGATGAATTTACCATGCTTGTGTAAGGCAAATGTGCGGCGGCACTCAAACTTCGAATAAAGGCAGATAACACATCTGTGATGTCTTTGGCATTGCGGATGTCTATAGGTGGTGCTGATCACTCACCACCTGGTGACCGGCATGCTCGTTTGCCCGCTCTCCTATAAAAAATAATTGTAACAAATACAGTATATATTATAATTGTAACAATAAATATAAAAGCGTTACTTTCGGGCGGCGTTGATTGCTTTTAACGTATAATTTTAAATGTCATTAGGTAACATGCTTGCTTTTTTGTATTCTTATGACGTAAAAATCTTTTCTCTATTATTGACAAAAACATCTATCGCAAAATGCATTGTGTAAAAATATTTTCGTTTACATTTTTCTCCAAACTCATTGTACCGCAAAAAAACTAGCGCTATGCTTTAGAAATATGAACACTGCATTCGTAATATTTTTGCATTAACCAAATAGCTTTCGGAGTATGAATTTCAAATAATTGATGTTTTCAAAAAGCAGTTTGCATTACATTTTTATGTAAGTATTTCATTATTTAACTCACAGCTCTGTGCAGTTTTTCAAAAGCCTTTGCTTTGCTGTAATAAAAATAAAGGCTATCTAAACAATAAGCATAAAACGAGGTGATAAATAACATATCATGTAGTGACTTCTCTATGTTTTAAAAATAAATGTGTCTTAAAATTTGAAATAGAAATTCCATTTTACAGATTATGAAGAAATATTTTGAAGTTGACTTTTTACATGTATTTTTGTATTTTGTATGTTTCGGTATCGAATAGGACCACATTATTTTATCCATTGGGTGTCGTATGAGGTGACTTTGGGAGTAAAAACCAATAATGGGCAGCAGCGTGTGATTGAGAGTGAAAACCAATATGTATATCCAAAGTCTCTCCGCCAAGCGTGGGAAGTGGTGAGAGGGCTGCACTTTCAATTCAGAGAAAGGGTAATGCCCTGCGATAGATTGTAACGGCCATATTGACGATAATCATAAAGGGAAACATGTATTTATAATTAAATGTTTATGCAGATAATACATACATACATATGCACTCGTAGATGTCCTTAAGTCCGCGCGTATTCTATAAGGTATACTTTTTTAACTTCTACTTTAAGGGCATGGTAATAAAAAAAACTTATCCTCTTACGTTTAAAATAAAATAGAATGGAAAAAGATGTAAGAAAATCCACTTCTGAGTAGTTGTCTTCCCTTACTTCCGTTTTCGCCTAGCATTACTTCCCTACTAAAATGCAGAGCAGATTAGCTTCAAGTAGACAAGGCTTCTTTCTACAGCGTCCTTAGAGTTGCAAATGTCCATGTCGGCAGTGATTATGTACCATTCTTGCTGGTTTTCTTACCGCTTACATAAAATAATACGACAACATTTTTAAGTGGGATTCACCAAGACAAATTTCATATACCTTATTTGTTGAAAAATGACGGCGACGTGGTTCGCCACCCGTCACGTCCTGATTCTCACGAGGGCGAGAAGCGACCAATGGAGAGCCGTTTCGCTGCTATGAATGTTAGAGGATGGAAATCTGTGGTCTCTGCCAACCCCTGCGGGGGATAGGCGTGAATATATAAAAAAATAAAAAAAATACATTTTTAAGAGAATGTACCCGAGCGTGACTTTTAATATGTAAATGTAGTGCGTAAGTTGTGCAGATATAGAGATAAAGCTTATGTGCTATTGAACAGCTTGGTGTGAAAGGCGCACGTTGGGGTACAAATTAGTTTTTTTCGGGAACATTAAGCAAATAACCAGTACTCCTCTCACGCAATCTGGCCCTAATGGTGCGTTAAGATTGCCTGATACAATCTGTCGCGAGTCTAAGGTTATTTTAACGCGACGAGTATTAATGCTACTTGTATTTTACGTCTACACAAGAAAAAATTTAGTTTGTAATTCTTCTTTGCATTTAATTTTTTTTTATTACCTTGGCCTAAAAGTATGTAACGAATACCCGAGATCATCTCTGGGCAAGACATATAGAAACAAAAAAGGACAAGTAAAATAATAGATAAAATTACTTAGTAAGAAACAAATCGACAGTTTTTTATAGGGCAGTAGCAACACTTGTAGCAACACTTATGTTATTTTATAGTTAAATTTGAAGAATGACCGAATCGGAAGGTCTAAGCACGGGCCTGCCTAGTGAGACCTACTATGCTCCATCCAACTTCACTTGTAAATTGTCACAAATAAAATAAAAGAAATAAATAAAAAATCTATATATATATATATATATATATATATATATATATATATATATATATATATATATATATATATATATAAATAAGCACTATAATACTATAAAAGAGAAAGCAATGGGCACATAAATAAATAAAAGGGCGATCAATGACTCTTAGGTAGCAACCCATCCTACTAAGAACCCTCTAGTTAATCGATAGCGATCAGCTAATGGCGATACGTGTAGAATTTTCAAATCAGCAACATTGGGATAAATAATTTCAAATCGCACTCACCGCGCCAACGATTGCGGTCGTTTGAACTTATGTACCTACTCTAACTTCATTAATAGAGTAATAAGAAAATTGAGCATATATAAGAATTAATTGCCTGCCTCTTCTTACTTACGGTGCCAAACGTGATATTAACAGTTCGATCGCTCTATAAGGTCTATTATTCAGCGTCTAAGTGCAATTTCTGCCTATTTTTCTGATTGACTATGATTTGAAATTACAAAATCAGGAAGAAAACCAAAGCCACTAAAATAGCCCAAGTTAACAAACTGAATAAGCAATGGGCGTGTCATATCTGTTAAAATAGACGAGAGATGTACTGACTGCGTATTAGCTAATGTTGACGTTCGGCTAGATGGAAAGATGATTTGCGCATGGCGGCTGGCAGAAAATGTAGTTGAAGAACGGGCTAGGTGATGCTTTCTGGGAGAAGCAGATGACGACATAAGATGATATCTTGATGGTGGGATTATACGGCAAAGGTTGTAAAACAAATTTAGGTTTTAAAACGTAGGAGAAAATTACGCCGATTTATTTTCGCATAAACAAATTTATCTATCAGCTATTGTTTTTAGATATGGGAACGCGATTTGCTTATGAAAAATTATAAATATTTCATGAAATATGTAGTCATTTAATTAATTAATTAATAAATTATTTAAATAAATTATGTATATTTGTAAATTTTAATATTTATTCTAGTAAGTGATGAATTTCGCACAATAGATATTTATTTTAGTCGCAAAGAATTTATTATATTATTTGACAAAAGGATTTTTGAAATACAATATAGTATATTACATCATACTACATAACCGAAAGTTATAGTTTGTATTTAATACATTTTTTCATTTCAGAAATCAATTAATTTAATTAACTTCACCACAGAGCTACACACAAACACAAAAATAATCTACTTTTATGAATATAATCTAAAATCAATCGAAAAGAGCAGTCCATACTGTTATCATTATGGACTCAATTTCCTTGACGCATAGATTCAATTCCCTCAGTACAGATAGAAGCCCCTTAAATATTATGACACTAATGGAACGGGGAATTGTTTCTTTTCTAATCCCTCCATGTATGAAGAAAAACGCAGCTTAGAATCAATAAAAATACTACACTATTTTCCTTATAATGGGAAGAATAATCTTTTTGTTATCTTTTTGTCATACAACCCATATATGTGGGTATGTAATTCCCAATGTTGGGCACGAGGCCTTTCATCACATTCACCTACCATGATTGTCCAAGGTGGATTTTCTGGACATGCAGACTCGGAATAAATACCTGAAGGCTGTATATATGTATTATATATTTATTTATCACGTAAGCGTTAATTTTGCCAATTAGTTTGTTTGTTAGCTTAGTGAAATGCGTTGATGATGTTGCCAAATTACTGAGGCACGATCAAATCTATTATTGATACCTATAATGATAATTTAAATTAAGGAAAAAAGGGATATTTTACAGGTAACATTCAGAAGTGTCGTGTCAACAACTGGAGGATTAGACTTAGATGTAACATCCCGGATCGCCAAGGCTAAAGGAGCCTTTGAATGTCTCCAACCTGTATAGCAATTGAAACATCTCTTTAATAGAGTGAAACTTAAACTCTTTAACACTAACATAAAGTTAATTCTGCGGTACGGGTGTGAGACATGGAAAAGTAAGAAAGAACTGGTACACAAACTCCACACTTAAAAGTATATTGGTCGGATAACATAGTCTCCAACGAAGGGCTGTGGAGAATCAGCAAAGAGGACCCAATAGATGTCCAGATACGTAGACAAAAATGGAGATGGATGGGCATAGTTTCTGGCGCCACGCCAGGAATATCCACTAACAAGCCCTCGAATGCAATGCGCAGGGAAAAAGAAAATGTGGGCGCCCAAAACAAACTTGGCGTCGTATTAAGACGGTTGAAGTGTAGAAGATGGCGCTATCCTGGAGCGAAGTAAATATGTAACATTTATTTTGAAAGTCATATTAAATCAAATTACATTTCAATTCTTTTTATTTCTGCAAAAGTTGAATCTTTTATAATGCCTAATTAACTGCTATGCAAATAAGGGTCACCTGAGAGGAAGCCAAGTAAAATTTTCCACGACATTTAACTGGGCTTATACGAACGACCCTAATTTACTATCTTAAAAGCTGAAGCTGAGTTTATTAATTATTTGCCTTATCCAACTAATGACACAGAAATTAAGCAAAATATTTATAAGTTTTAAATATCATTTTTAATTTTTTTTTTACGGGACAGGAAGGCAAACGACTAAGCGTGTCACCTAATGGACAGCAATCAACCGCTTAAAGACTTCCACAGCGCCATAAGTGTTGCCGACCTTTAAGGAAGGTGTCATTATGGGAGTGGGAATGGGAAGGGGAGGGGCAAAGGGAGGGGGAAGGGTGTTGGGCATCCGGAACTCGGCCGCTCACCGTACGAGGCGCGGTGGGTAAGCTACCAATCAGACGCCGGTTTTCTGCGCCAGTGTGGTACTCCCCGGGGCGAGTGGGCTATTCATGCTACAGACAAACATGCCATTCTTGACAAAGTATTCGTCTGCAGCTCTACCACTTTTAAATTTATATTTAATATTACATGAACAAAATTATTATTATTATTTTACTTTTAAAATAATAAAAATCTAAACTTAAACAGACAGACACATACTTTTTGTTTTATGAAGCACCAATGGCTCAGTTAAAGAGGACCGGGCTTATGATTTGCGGTCGTGAATTCGTATATTCCGTTGGATTATTTCTATGAACCATTTCCTAAGACAAGTATCATAAGCTTAGTTGGAATGGCTAACAAAAATTCTAATAACATTAAAAACATTGCAAGTCTTCTAAAAAAAGAAATAAAAACTTATTTAACAAAGTTAATGGCCAGCTCTCAGGTTAACTGAGGTGTAAAGAAGACGAGTTACGACGTCTTTGTACAATTTTCTCGAATCTGCTCTTCACAATCCTATTATGAAAATCACCAATGTGGAAACACTACAAACGCTACAAATATCACTGTCGCAAATATAATAATCTTGGCGAGATTATCATGTTTGCGAACGCTCTCAGCATATAATAATTTTTGTAATTACATATTTTGTTTGTACGATTACATAACATCAATGATAATAATTATTTATGGTACGTTATAATTCGGCAACGTTTCCAATGCATTTCATTATGTTAATAATGGTATGTTAATCTTCTTTTATGGGATAGGAAAGCATACGAGGCAGGTGAATCACATGATGGAAAGCAAACAACGCCGCCTATATCTGCATATAGATATCTGCAGTACCACAGGCATTGAAGAAGCGTTGCCCGCCTTTAAGAAATTTAACTTGTTTTTTTAAGGTTCCAATGTTGTGTCTGTTCGTAAACACCACTGTAGGTAACCGGTTCCGTAGGGTAGTGATGCATGACAAGAAGTTTCTTGAAAAACGCAATCTGGATCGTCACTTATCTAGATAATGGGGATGAAAATTTTGTTTGTGGCGAGTTATGTGGTAGTGGAAATCAGCGGCCACAATTAACCGGAACCTTTCCTCGGAGCACTTCTCATGATAACAATCTTATATATTATATAGTATATATATCCATCCGCAGTTCTAAAGAAAATTAGCTGTTCGATAAGATCTTGGTCATCGACAATACGACTATCCCGACATTTTAAACTAACAAAATGATATTTCTTCCGATGCGAGAATCGACTCACGATAATTGATGTCGATAGCGCTAACATCGCCACTGTTCCGATTATTTGACAATATAACCGTACTAAATTTTCACAGTGTAACCATGCTGTGAGGTACTTCATATTGAACCTTAGTATGCAATAATTTTAAATCAGGAATAATGAATAAACTTGAGTCGCAGCATTTTCAACGATCATAAAACGCGAATAAAGCAGTGCAGAGACCTCCAATATAAAAAAAGAAAAACTATTTCAGTTCGTATATTAAAAGAGAAATTTATTGCCATGTCCTCAATTATATTAACTTAATGAGCATATTAATTATCTATAATTGATTAATTTATTTGCTTTCCATTAGGCGACACGCTTGCTCGTTTGCCCGCCTATCCTATAAAAAAATAATAAATATTACCAAAATACTTTTAATATTGTATACAAAATTGTGCTATGTAGATAGAATAAGGCTATCCAATTTCTTCTTGTGAATAATTATATGCTAAAACAAAATAATATAATTGTTAAACTCTGCTTAATTTTCGCATCGATCGTAAATACGAATGAAAGCTTTATTACAATACCACGAACTCAATAAACATATTAAAACCGCAGAAATACATAAATGTATATTTCAAAACATGGGTGTGTAGTATTATAGAATTTGGTCCAATTAAATGTGGTTGTTTCATCCCAAATTGTATAACTTTTGTCTGATATGGGTGTTGTTTGGGCGCTGGTTCAAATTGATTTATGCAAAATTGTTTTATATATCTTTAATCATATTTTCATGTTATTGAATTAATCGGCTTATTAAGAAGCAAAAACGACATTATGGATTCAAAATAATTGTTTAGGATATATTTAGCTATTTTTTAATATGATATTAAAGAGGCAACTTAACTTCAAAACTTTTCTTTTTTACCGAAGTTTTTTAATATTAATAGAAATCTTGTTAACTGGAATGGCATGGTAATGGAATGGTATAACTAAGCTAATAGTGCTTGTGCTAGAAAAATATGGTCCACACCAATAGTCCAGTGGAGTTTTAAAAGTTAATATGTATCTATATCTATATAATACATCCTTTATGGTGAAAATATAAATATCGCCAAAAAACCATGTATGGTGAATTTAATTCCAAAAGTATATAAAATATGTATACCAATTATACAATAAAAAATTGGAGGTCTGTATCTAGTCAAAATCACAAAAAAGCTTATCTGCTTCTTACAAGATAAGCTTTTATATGTGATTATTGTTAAAATCTATTGTATTTGAACTCCCTTAAGAATATTTATTAAAATTTATTTTACTATTAAATTATTTTACTATTTGTATTATTAAAATTGATTTAAAGAATAAATAAATAACGAATTATGATTTGATTTTATTTATGAGAAAGACATAACTTTTGTTCGAACTTAGTAAGTAATTTTTCAGAATCCAAAAATGCTTCTGCAATGCTAGTGCCTCTTTTAGATGTGGTGAGTTCCGTTTATTGCTTTTAACCATCCTCGTACATTTGGCTCCCAATTTAATAAAAAACTAACAACCGTAGATATTCTCGTAACTTGCATCCATGTAAAAGAAAAGTTATTTAAAAATATATATTATTTATTTAACAAACTCTCTATATGATTAAAATGTGTTCAGTCATAACACGAGTTATGTGAAACACATTTTAAGTGAAAACACATTTTAGAAACAGTTATATACAAAATATTATTTATTTATTATTTAGATAACACACTCTTAAAATGTGACTAAAATGTGTTTAGTCATAACACAAGTATGTTGTCTCGCCAAAATATGATTATATCTCATACGAATCCAATAAAGCATATTATGATGAAATAGCATAAACGAATATATACGAGTATGTATATAATGATGTGCTATCAAACGAAAGCCTCTGGAACTACGGTGAAATGCTCGAAGAAAAAGGAACCGATGCTTAAGCACGCCCTTGTGAGATGCTCGTTATTCCAATACGTGGGTCTTTTGTTGGACGAAAATGTATTTTAGTGCTGATATCACACGCATTACGTAACATGATGGATTTGGTTTACTTAGTACTTTTTAAATATATGATTATGTATTTATTAAATATATAATATTAGTAGAAAAAATAGATTCTTAAATAATAATATACTTAAATATTTACATTTAAATGTCTCATTGGTATATTTGTGAGGCTGTCTTTGGGGTCAATGGTCGCGAATTCGATTTTCACATCGGAATAATTTTTGTTCTGGGATCTGCGCAGCGAGCATGTGGGACATCTGGTGCTAAATTATTATCGCCACCTATAGACATTGGAACCGCCGGAGCGCGTCCTAGATGTGTTTCTGGGTTTTTGTTAATGAATACGCTCGTTTTTGAATACCCCTTTAAGTCGTATTTGTTTGAGAACACTGTTCGTGGGAGAAAACTGTGATTGAATTGCATGATGGTGAACTGCCAGTCATCCAAGTGATGGGGATGGGACCTATTTTTGGGACATATGTTTATGTACGGCCTACAGGAATTTATTCTGGGTCTAGGTGTCCCCCCAATCTACCTTGAAGAGGCGCTTATCACGTAAAGGAATACAGATTAAAGGTGAGTCAATGTCCATTCTTCAAATGATGGCAGAACCGGTCCCGAGTAGAAAAAAAATATTTAAACAGCGCTTATATAAGTGGATCTAAATGTCTTGAAATAGGCAATTGCCTTCAAGATTTATTAACAGTAAAGTAGAAAGTACTAGAAAAATTTCAAGGTATTCGTTAAGTTGAAAACAATTGCCTAGTTATAGACTTACTACTTAAGTAATTATGTGTATCGGGAAACAATAATTATACATTTCATTACGCATTCTAACGTAGTACGAGCTCCTCAGCCTCTAAATGGATTATGATGACCGACTTATGAGTATGGATACATTAACTATAATAAAACACATTTTTCCAACTCCCTTATCAGATTTGACAAACAAGAATATTTCCGTTATGGAATAGAAAGGTAAACAATCATGCGTCTGATGGAAAGCAATCAACGCCTCCTACACTCGTAGTGGAAACGTTGCCGACGTCTGATAAATATAAAGGCTTTTTTTTTGAAAAAATATCAACATAGGCTTTATTACTTATATGTAAGGTGACTGTAAGTTCTGAAGTATTATATGATATTGAAGTGTTACACTCTAGATAATAACCAATGTTTAAAAGTTGCATGTGTTTTTCCACATTCGGGAAATACATAAAGGAATACAGATAAAGAGGTGGGAGGTGCGAGAATAGTCTGCCAAAGGGTTGAAGAAGAATAATATCGGACTGAAACAAGCAGAGCTGTATACATTTTAAGATTAAAGCTACGTATAAAGAAATTCAAAATTAATTATTAATATAGAAACAAATAAACTTAAAAAATTTTGTATGTGGGAAGGTCATTTGCTTGTCAGAGGAAACGACGTACGAACGTAGCTTTAAAACTATTTTACTATTGTGTTACTAAGTAAATGAAAAAAAAAGGACGTTGGAATGTCGGTCCAAATGTTTGCATCTAAGCTTTTTATCACACATTCCTGTTAGTGGCATATTCTACTGTCTAGACGAGCTCTATGTATAGACGAGCTTCTTAGTCGACCGATTGATGATATTATAACATTTCTATAAACAAAGCTAGTGATGATTAGAGGCTAGTGAGGTGAGGTGTCTAAGGCCAAATTTTGAAGTCACTAGACGTCTTCGAAACCTGCAATCAAACTTCGATCAATGGTGCAATACTAATCAAACTGTTATATGAATAGATTTAAATAATTATTACTATTTTAACCAATAATTTGGTTAACAAAATTTTTTTAAAAATCTTAACGTAGTTTACCACATCTTCCGATCTTCTGTAAAAGTATTAAAAAGTTTCAACAAAGCACTAGCTTATTTTGTTGTGTAAAGTCGTTTTATTTATTTTATATAGAGTTGTATTATATAATGGTCAGGGAATATCTTTGCCTAACCACCTGTTTGGTAGATATGGTATTGGTACACTGGTACGCGACCCCGGCCTCCCGAGTTACTATCGTATTTGTCTATCGTACTTTGTCTTTTCTTACGGTAGTATCATGTCCCTATCATGCTGTTTAAATCCATCTTTCCCTTCTCCTGCCCTTTCATTTCTTCTCTATCCTTTTCCTTTACTCTCTGCCAATCCACAGTCTACCGTGCCAATGGATGCGTGGCTAGGGCCGAGTGTAATCGCAAGCATACCGATCGTCCCGGGATCGGGCTCCCTCGGGTACTATAGAGCTTCAGCTCAGCATGCGGGGCTCTGCTGGGGCTGCCCTCCATCCTCCCTTGCGGCTCGTGGGCTTGTGTTAAAAATGACGGCGACGTGGTTAGCCACCCGTCACGTCCTGATTCCCATGAGGGCGAGAAGTGACTAACGGAGAGCCGTTTCGCTACGATGAATATGAGAGGAAGGATGGATGTCTGTGGTATCTGCCAATTCCTACGGGAGATGGGCGTTGTAACATGTATTATGTATGCAACTTATCATCATCATCATTGTTTTTGATATTATCCTGCTGCAGTTCACATGCACTATCTAAAGTTATCTTCGGTTACTTTAAAGATCTTTAGTCGTCTATATATCTAGCTCTTCGAATTGTGGAAACTGAAATGGCAATGGACTTGTTATATCTGTCAGAGAACTGACAATTACTGGAATCGACTGTTTTAAATGTTGAGACCGTGGTATGCCAATTTTCATGACGATTTTCGGCCCATTGGAGCCGACCAGCGGAAATTGAATAATATCTCAGTCGTTTAAAAATTTTATAAGAAAAAAAAACAATGTTAGCCAAAAATATTTATTAACCCTTTAAGGGTTTTTATGCCTTATTATTATTTAGCCAGTCAGTGTTCAATGATACCTGAAGACTGAATAATGACATTTTATGTATAAATATTTATTTAGATAATAAATTATTTTTTTTATTTGTGTTTTATTATGTTTCAAAATATTTTTTTCATATTAAAAATTCAATACACTCGTATGAAAATATCACCTCGATCGCAGTTGCTGATTTTTATGCAGGAATTTTTATATCATCCAGATAGAAAATTACGTATTCCATGAAAGTAATTCGTTCGTGCAAATCAATTTCTCACATCACATTGTCAAATAGCAAAACTTTAAAATTCTAAAAAGGAAATCATAAATACCTTTGATATGTTCAAAGGATTTTATGGAATTGTTTGATATATAACATTTCATTTCTTTTCTCTGCTATCTTTAGAATATATTTGAAAGCAATATTAATCTTATTTCATAAGACAAAATAGAATATTCGGCACAACACGTGTTATATGAGCCGTGAATAAGCAGAGAAAAACCTCACTCTTCGTTAGCGATTTAAGAAAACTTCTAAGATTTCTTTCACGCTAATACAATGTTACATTGTTGTTAAATTATTTTCATCGCATTTTAGTCTCGAAATTATAAACAGAAATGCTAAAAAAAATAACTTAAGTATGTCAGGCAATTAAATACGCATACTTTGACTTGGCATTTCAAAAGAAAATGTTTGACCTATATTTTGCCACACCTGCATTCTAGTGAGAGTGCTATCTTACTACGAGTATTATAGTAGATAACTTTTAATATTCTGTGTCTATTTCTGTAATACCTTTTACAAAAATTGTCTTAAGTCCTCTTAATTATAATACCTTAATTTAACATAATTATCAATTCATAAAATTCATTTTAATAAGGTGCTTTTAGATTTAATTGCTGACTTGTCGGAATATGCACTAATTATTTAATAGTCGATAGACTTGCGGTTTCTTGACAAAGCGAAATTTAAACGAGGAAATTAGTTCCGGGGTTCGGAGAATGAGATGTTGACTGAGCTTGAAATTTTATAAATTTATTCAATTTTTTATTTGAAGAGATTTTTTTTAATTTCATCGTATAACCAACAATTTGTGAATGGTTATTACGGAAAATATAATTGATACTGAGATTTTATTACGAGTTCTAAATGTTAGTTTTATATTATAAAATGAATTCTGCTTTATTTTAAGAGAGATGTGAACCAAATCCAACTTGGTTATCGATTTACAAGTTGACTATATGTTTTCAGGATTTTCCACAAAACAAAAACTATACACTTCCGCTTGTTTGTTATGGATCTAGATGCCGACAAGGCGAAAACTTCCAAAGAGGAAACACAAAGTTGTTTTGTTTAGTTTGCTTATATAAAAATTTAAACACAACTACCACAATTTTAAATTTTCTCTGTAAACGTTGTAAATTGATAATTTTTAACGACAATGATTATGATATGGAATAATGAGTTGACGTGTAAAGTTATATCTTTAGCACGCTTGTATTTTCATTGAAAAAAGAACACTGAGGGATAATCTTAACCACATGAATAAATAAAGAATTTTTATAATTACAATACGACAAAAACGTACCCATTGGCTCAGTGGCGCGGCCCCCCGTCCAAGGAGTCAATGATCGCGGGTTCGATCCCCACATCGGAATAAAAATATGTATGGCCTACAGATATTTATTCCGAGTCTAGTATCCCCGCCAATCCGTATTGAACAAGCGTGGTGGGCTAAAGTCCGTTCCTCCATAAATGGAGAGGCCCGTGCTCACCAGTGGGACATATGGGCTGTGGAAAAAAAGAATTACAATAGACACGTATATATATATATATATATATATATATATATATATATATATATATATATATGATCATTTGACGAGGATGCTTTCGGAGTCGCACGTTGTCTGGGCGCCTTTACCATCCGTTTTGAACAAGTGTGGTGGGTTAATGTTCATACCTCCAGAAATACGAATGCCCCGTGCCTAGCAGCGGAAAATATATAGGTTGAATAAATAAGATAGTTACCTAAAGAAAAGGTATAACAAAATAATAGTTTTTCAATTTTGCCAAATATTTTTTAATCAAAAATGAATATCGAGCCACAATGCTTCCATTTTAGGTCAGTCTTTCTTGTTATCGGCAGTTCGCTAGAGCACAACTAACGACCGTGTCGATGTCGCCTACCGAAATGTCACATTGATTTATCGTCTGCGCCGGTTAGTCACCATATTTATTTAGATATAAGGCTTCGGGCTGTGAAAAGTCGCTATCATCATATTTATTCCACATTTCAGCCCTATCAATCTAAGTTCTTTTCATTTTTTTCTATTTTTTAATACAATTTACATTTATAACTGATATGAAGTGAAATTGGTTGGAGCATTTGAATAAATTTGATGAGTAATTTATATAGACCCAATTAATTTTTTATTTATTTTATTTTTATTTCTAGACCGAATTAAAAGGCAACCCAATAGAAGTCTATTTCAACATAGGTTTAAGTATAATCTATAGAAGTATCTTATTAGCGGTTTTGTTGTTAGAAGGTTATCAGACAATTAAAACTAAGTTCTTATTATTTGTAGTTAAATAATTTATCTTTACCGCATCATTCTGTGACTAAAAACAGATATCTTTTTATTGATTCTATTGTATTGGCAGAAAAAGCAATAAGAGTTCGTTCAACTGTCCAAAGGACCTGGACTCGATATCAAAATATAGGTTCCGTTCAGAGAAGGCAAGGTTATGGAAGAAAACGTTGCACACAACCACCAGATGAACGGTTGCTCGATTAAGGTTCGATAGAAATGGTCTGTCTCGGACACAAGATAACTGGAGTAGTCCAATGAGACGCGAATTTGACTGCATGGTGAGGACCGACGTCGGCAAGTGTTACGAAGATCAGGGGAACGCTATGCGTGTGTTCGAAAGAAATCACCCCTTATAGTCGAGAATATGTTATGTTTTGGGTAGGCGTAACATTGAGCTATCGTATAGAGATAGTATTAATCGAAAATGGCTCACTAAATGCGCAAAGGTACATAACAGGAATCCTTTGTCAACATGCACAATCCACATTGACTGTAATTGGTGGAGATGCCATTTACATGGATGATTATGCTCAGGCCCACCGTTCTGGCAACGTAGATGCTTATATGCAAAAGGTCAGTATTCGTCGTTTGAATTTGCCAGCGCTGAGCCCTTGAACCTTAACTCCGTTGAGTACGATCTTTCTAATCACCTCCACAAAATATCAGGGGGCTTAAACGTGTGATCTCGGCTGAGTGGGAAGACATTCCACAGGACACCATCAAAAGTGGAAAGCATGTAAAGACGATTATATTAAAGTTAATTTTTAAAAAGAACTTTTGCAAAGAAGTTAGTATTATAATAAATGATGAAGATTTTACATACATCATCTTATAAAGATAGCAGAATATGTTCTAATAGAATTAAAATTACCTTACAAAGAATTTATTTCCCAGAAAATAAAAATTGACACACATTTTTAAGATAATCAAAGTTTATTTATTTTTGAAATATTTTGTTTAATAATCATTTGAGTGTTATATCAGAAATTATAAATATAAAGTAAGTACAAGAATGATGATAAATTATGAATCATGCACAAAAAACTAAAAGTATTTTCCTTTCCCAAGGGATAATCCTCCAATCATCTATCTAATACATATTTCATATAGTCTCTCGGTCAAAGTTAATTTGAACAATCATATCTTTGTAACGTAAACCGGTTCGGTCAATTGAGTTCGAACTGAAGGGGTCGTATTATTTCTGTAGATACAAAAATGCGTTTTCCGTCATTATCTTAAAAGCAGCCTCAGAGAGAAAACTACTCCCTCTCCTTTATTGCGCCCATACTCGTTATATTTAAGTGGATTCTATTCTTGCGTAGAGGAAATTGAATCATTTATTGTAATGACATAAAACTGCTTAGCCAGAAGGAATTTAGCTAAGGTATCGGTTTCATTGATATTTTACAAAACAAGCTTTTAATGGGCCAAGTCTACCAGAGAAGCAAGTCACAGTATTCAGACGGTAAGTGCAGGGATCTGCAGGCCCAATTCCTTTCCCCTTCTTTTATTTTTTCTTCTCTTTCGGCTACTTCCTCCTTTCTCTCCCATTAAATAGCCACATCCCATTATAAGCACAACATAATATACTAACTCGAAGAGTAATTTCTACATCTTTAAGGTGGTATATAAAATCCTTTTAAAACGTCTTATATTTTGTATAAGAAATAAATATACAATACGGAACAAAGAATCTAAGAAACATAAATATGTCATGTACTTCTTTTGAGGACAAAATCAATTTGCTCCCTCGCTGTCTGTCTTGTGGTAAGAACGTTTCCATTTATATAAACGCAAATTGAAAAGATTCCGACCCGATTGTCATTTGAGAGTTGCGAAATAGTCTGTCATTTGAAACTGGTTACGAATAATGAAAATTAAAATAAAACAACGTGAAAAATATATTGCTTCCATAATAAACGGCAAACAATAATTAACATAAATGATAAAATATGCCATTTTTAAACGACTACCTTTAAAGCATAAAATAAAAACTTATTGTGGGATCAAATATATACATATATAGTTTTAGTTATATTAATTTTATTACATTAATGTTAAATAGATTTTGCAAGCTTATGGAATTTCTACTAATTTAATTTGAACAGCGGTATTAAAGATATTAAAGATAAGATATATAAACATAATTAAATTAAAAATATGTAATTAGTATTATAAAAAATATATAGTTTTAGTTAGGATATATAGTTTTGTACCGTGCTCTTATTGATTTTTAGTAGCTTTAAGAAATTTTAAGCTTAGGCGCAATAAGTATATTTATTTATCTCATTAACAAAATTAGTTATGGCAACACTAAAAAAACCTTTTGATGGCTGCATTCAAGCTTGTCGATGTTTGAATTTCCATTTCTTTTAATCTAAGGCTAGCTCCTTCATTATCTATACGTTTCTACCCTTTTAATCGATCTTTCTTCTTGGATTTCCTCTTTTCATTGTCCCTTAACATGTTCTCTCCAAGATATTTCATATAAAATTGTCAAGATCAATCAAGTACGTTATCATAATTTATCTTCTATGTGCTCCAAGATGTTATTTTTCTTTAAACCTATCCATTACTTCTTCGTTGGTAAAACTCTCTCCATTTGACGCCAACACCTTGTATTAAATACCTTCAATCTTCTTTTTGATCTACAGATATATCTTACAATGACTTAACATCCACGAACAATAAATAGTTTGCTCATTCACCTACATAATCATTACGTGTAGCTAAGCGATTTAATATATTCATAAACTCAAACACGTTCTACTCGAAGTCATTACATTGTAACGAAGTTTTGCGTGTCAAGATGGCTGGTTCCTAGCTATCTGTATATTTGAAATATTAACCTGGAAAGTTACTTCCCGAGTTCGGTTGATAACTCAAATATTTATTACCAACGGTTACCCGCGTCTTTGTCTGTATTTTATCCTAGTTAACGCTTCATAACGCGAGCTATATTATTGTTTTTGTGTGTGTGTGTGTGTCAAGAACCAAATGAATCAGTATTTAATTATTATCCTAATAATATGCTATACAGTGTCCTCGTGGCCGATTACCCACAAGACTGACAGACTTTATCAAAGTTCCATTATCGATTGTTCATACAGTGCCACAGATAGAATGCGATGAAGAACCCTCGCTGAAGCCGCTACCACCTTGTTAGATGATCCATGAGTACAACCACTCCTCCAGGAGTATACGACTGAAGAGGATGATATAATTAATACAAATAGTAAATGATAATTACTAAATAGTGCGTTTTTATTGCAGTGTAAAAGATGACTGGTAAGTAAAGGTTTGGTTAGACGTTTGGTTAGAATAGTTTGGTTAGATCTACGCATGTTGACAGGTACAGAATTGTGGTACAGAAATGTGTGTAGCCGAAATTTGGGCTGAATGGCGTGCTTTGGAGACGGCCTATATCCAGCAGTGGACTCTAAGCTAGTATTAATGATTGTAATAAATACGTAATTCTTAATTATTTGTTATTCCTGTTATCGTGGGCGTACTGCAAAGAAAATGAAACATTTTTATTTCTGAATGATTTCAAACAAATGTTTCAAGCTTATCCAACATTTTGAACGTTAAAAATGTTTTTTTAACCGCATTGGCTAAGGTGTGAAACTATCACTTTTAGGGTTAATGGTCGTGGGTTCGATGTTTACATAAGTTAAAATATATGAAAGGTCTACATATAAGTATTCCGAGTCTCGGTTTTGCGCCACGAATCCATCTTGGACAAGCGTGGTGAGTTAATTGTCTATTCCTCCAGAAATTGCTCTATGCTTGTGTCCTGCCGTGGGACATAAATGTGTTGCGATTTTTTTTAATTAAAATTTTTGTAAGATTTTTAATTACTTCCTCGTATGGTTTAAATTAAAATCTCACTCTAAAATTTTCCTATTTAATCCATTTAGGGACGAACTCAAAGCAGCTTTAGGTGAGCTTATCTCTGTCAGACTCTGAATAGGGATTTAGCCGGTCAGCTAGTGCGGTACACTGAACTGAGATTAATGAATGACGCATACTGCATGATGCACGATGCTCATTCATTTTACAGATTTGATTTTGGTACATAACAACCATTGTAAGTTCGCACCATTACAATACAATATCTTTATTTTTTGACAAAGTAATTACATTCAACTTTTGAGGTTTCTCTGGATGGAGAAGAAACGGCGAAAGCCACTCCACAGGTATCCTTTGTACTCTTCCTTTTTTTAACTATATAGCAATAATGTATATGAATTAAATTTCATTTCAAGGGTTTTAGAGTAGATTTTAATCTACTATTTATTAGATATATTTATTAGATTTTAATCTACGACGGGAAAAACTTAATTTAAGTTTATGTATGCCGTACAATAATGTAAAAAAGAATTATTTAATATATAATAAATAAAAAAATACATATCCCAAAACTTAATGACTTTTCCTACATAAAAACGATTGCTTCGAAATTTATAAAAAATAAAAACGATCAGACCCCATACTTGAGGAGGATATTTATCGGAGGCCAAGACATACTTTCAATCAATGAGTTAGCGAAGTACGTATTTAGCTCCGTTGGCTTAACGAACCAAAGTGTGTCTCACTCAGCTTCCGATACGAGAACACGTCACTGACCCAGCTCTAGTGCGGTTTCTCATCAATTAGTTGCTGGAAGATCGTTGAAATCCACGATCAAAACATTGCTCCAACGAAGCCTGAGGCGATCGACAAGACTTCTGAATAATAGTTCTATGTGTAGCCTTTTAATGGTGAGATCTTCTCCCATCCCCTCTATGTGCCCGAACCAACGGAATATATATGTGCTTTTTGGTAAATAAGTTAACCTATTTCATTGTTGAAGGATAACGATTATTTTTTGAACCAATAATAGGAAATTTCTGTTATACAAAAATTCAACTCAATAAATATAAGAAATCTTGCTGAAATTTTCTAGTCACGTCCGCGTCCTGTACGTCGACGTCGGGAACACGTTCGGCAAGCGTAATAAAAACTTTTTGAAAATGAAATATTTGACATTACCCCGACTGGGCTGTTTGACGATCTTGATATTTTAATGAACATCACCCCAACAATGTTACCATACAAAATGTTACATTTAATTTAACTCTGTTGCAAAAAATTCCACGTCTGTGACAGTAATGGGATGTGAAAATTTGTTTCAACTTATTTATTTCACTTTTAAGGTTTTGTACAGAGCATGCTCAGAATGAATGAATTTATATATAGATTGAACCTAATTTTCATTGGGTCATTCAACAGCCTGCGGCAATCCACTGCTGGTCATAGGCCTCCCCCATGAAGCGTCACCTGGCACGATCTTCGGCTTCACGCAGTCAGTTTCTGCCAGCCGCCCTGCGCACATCGCACTTTTTATTTGTACCTAAATGGATTTAATTATCCGTTTTCGAAATTAATGATCGCGGGTTCAATTCCGATAAGAGATATGTTTACCTACATGTAGTGTTTGTAATAATATAAGTAATATTATTACAACCACTACATACATTAATTCATACATTAATCATACATCATACATTAATAATCAAATTAACTTTTGTAATAAATAATAATTTATTAAATAGGATTAAGTTTAATCTATTTATTATTACTCAATTATCTTGAAAGAGGCGTGTAAGAAAGGGATCCATTACTAGCATAATGGAAATTTAATCGTCAGTTTCTTCTGAAAGTATGTTCTTAATCTGGTATGATTTACGAATAAATTGTTGCTAAAGTTTATAATCGCGTTTACGAATAGCCTGATATATTATGTATAACTCAGTTGTCTACGAAGCCAACGTAGAAAATATTTTTTTAAGTCTTTTTGATCCGACACTGTCATTTATGTGTACTTTAGAATAAGAATTATATCATTAATCTAGTTCAAGAAGAATCTATAATTTTTTTTTATAAAAGAGATAGATATCATGATCTGATAGTAAGTAATCACCATCATTCTATAGACATCCGCAACACCAAAGGAACTTTAAGTGTGTTACTTACGTTAGACTAAGATGACAATAGATGGTAGATGAAGGTGAAAGAAGTGTAAGTTACATATTTCGATTTCACATAGGCTTATAAAATCTAATATCTATCTATATTTAAAAATAATAAATATATAAAAAGGTGTTTGAGTTCTCCTTTAATTTTCTTAAAGGTTAAGGAGTACTTCAACATTGCCGCAAATTGTGAGACGCGATTTTATTGAAATATGGAAAACTCTTAACAAGGCCCTTGAATATTTTTTTTTCTATTTTCCGAAAATCTTATTATTCCTAAGTTTATTATGTTTTTTTGCTAAGCTCCACATAGGATTTTACGAAATATATAAATTGCGTATTAAAACATTTAATTTTGACTTTTTATTAGTTTTTATATGTTTATATTATATGGAATATTTCTTTCTTTACGTTTCTTACATGTATAAAAAAAATGTGTAAGGGGTGACAATTTTTTTCACAGTCCACATATGTCCCATTGCTGGGTACGGGTCTTCCAATTTATGAAGGAATGGACATTAACTAACCAACAATGTGGATTGGTGGGATTACTATAATAGATTCGGAGCGGAGATCAGACCCGTGACCATTGACTCCGTAGGCGGGTGCCCGCCACTGAGTCAATTGGTGGTCATATAATATACATTAAAAGTAAATATAATCCTTAATTACTTTGTAACGCTTACATGAAAACATGATTTTTAGTACTCTTAAAATCCCGAAAATGCATATTGAAACAAAAATATGAAAGGTTTATAATACTTTTCAAATTTTTACGTATCACTCATGTGCGGGGGGAAGTCCCATACCACGTTTGCGACGATGCAGGCTTTATTTCAGTTTTAGTAAGCTAAAACTGACTACAAGGATTGCCGGTTTTCCGACAAGTATGCAAGGTCCGACAAAGCTTATGATTGCACATAGTTTTGCGGATATGTAAGAGCAGTGTAGATTGCTTTCCATCAGGTGATTCGCTTGCTCTTTTGTTTTGCAATGTAATACAATTGTACAACAGAAACCGTGTGCATTGCTATTTTAGTTTCCTAACTCGAATAGTTTCATTGGTGACTGGTTCTTCAAGACATTTCTCTGTGCTGAATCATATCTATCAGAGAAACTCCAAGCATGACCCTTATATTGTTTTTGTATTAGATGTTCATTTTGTTTCATTGCAATGCATACTTGATTGTTAGTCTATGGTCTAGAATAACAATTAATTAGTCAATAAAGAATAGTATTTATTTTAAAGAAATATTTTTGAAAGAAAAATTTTTACAAACCGTAAATAGTAATATTTCATAGATAAAGTAAAAGGAGATGAAATGTATATTGAACCTTATAATAAACTAGTACGTACCCTATATATTCAGTTTATGTTTGGAATAATTTCAAATATGAAACCATAAAAATCGGTAAACTGTTAAAATCGATGACAAAATTGGCATCGATCCAGATCGCGCATTCCAATAAACATTATAAAAATCTGTTGCAGTGCCATTTGGCAATCAGTATAGTGCCAGCATCACGTAAGAACTTAATTGAAGATAATGCTATATAATTGCAACACGGGTTTTGTAAATGCAACACGGGTTGTGTACCTCTTTTCGTAAGATTTAACACTTTATTTTCACAGCCAATGTAATTATATGTTACTGCTGTGTAATTGTGTTCCAGATGTTCCATGATTGGCATTGATTACTTACTGTTCTTGAGGATGTGGAAAACAGACACATACTTGACAATTTTGGAAGATAGTTTATTAAAAATCTTTTTGCCTATATGCTTATAATATTCACAATGGCAAACCATAGCGTGATTACCAAATTACGTGCAACGCCAGCGATCGACAACAAATGGAACTTTATACGTAATATCAATACTTTACATATTAATTTATTTTAAGTTTACGACTGCGTTTTGGACTTTTATCATCAAGCGATTCGCTTGCCTTTCTGTATCTTCTATAAAAAGTAATAGTTGGTTTTTATCGGATAGGAAAGCAAACGAGCAGACGCGTCATCTAATAGAAAGCAACCAACGCCGCCTATAGACATCTGCAGTGTCATAGGCAGTACAGAAGCGTTGCCGACCTTTAAGGAAAGGGTCATTATATGACGTGGTGGGGAGGGGGGAGGGGCAGGGCCTCTTGGGCCTCTGGAACTCAAGTGCTCACTGGACGAAGCGCGGTAGTAACCACTCAGACGCCAGTTTTCTGCGGGAGTGTGCGGGAGACTTTCCCGGGTGAGCCGGCATATTCGTGCTACAGACAAATAATATGCCATTCTTGACAGAGTATTCATCTGCAGCGTGGCTCTGATACTTTGAATTAATAAATTGAGTATTTTTTTATTTTCGTTTGTAATAAAGTAGGTATATATTAAATTAAAAGTGGTGCGCAAACTTTGTTTAGTAAATTACTCATAGTGTAAGCTGCTTGGTACAATAAATCCCTTTGCCTATTACTTTATAAAAAGAGAAACGTGATGCACGCTAGTGCCCCGATGCAATTAGCTTGCAAAAGCCGATGTCATGAACTACTTTTTTCATTAAGTTTATTTTTATGTTACATTTTGAATGTTACACGTAATTTTTAATGTGGTTTTGCAAAATGCAAATTACTTTTTATTCCTTGTACATTTGAAGACTTTTTTAATTTAGTGAATTACAACTATTTGAAAGCTCGTTGAAAGATTATTATTATATAAAACGTTTATACAGATATTACATTGTGCCATAATACACTATATGTTTCGTGGGTACCGCTATAGATATACACAAATTACGGATAATGCTTACGGATAGGAAAAACATCCACATTCAGAATACCTACTGTCCGTACACATAATATTATATGACGGTGTGGGAATCCAACTCACGACCCTTAGTTCATGCAAATATTTTGCCACTGCACAATTTAGTTATCAAATAATATTGTAAATAATTAATAATCTTAAAAACTCTTTGCTCATCGTATGAAAATAGCACTGCTAATTCTATATGATATTGCCCAAAAATTAATTGATAATTAAACAATGATCATCGCGATAAAATTATTTTTTCATATATGGCATGTGCAGAAAATAAGCCAATTTATATTAAACTGCCATTATATCCGATACTCGACGTTTTGTCAAGAGAAGGCGTGATCGGCACAAAGAGATGATTAAGATTAACGAGCGCGCGTTCTAGAATGATATGTGCCTCTTTTGTACTGCTAGATTGTATGACTTCCCTTAAACAAAGATAAGGTGTTTTCCTTCATAGCTGAATTGAAGCTATCTCACGTATAATGGACACGATACGATGATTTAAAAGGTTAAAGGATCATTGACCAAGAAATATGAATATCTTTGGTAAAGAAATAATGTAAAATAGAATAAACGTGTATTTTTACGCAAATATAATTATTTATTGTTAAATATTTGTTTTACTTTTTGTGTTTATAATATTAGAGAAAATTGCTTTTGAGAGAAAAGCTTAATCGGTTTTGAGAGAATTAATTGAAACATCCTGTGCCCAAATTATGTACTAGATAGAAACTGGAGAATCATTACTTTTTTTTAATATTACATTACAATCAATCAAGCTTGAAAAATGATATCGTCATTCCCTTTACCGCTTGGTCATGTACTATCATGTACACCCCAAACTGCACACACAGCGACTACATACCATCATTCAATCACATTAGATAGCCGCTTTTTCTATTACATTGGCCCAAAAGTATATAGAAAATTGCTGAGATAATCTCTGGCCGATATAAGACATATAGAGATAAAAAAGGAAAAGAAAAAAATGGATAAAATTACTTAGTAATAACCAAATTGAGATGTTTTTTACAGGGCAGTAATATCACTTGCTAGCACTTATATTATGTTATTATATTACGTGTATATATGGATAAATATGTATATTTTATGTGTATGTATGTGTGTATAAATATATGTTATGTATGTATGAATTTATTTATATATGTATTTCTAATTTGAATAATGACCGAATCGAAAGTTCTTAGCACGAGCTTGCCTAGTGAGACCTACTATGCTCCATCCAACTTCACTATAAATTTTCACAAATAAAATAAAATAAATAAATAAATTTTAAATTCAAGAGGTTTCAACTATATTTTTTGTTTAAATTGTGTTATATTATTTAATGAATTTATTAATCTTTTATAAAATAAAGCTAAAATTTAATTAAAAAATATACTTGAATAAAAAATATATATATATATATATATATATACATATATATATATATATATATATATATATATATATATATATATATATATATATATATATATATATATATATATATATATATATATATATATATATATATATATGTATATACGTATATAAAATAATATATTGATGTAATACAATAAAAGTCTTATCAATTTTTTGTATGAAATTCATGCCATATAAAACTATAAAAATGGCGCTTGAGAAGAATTTTGTGAGCACCTAATTATTCACATGCACGAGCTCTTTCTACCAGGAAAATTAGGTACTAACTTATGTCCGTTCTTTTTAAATTTTATTTTTCTACACAAAATGAAACTACACTAAAAATAAAATTATTGTTTTTTTTTTCACAGATCTTAGTTTAAAATATTATAATAAGACAATATAAATAAATGACAATAAAATAATCTGTTTAGTAAAATGAAGTTATAGGACCTGAGTGTTGATTTTGCAGTAGGGATGTTTTATTTCGTAGATTTGTTTATCTTTATGACGAGCCAATAAACAATCTCTTCCGATGTCATTGATGTTATTGCTGTCGTATAGATGAGTATTATTAATATATATGATCAGTTTTGCTATTTGCTAAATATTAAAAATTAAATAATATTTTCTTTGTTGATTTTTTTCACATTACTTTTTGTCAGAGAAAAGTTCTGTCTCTTTTTAATATCTGAATTTTGTAAAATACATTATTAAAATTAAAAAGTCTATCTTGAATATTAAACGGTATCGAAGATAATGATTTTATGTTTTTATTGCAAGTATTTTAGCGTTTAATTTTTTTGCTTGTGTTTAATTAATTTAATTATCACTAGTGTAGTGTAGTTTATAGTGGGTTCAGCTGAAAGTTAATACGGTTATATTTTTATCAATTGAAAAAAATCTGAATTAGTCAATTTATTGATAACAAATAAGAATTGTGAAGAAAATTTTATCACCTTTAACTGATCTGAAGCTATCCCAGTCTTATTTATTTAGATCGTATTTTCTTCTTCACGAACAAGCAATAACGAGCACGCTGATTTTGAAAGACATTACCTTTGTATATAACACCAATCACTAAGTCGAGATGAAGGCACAAGTTGCAGCTGACAACTCAGCCGGGCCCTTTCCAATTTGTGCTCGAATAAATAGAAGAGCTCTATTCCTACAAATGAAAACGACGGCACAAATTGATTTCTCTTTCAATGCGAAATGCGGTGTGTTTTTTATCTAACACTATATTATATTTTCACTTTAAAGACAAATCGAAATATTTAGAACTTAGTCTTTTAACACAAAATCATTCAATATTTTTAAAGTTTGATTAACTAAAAAAAAATAATTAAGTACCTTGTATGTAATACACTGGCAAATATTAAAGGCACTCTAGTATCCCAATTTATATTTATCTACTGACAAGATATAAAATAACTATATAGTAGTGAAAAGTAGGCGCCACTAGCTAGATAATGTGTCGAAAGGATTTTTCCGCTTCTGTCTCTGGTTCTGTAGATGTCTATGGGTGGCGTTAATTACTTTTCCATCAGGAGACACAGCTGTCTGTTTGCCTTTTTATTCCATAAAGAAATAACAAGTACAGACACAATACATGATGTGAGCACGAGTTTTTCATATATGTTTATTTTATACTTGTATTTTTAATAAGCTATTCCCAGTATTACATGCTCAATTTTCACTCGCTGATCTGATTCATGTTTCGTATAAAACGTATTTTTTACTTTGTCTGCTTGTCCACCATCATCATCAACGACCTGCGACAGTTTACTACTGGAAACAGATCTCCCTCAAAAAGCGCCGCCTAGTCCGATCTTTGGCTTCACGTATTCAATTTTTGCCAGGCGTTCTGCGTAGACCGTCGCACCATCTGGTCGGGGGGCGTTTCCGCATTTGTGGTTATTGCTTCGTTGATGAACGTGACCAGCCCACTTTGGTTTATCAAGAGACAAACAATTTAACATTAACGTTTATTATTTCAAGTATTACCTCGTACGATTGAAAAAAATAAGACAATTTCCTCCTTATATTATAATATACGATATCGCATTGTACGATATAGCATACGATTCAATACTGGTTTCCTGAGATTGTTCATACGATCACGTGGCTGAAAATTCAATTAGGCATTTGTCATCGCTTGACTAACCTCAAAGCGCACCGTGCGTGATGCCAAGCGATTATGTACGTGACAAAGGCTCCCTTTTTTATTTTTACCCGCATTTGGGGGAAAATTTTGTGGGTGTGTTCGTGGCAGTTTGAAGGGAGTTTTTGATTTATTATGTAATCTAAGTCTTCAGAGAATACGTTCTTTGAGGAAACTTATATTTTGTAACTTTAGCTTTATTTACTTTTTATCATTATTTTTATCATTACTTTTTATCATATTACGTTTTGTTAAATATATAAATTATTACGACCCTAATGTCGCAATAGCGAAGCGTTCGATTTTCGAGCCATAAATAATTGGTTCGATGACTGTATCAATAAGTATATGAAAAAGAAAATATTTGTATGTTTATGCCAAGTTCTTTATTTATAATGGTATCCATAACACACGAATCCTATATCCTCTATCTAACTTTTTACTATACCTAATATCCTAAACTGGCTATACATATCGCTACAAGTACATATGCATGCGTGTTTGTTTGTATATACGACCACCTCATTTCAACTCGTGTATGTCGTATTATATTATACTTCACAAAAGTATAGCTTTGAGTAATCTCATGAAAATCTTACTCTCTGTTGGTAAGAGCTGAGCCATTCTCTTTTCCCAGTTTATAAATGTTGCCTTTGTTATTTTTTGGTACTGGCAAATGTATATTTAAGGCAATAAAATATTGTTATTATTATCATTAAAAACAGTGAATATCTAAAAATTCAAATTCAAATTTGTTAAAATTAAATATACATTGTATATATTTTAGAAATAAAGAAATATTAATTTTAATACAATTGTTTCCTAGAAGTTTAAATTGCATTTCATTATGCAGATTGAATTATTATGTATTGATAAATTTCAAAATAAAAAACATTTAGTGAAGTAATAACAATTTAAATTTGGTCTTTAATCAATATTATGAAGTTTGTAGGCATTTAGAAAGAAGGTATCCATCAAATTTTACTAAAAGCGAAATAAATTTTATTCACTGAAATGAGTTTATTCTAGAAAACTAATCAATTTTACATCGTATTAGTGTAGTGCTTTCAATTATCGGCCATCTAAATTAAGAGATATTGTGTGGGTTTGTTACTTATTTCTAGTTTCTCGGAGTTATTTTTTTTAATTAAGCTGTATAACGTCCAGTACAAGGACTGCAGACATTATTTTTAAACGAAGATGTAACTTTTTTATGTTATTAAAATTATTGTTAGCTATTCTCACCAAGCTCATTGCTCGTACTACAATGTGATTCACATCAAGCCCAGTGAAGGATATGAACTCACGACGTCAGATCGTAAGACCGAGCTTTACCAACTGAGCAATTGCTGCTTCAATGTATGTATATATCATATATCATACTCGTATGTTTTAATAGTTTATTATTGTTGCATGCATTGTTTAAATGTATTTCTTTTTTAAATATTTTAACGCCTGCATAAAACTTTTCTCTATGTAAAGTAAAATGTTATACATTTCTTTAAGCTTTTCATATTTTAAAGGTTTTTTGAAATTGGATAGTTATAATTTCAAATAAGAATAAGTATTCTTCTCATCATGACATGTCTCATTACCATATTTTATACTTTCTTTAAAAAGTTCTACATTTCCCCCATAGGTTAGGTCAAGTTAGCTTTTTCGGGATAGACTACCAATGGATTGCTACAAGCTGACGAATAAAATACTCTTATACACTTATAGCCCCACACCAGAACTCGTAAATTAAGTACACTCTAAGATAAGCGATGCATCTTTAATGTTTCGCTTACCTTAGAGAAAGGTTATGCATGATCGGAGGGAAAAAGGAAACAATGGCAAGGGAAATTGGAAATAAAGGAAGAAAAAGGAATTAGGCACTCGGAACCCCGCAATCATCGTGAGAAAAGCGGTGACACAGTGAAATGTGCACTTGAAGCCGATATTCTCTGAGGGTGCGGTACTTCCCCGGTCGAGCGAGCTCATTCGTGCTATCGTCCTGTAATACTATAAAAATGTGGTATAAAAAGTAACTATACATTAACTTGTACTTACAACGTATATTTTGCCTTCACGTACGAGTACATAAGTAATGAACACATACATAATACTATTACTGCTAATAGTACATCGACGTCGGTATAATGGTACTTTGAATTCCAATGGTACACCAATAACGCTATTTCCTGATTAGCTCGACGTGACAGATTCGTCTCCTAGTGCCGTCCGTACTCGGAGTTAATTGTACGGGCGTACAATCCCACGAGAGTTTTTAATCCGACCCCAAAACTTTCAGACTCACATTAATGAGGAAATAACGGTAAAATACTTGTGTCTATTCTATTCAGAAAGTTAAATTGAATGAAATTCTATATTTGTATAATTTCGTTTTTTTTTATATTCGTATAACTTCATTGCTTTTAGATGGGACCAAGATACTATTAAAAAAAGTTTGAATGCTTATATTTACAAATATAATTATAATTTTACTTTTTATTTATTGTCCATATATGTTCCACTGCACGGCATGGGATGTCACCATTTGTGAAGAAAGGGGCATTAACCCCCACTACGCTTATCCAAAGTAAATTGTTTCAGCAGTTAGGTTCAGCCATTCTATACGGACAGTTAGATTCAATAAATACTTGTAGGCTATGAATATAATTATTCAAATTTGGAAATTGAACTCGCGACTATGCGCGAGCCTGTCGTAAAAAGCGCGCGAGCGATGCTTCGCTAGTGAGCCTGTCGTAAAAAAATAATTTACGACAAACTATAAAGCCTCCCATCGTCTTCCCGTGGATGTCGAAAGGTGGGTGTATTCAAGCAAATACCGTTAAATAGGGAACAGCGTCTAATGAATGATATACTCAAAGCATCAGAGGACGATATTCAACTGTCTACTAAACTATTGTTTTGAATTATACTTCTATATTATTATATTTAATTAGTTTTAAATTATATATAGGTTTATTTTATATATGTATAAGTTTATTTCATATATAAGTTTATTTATTTAATTGCCTTAATTGTTTGCGCTAACACAGAAGGGACTTTTATCTCGAAATCCTCCTTTTTCCAATTGAACTACTTTATTTTCCAGCCAATTGGTGGATAATTCGGATGCAGCGTTCTCGGAACACATACACAAATTACATTCAGAGACCCGAACATTACATCTGTGTTTTAAAAGAAATTTAAATTTTCCACTGGGATTTGGGATCACAATCCTCGAATCAGAAGTCAAGTACTCTAAATATCAAGCTCTGAATATCAATATAAGCAAGCGGTCGTGATAAATAATGACAAGTGGTGTACGGGCGTAACGAAATAATAACGATGTGATTTTAAGTCCATTATATTTTTTAAAGAAGACTCACAATGCTTTTTAGTCTTTGTTAACAATACCGTTTTAGCTAAAAATTGATTGTTAGAAAAATATAACTACGTCGATAGTCTAATGCTAAGTAGAGACGAATCCATGACGACCGTAAATCCAACCTTAACCAATTAAGCAATTCGCTCTTTGACTATGAAAATTCGTTTCGAATATTTTAATTCTCCACTTATACTTATAAGTCTGATTAAGATTCCTATAAAACGCTTTTAAACGTTAGTTGGTCATGTATAAAATTACGTACATCCATACTAAAACGTGCGAACTTATACGCGCACGTATGAATATTACAACCCTACTACGCGTTGCATATCCAAAAAGTTGAGAGTAAAACTAACCATAACTGTTTCCAGCAATGCAGCTCAGGTGTATTGTCCGACTCAGTAATCTGGTAATTCAAATTAGCTCTTGTTTACAACCACAAAAGGTTTTTTCTCATTTGCACCGACAGTACACGTCAACCCTTATTATGTTTGCCTGGTAAGCTTCTTATCGAGAAGTGTATGGTGAAGATAAAGTGGACCATGCACCAATGGCCTCCGTCTAGTAGCGAAATGCATTCTGTACTGTCAGACCGACATATTTGTAACTTATATTATTTTTTTTGCAAAATTAATTCACAATTTTACACTACTAAAGATTTCATGTCATTAATTGTAAAAGAAATGAATATAAATCACTGTTTATGTAGTAGCATAAATATTGAATATTTTTTTCTTTGTTACTTTTCAAGCCATGATTGATTGGACCGGTGAGCGACTTCGGCAACATAACATTATTGTTGCCTTATAATATATTAACTTTATTAAGTCTATTTGTGACGACCAGTTGGTTCAGTGGTCCCTCGACCACGGAGTCAATGGTCGCGGGTTCGATCCTTGCATCGGAATATGTATGGCCTACACATATTTATTTCAAGTCTGGTAACCCCGCCAATCTGCATTGGACAAGCGGGGTGGGTTAACGTCCATTCCTTCAGAAATGGAGAGGCCCGTGCTCAGCAGTGGGCTGTTAAAAAAAATAATATAATATATATAAACTTTATTAAGTCTGTTTGTTCCTTTAAGACGCCTCGTAATACACATAGAGAAATAGAATTATAAATGTTATACACAAGAGAATCTTTGTGTGTTCATTTCCTGTGTCTGCTCATCGTTCATCAGGTAGTGATGAAAGTTCTTATTGTTATTATTGGCATTTGCTTGAAGGTTTTTTTAAGGTCTTGCACCTACTTGCCCACGCAACCACTTTCATTCAATGATGTTTTAACATATGATAGTTATGAAGAATAGTTAGAATGTGTATTCACATTCTATGCGAGTTATTTGTTGAAACAAGAATGAAAGTTGATATTTTGGATCTCTAAAAAATGAATGTTATTATGTTATAAAATTATATTACTTTAAGTTTAAAATATCATGAAAAAATTTCACGGCAATAAATTTTTCTCCGTTATTAATGTTGTCAACTTACTGTACCTGTCCGACTGCTGGGTGAAATGAAAGATCATTGCCAGAGCTTTAGTGCATGAAATTTGACAGCGGCCACCCCCACCCACCTTTTGCACAACCCACCCCTAACCACTTCTCTCGCCCTCTATTATTAAGCTGGCTTTTATCAGACTCACCTCACCGCGCAAATTAATAGACGTAATTGAGGCGCACGATTTAAATGAGTAAAAAATGTATCGGACGTCCGGTGCAGTAATTATATTTATAAATTACTTGTTTTCCTGATTTTTATGAATTTATTTTTTTACAAGAGTATTATTTTTTCAAACCACTACAGTATTATTTTTATGAATTTATTTTTTCATTTAGGCATTATTTTTTTTAAACAACTGCTGGGCAAACGTGTTCGTGACGTTTACCTGAGGTGGTGTAACGGGACATTCAGACTGGGAAAGAATGTCTATAGGTTACATGACCTACAGACATTTTTTTCAAGTCTGAATGTTATGGTATAGTTATAATAATGAGTATATTTATTTCAATGAGAAAATCGAACCTGATGGAAAGCAATACGGCCGGTATAGACATCTGCAATACCATAGGCAATCATGAATGCGTAGCCGGCCTTTAAGATAACTCGGCACCTTGATTAATCGGTGCTCTGCTCTGTGTCACATGATCGTCCACCAAAGTTCTCTTTATACTTTGGGTAATCGGAAAGATATTATACAGGTGCAAAATAAATATAATTAAATTAATTATTATTAGGTAATTGCGAATGTATGTCAACATATGTGATATATGTATATATCTTTTACATATCATTTTTACATAAATATCATACCTATTTTATTTAAGTAACTTTGCAGTACATGAGGGAATGAGGGCTCAAACATATTTTATACATTTGTTAAGTCACTATTGTATTTTGTTTTTTATATGTTAAACGAGCAAGTGTGTTATCTGATGGAAAGCAACGCCCCATATAGACATTGGAAAAATATCCGGCCTTTCAGGCAGTTGGTAGCTTGTTTTTTGGTGGTTTTAATATTTGTTTCATACTTATTATTTTTTTAAAATTTTACTTCAAATACACAAGCTTCATTGGAAAATAGTTTAATACATAATTGGGAAGGTTTAAAAGTTAGGCCTTTCTGGTCTGTTCGGGTCTACTTTTGTATTATTTGCTTTTTTTTATACTTTCTCATATTATCTTTAATTCTATAATCCCCCGGTTTTCTGTTAAAAATCTGGGACATTTGTAATCAAAATTATCTTGCTTACAAAAGTGATTAATCTGTGGATGTCAAAAGTAATATAATTTGTAAATTTCGTCTTCTTTTTTCGTTCGTTTACAGTACAATGATATTCAGTTTCAGCATTATTGTAATTACTGCCTGTATATTAAACATAAAAGTAACAAAGTGAGCGCTTTATACAATTTCATCCTTCCCGAAATTAATTTAAACTTGTAAGGAACCACTTAAGAATATTACCTCCTCATGAATATTTAAATTTTATCATCGTGTCGGATTAATAGGGCTTATTTATGTCAGCTTTTTACTTAGATGCAGTTAATTTACCTAAGGACTGTTTAATGTTCTGTGAAACGTTTGAGTAATTTAATAATTATAGTCTTCAATTGACGTAAATACATGCCTATAATACAATATTAACTTTTTGCCTTATTAATCGCGCGACAATAGTGATTGCCACGCATTAACTAAAAGATTTTCGTGTAAAAGTAGTTTAGCGTTTGATATGAGTTTCTCACTTTTGACCAAAACAAGACATCACATATCTAACACGTAATTTTCATTTTAGGCACAGAAGTGGAATCACGTTTCGAGTGTGTTGTTTTAAGGCAAAAGGTTTACCCATCAAGCCCCCGAAAGACGGATTAGCGGGCATGCGGATTTAGAATAAATACCTGTAGACCGTACATACTCGTACATATATAAAATGAAACGTGTGACCAGTGACTTCAAAAGTGGTAGAGAAGAAAGGAAAGGGCAATGGAAAGGAAAGATGGATTTAGACAAGATGATAGGAATATGATATTATTGCAACAGAAGACAAGGAGTGATACGGTAGTAGCTTGGGAGGCCGGGGTCGCGTACCTGTGTATCAATACTACCGGACAGGCGGCTAGGTTACCTGACAGGCAGCAAGGCAAATAGACTTATTAAACATTAATAATATCGGTGTCTGTCTCTTATTGTAAAATAAATGCATTTTCTTACGATCATAAAGACGACAGGAGAACCAAAATGATCTACATATGTTATTTTTTTACAATAAAACGGCAGCGTCCACTTGATAGTTTGTTCGCGATATCCAATCCACCCGTTCTCAAAATATAAATAAAAATGAGGTTAAAAGATTTAGTTGAAAAAACAATGAAACTTTTTCATTATTTCAACTAAATCTTTTAAACATAACAAGAATATTGATAATTATAGGATAAGATAAAAATGAAACTTTGCTAAGAAGAAATCCCGGTTAAACTTTCACGAAGTTATAAGGAGAAACATTCGGAATCGGTACAAAAGAGACTTCATAAAAACGACGAAACTCTATTCTTTGTACAATAATCATCTCCTATTCCCAATTCTGAAACTTTTTTCATCTTTGTTCACATCTGTTTTGGGTGCTTAGCTTGCCGCTTTTCGATTAGCCTTTTTGTTGCGTAGCATAATTTTTACTCAGAGTTTAGAGGTATTTGGGATTGAAATTCGTTGGAAGGCATTAAGAGATATTTATAATTCTTGAAAAGTTTGTTTTAGGATCGGTTTGTGCGCGTATATAATAATTATGCGTTCATAAAATAAAGTGGAAACTGTACGCTACTGTGAACCAACCAACACAACCAATGCGTTTTGAAAATATTATTTTTATTTTAAAGTAATCGGAAAGTGTACAGTGAATATAAAAAATGATTAAATACAGAAAATTCAAATAAGGCCACTTAGAAGTTTTCACTATATGTATAAGTGGGTACAGAGTTTAGCATATGAATATTTTGACACTATTTCATTATGAAATAGTTTGTTAGATCATCCCTCAAATCGTCCATTCCAAAATCCAATCGGATATCTTGCCAAATTTCAGTAAGGTCTCTTTTTTGATACTTAACAATATTTATTATTTTAATTATTTAAGTTTATATATTACGTAATTATTATTTCAAGGGATTTTTTCACAAACTATCTTACTTCTTTCAATTAAATCAAGCGACTTATTTATCTGAAATCTGTATTTCTTAGCTACTTTCTTCTTATGCTTTGATATTTTATACTGTACTTTGTTAGAAAATCAATCTTTTGTTTATTTTCTAATAAGAATCGTATTAGTTGTTTGTTGAAGCAATTTTAATTCTATATACATATATACTGGAATATTTTTCACATGAGATTTAGTTATATATTTTGTATGCTTTTGTTCTCAATAGCGCTGTATTTTTGGCTTGGCTTTCAGCGGTAAAAACTACCCAACCAATGGTTGATAAATGATTGCGGGCGTCTGGAAATTTAAGCTTATTTACCAATTGGAACGTTAAATGGTAAGCGCTTATGGCGTTGAATTATAAACGTACATTTTTATTAATTTCAAGTGAAATTTCCATTGTTTTTGAAAAATTATATTTTTTATGGGATGGGAAGGCAAACGAGTAGATGGAATGATGAATGCAATCAACGCCGCCCTTAGATATCCTCAGCGCCATAGGCAGTGCGGAAGCATCGCCGACCTTTAATGATAGTGTTATTATGGGATGGGGAGGGAAGGGTGAGGGGGTGGGGGAACATCCTTTGGCACGGCAGACCCTGGATTGGCGGAGAGGAAGGGAAAGGATAGAGAAGAAAGGAAAGGGCAGAAACGGAAATGTGGGTTAGAGGGTTACCAGACTCGGAATAAATATTTATAAATCCATATATATACATATATATATATATATATATATATATATATATATATATATATATATATATATATATATATATATATATATATATATATATATATATATATATATATATATATATATATATATATATATATATATTATATATATATATATATATATATATATATACATTTATTCCGATGCGGGAATGGAACCCGCGACCATTGACTCCGTAGGCGGAGAGCGCCGCCACTGAGCCAATCTGTCGTAGATCACTCGATATCGAGCTTAAATTTACAATCATTATATTGAGATAAGCATAAATTATATTTTTATCAAAATTTTGATCTTATTTTATAAGTTAATGATAATTGATCTTATTTTATAAATTAAGTTAGTGGTACTTATAACCAATATCAGATAACTATCTATTCAAATTACTTTATCAGTAATTTGAAAAATAAACAATATCTCCGCAACCCTACATACAACAAAATAAAATGAGCAATGAACTTTAAAAAAGTTTAAGATTCTGCTTTACATACAAAACTTTGAAAAGCCCCTGCTTACATTTCTTCTATTTCACCATTCTCTCTCGAAAATTCTCTGCATTTTAAAATGAAGTACTTTAATATAAAAATGTCGTGTGTCACGGTGCTGAGAGAGTTTTTGTCAATATTTATTGTCAAAAAATATTCATATTGTCATATCTTTTTCATTTGATGATGAAAACACACTTTTGCAAAAAAATCGACTTCTACATAGTAGCTTTGCTGCCGCGCTTCATTTCGGAAATACATAATAATCCTCCCTCCTCCTCTCCTCCTTGAGAAAAGATATAAACTTGTAATTCCTAAAGATAATTTGAATTTAAAGGTTAATTCTAAATTTTTATTCATCTAAACATTTATTCATAAATATAAACAGGACTGAATGAGTTAAAGAATACTAGAAAATCGAATATTAATCTCAGCTCCACTGGGTGAATGAATATAATAAAATAAAATCTTACAAAATCCTTTTAACCTAGAAATCAAAAAGTTAATTATTAAAAAAAAACTTAAAGAAATTCTGCTGTTTTTCAAAACAGATATGACATTGGAACCTGAAAAAAGGAAGTTACACCTACACCAATCTCAAATCTCAAGGGCCGACAGCGCTACAGTAGCTCTAGTATTGTGTATGGCCGTATGTCTATGGGCGGTGTTCATTGTCTTCCAACAGGCTCGTTTTCTTTTCCATTCCATAAAAACATGAGATTTATGTATGTCTTTGTACGTTGGAATTATTAAGTTACCCCTGATATTTAATTTGTTCCACTGTTGTTAAATATTTTATGGCAGTGTGCAACACGGAATAGGTTTTCCACTTTAACGTATTCCCGTCTGAAACATTGTTGGCGATTGGTCGAACAGGGCTGCAAGTGTCTTGCGACGTGACCTGGGAGTGAATTGAGTAAAATGTTTGTGAAGGTAGAGTTCCTGGAGTTATAGCGAATTTTTGTACTGCTCGTAAAGATATGTAATCTTGCTTCTATCTCGTATATGTTAGAACACCAAGCAGAACTAAGAAAATATGTAACATTTTTAGCATTAATAAACTGTTTACAACTTTTCTACAAAGTTCAGGTTTTTTTAGGTTTTCAGGTTTTTCAGGTTCAGGTTTTTTTTATGTGCTGATTATCTCGATTTTTTTTTCATTTTCTACAGACAAATTTTGACTTTTTTTCGAATTTCTTCTTTACTTCTTCCTCATCCCTCATCTTTATAGTCAACACTTCTAGATACAATCCTCCCTCACAAATATGGCCGTAATCCCCACGTGAAGTAGCTAGACTGTTGCTGCCTATTTAGTGGTATTTGCAGTAGGCTATACTGGGTTTATATCACAGCAAATGTTTACTTACAACAGATTCAATATATAGTATAATTTATTAATATATTATTATTAAATATATATTATTATAATAATTTACTTAATATATTATTTTAGTACCGTTTCCGTTATCGTTACCGTTATAATTTTAGTATAGTTTTTACCTTTCTCTGTTTATAGACTTTATGTTAAATACAAATATAGAATAGTTTAATATAATTAATCTTTAAAGAATATGATTAAAATCTATTTCATATATTTTACCGAACACGATTCCTAATAAAATTTATTTCTAATTTAAATTTGAAATAAAAATTAAAGAACTAAATATTTCTTAATCTTTCTTGTGTACTTTTATCTCTTTGCTCCATTCCATCGAAAAATATTACATTTTTATTATCACAAAGCTTCTTTGAAGAATGCTTTATTAACAATTTATATAAAGTACTTTTGTACTTAGGTCTATTTAGTGGGAAAGATTTCTTATATTACAATGGCTACTTAATGTTTTTTCTTGTACAAAGATGGAGGCATAGGAAAATATATTTCCACGTAAATATATTTAAGTACTTTTCTTTGGGTTTAAGCCTATTTATTGCTTTAACTTATAGTGTCAGATCATTTCCACTTTTTCACGTGAGGATAAGCTTCCAAGCCAACGTATTTAAAGGTATAATAGCTTAATGCCAAATGGTTATTCTCTTTTTTTGGGAAATAACGATTTAAAAATACAATCAAACTCAATTTTCTTGCATTATAGTTTATCCGAACTGTCATATGCACGGAAACATCCCCAAGTGAAAATTTGGTACATTGCATATTGAATCGGTGCGTATATTGCTGTATATATATGTATGTACATATACATGTATACCTCTAGAAGTAACCCATAGAATAGACTAAGAAAACAATAAAAATAGCCCATCAATTTTAGGTATAGTATTGTAATATAGTATTCATAGCAATAATATATAGCTTGGGGAAGAATGAAATTATATAATGACAATGCTTTTTTTTATAGGATAGAAGGGCAAACGAGGAAGCGTGCCACCTAATGGAAAACAATCAAAGCCCAGAGACAACCGTGACATCGCAGGAGTCACGGTAGCGTAAGCTTCTTTTTAATTTATTTTGGTCATACAAGAGTAAATCGAAAAACTATTTATTTATGTGTGTATGTGTTCGGAAAACCTAAACCCTCGAAATGTTATGTAACCAAACATACACTCGTACATGATTTATCGAACATTTCTCCTTTGTGTCGCGGATCCCTCGCGCGAGCTAAATATCAATGACAGTAAGAAAGATTTATTATGTTTCACAAGAAACAGAGAGGAGAAAGTTTCGCTGCAGTTGGCTAGCCGATAACTTGGAGCAGGGAGTTGCTATTTAAGAGGCTAATCTGTATAGTGTCAGTGCAAATATTGTGCTTTGCACGAAAATAATTATTATTTGCAGGAGTTTATGATTTAATAATCTTAACAGATACAAAACTTCAACTTTAAAAATAAGCCTTTACCTTTTTTAATAGTAGGCAACGCTTTTGCCTTTAGTGATACAGATATCGATAGGCAATTGCTTTCCACCGGGCGAGACGCTTGATTGTTTACGTTTTTATCCCATAAAAATGTAGGAATGATTATTTAAAAAGACCTTCGATTTTGGTTTCTTGACGCAAACATGTTCAGTAGCAGATCGGTAGTAGCATCTGCTTTAGCACCTGAGAAATAAAAATTCATCTGCGATCTCTCTGACTCTTAAGCTTCACAGAGCAAGCGCAGTAGCGAAATTACTATTCAGAAGTAGCTTTTGCATACGTAACGAATTGTATAATTATAACTCGTTTTTTTCTACTACAGACTGAAATTTAACCTAATCCTAATACAGATCTAATTAATGATAGATAGATGTTGATAATAAGAAAAGCTATATGGACAGTCAAAAGTTTTACTTAGCTCTTAGCTAAGTAAAACTTTTGACTGTCCATATAGTGATAGATTTCCGCAAAGTAACGCCTGACTCCATTAATAATAAGAAAATCTTTTAATACTCTGGACTACTGGGTTTATTAAATATATTTGCAGCGATGAATGTCATATGGTTGAAAATAAATGCAATAGATACAAATTAAAATATACGATAAAATTATTTGAGAAATAAAACTGCACTTTATATCACTTAGAATTTAGTAATGTGATTGCATATTATTGCACGACTATTATTTCCTTCTTTCCTTCCACTCACCGGCCATTCACTGGTTACTGCCAGAAGGAAACGACCCAAGTGTAATGTGAAAAACAGTTAAGATAGAAAACGCGGGTCGTAATAGGCATACGCCTGTAAGAATAGTAGGGAATAAGTGCTACTATATTGATTTGCACCACTATTGGAAATGTACTAGAAAACTTTTTGTGACTTTCCTTTAATTTTGTTATTTTTTAAAATACATTCAGGTTAATAATTATATTATATTATCATAAGAATATATCAGAAAAATAATAAAAGTAAAAATAATTCCATAATTTAAGATTACGTTTCTACCAAAATACAATTTTTTTACAAATGAATTGTAATATCAAGCATTATAAATATTTTTTAATTTAAAACTGATTTTTTATAGTATAGGAAGGCAAAAGAGCAGTCGTGTCACCTGATGGAAAGCAATCAACGCCGCCCATAGACATTCGCAGTGCCATAGGCAGTGCAGAGGCGTTGCCGGCCTTTAAGGAAAGTGTCATTAGGGGAGGGGGAAGGGGATTGGGTCTCCGAGGCTCAACCGCTCACCGGACGAAGCGTGGTAGCTAAGCTACCACTTAGACGCCGATTTTCTGCAAGAGTGTGGTACTTCCCCGGGCGAGCCGGCCCATTCACGCTACAAACAAATAATATGCCTTTCTTGAGAAAGCATTTGTCTGCAGCGTGGCTCTACCACTTCAAATGATGGAAACCAACCGAAAAATCTTTAATGCTGGTTAAAGTTAAAGCCAAATTTTGTGATTATTTATATTCAGTATTTTATAAATCTCACGTTCGAACTGGTTCAAAAATTATTAATCTCGACATGTATTTTAATATAAATAAATATTGCTAAATTAGACAAAATTATTTATTGGTTAGTTTTAATACTAAATGTTTGAAAACGAAAAGCGCATTGGTAACGAGGAAAGACTACGATCGTCGGACCTTTACTGAGCTAGCTTAAGATATTGCGGCTATAGAAAGGTCCTTTGAGACTTCCTACTGGCGGAAATTTAATTTAATCGCATTTTCTTCTTTACTACGCCAACCTCTCCACTACGGCGTTTGAGTCCGTGATCGGTATTTCCTTTGTAAGTATCATGGTACATAGTACATTGATTATTTTTGGTCCAGGGTTGTAACGCTCACAACATGAAAATATCAGACCGATATATAAAATCACCAGCATAGCTCTTTTATTTACTAAACTGTAGTGGCAAGGGCTAGTTATATTTACAGGAAAATTAAGACTTAGCAAACGTAGCCAGATGGAGTGACGATCTGCTCCGAGTGGCAAAAAGTGAATGTGTGAAGCCAAAGAGCGAGCTAGAATTTGGACTATGTTTAGCAGTAGACTGCCGCAGACTGATTATAATAATGACGAAAAAAAATTTAAGCGAAATAAACAGATATATAATTTAAATCACGTTTACAATTATTTATGTTTTATATGTACATGAGGAGTATTTGGAAATAATTTGTTTACCAAAACGTGGTATATGTATGTACCATCTTATTATATTATACACATGTAATTATATATTATACTATATACAATTTCATATTTACACATTTTATGAGTCCATAACTTTATTCAGTACAATAAAATAAAATAACAATACAAAAATGATTGTACAGTAATACTAATTACTTCATAGAGAGTTTTTCAAGCGTTAGTACCCACTTTTACAAATGCATACAAAAATGAGCATTGCTGAACTAAAAAAATTATAAATGAGTTGATGAAATCACGAATAAAGAGAAAAATTGAGTCATACTTGGACATCAAGAACAGAAAAGGAGGAAATTTTGCGGGAGGCACATATGTCTGTTTATTTAAAAAGGAATCTATCTGAAAAGTTCGCATTCAACGAAAGAACATAGGGCTACCAATATACTTATATTTAGAAAAGAGATACTTATATTAAGAAAAGTAACATAGGGCTACCAATATAGTTATATTTAGTGCCAAAACTTTGTAATCAAGTAGCGTAACAAAATAAATTGTATACAAAATTAATCATGACATCTTCAGTGAAACTTATGAATGAAATATATCTAAGTATATTTAAAAATGAATATATTCGAAAAGTTCGCATGATTACAAGTTTCGACGAAAATATCTTATGTTATATACGAGTAATATATTTAGTACGAAAACGTTGTAAACAATAAGCAAAACGAGATAAATTGTACACAAAATTAATCATGACATCTTCAGTGAAACTTATGAATGAAATATATCTAAGTATATTTAAAAATGAATATATTCGAAAAGTTCGCATGATTACAAGATTCGACGAAAGTGTCTTATGTTACCTTTATACGAGTAATATATTTAGTGCTAAAACGTTGTAAACAATAAGCGTAACGAGATAAATTTTAAACAAAATTAATCACGACATCTTCATTGAAACTTTTGAATCAACTTTGGCATCCAACATTTTCTCAGGGCGAACTTTGACAATGCAGTGCCGATGCCGTAACTGTCGATGAGAGGGGTGACTGAGTAGCTACTATTTGCGAGTAAATTTTCTTATCCATCAACATCTAATGAAAATATCTAATATTGATAGAAATTCAGCCGAAGCGTAATTAAAATGAATAAAGTTTGTAAGATATGTAATTTGCTTTTGAAAGACAACTTGATTGAAATTTGTACTCTGAAAGAAACTTTCAGTAAACTTTGAACAAATTCAATCTTGTATTACAGTGAGATTGAATTTTGATTTTAGGTAATAAACATATGTTTATCATAAATTAATTTAAGACTTAAGTGGTTATTATGTATTTAGATTTAGATTATATATATATATACATATATGTTTATTGGTAATCAATATTAAATCTTTTGAAATATTATGATTGTCATTACATATTGTATACCTTTGAAATTTACACAACCATATACTAATTGAATATGTTGTACATTGAAATTTGATTATAAATTTTTATATCTTCGACGTATTATTTCAGTGATGAAGCTACTGCTTTTGGATATGTATGGCCTAAAATTTTTTATTCCGAGTACCTGCGTAAGAGTGATGGGTCTATTCTTTCTGAAATGGGGAGGTCTGCGTCCCGCCTTGAAACATAAATGGGCTGTAAAACAATATCATCAAGTGTAATAAATACTATACCTAAAACGTAGAAAAATAAATAATTTTTAATGTTTCAGAAATTAATATTGAAAAACATGACACATACAAATGTTGTACGTTGTAGTCGGCGAGCAACGTCACAGGTGCAAATGTTCGGGCAACCACCAAACCGCCTGTCCATTTCAACATTCAGGTCAAAGCATGTGAGATTTTGTTTCAGTCAACTGCAGCTGGCAGTTATAGTATTTTTGAATATAAATAATAATAATTTATTGGTATATATATATATATATATATATATATATATATATATATATACATATATATATATATATATATATATATATATATATATATATATATATATATATATATATATATATATATATATATATATATATATATATATATATATATATATATATATATATATATATTTATTTATATATATATATATATAATATATTATAGTATTTTTTAATGTAAAAAAAATTTAAAAATACTAACATGCAATCGATTCAAAATACCTTAGATTAGTTTTTACATATCCGTTACTAAACTTATCAAATGTTTAGGTGTATATAGATATATAATATACCGATAAATTGCAATTAATAAATTTATTTTCTTTATCTACGGTTTAAATATGAATTATCTATTTTATATTTTAAAATTTTTTCTAATACAGTCCATATATATATGTATGTCCCTTTCCTTTGTATGGGGCGTTCTAATTTCTTGTAGTATGTATTAAGCGAAGGAATGTATTAAGCCCACCATGCTTCTCCAAGCTAAAAAAGTGGGGCGCCATTACATGTAATAAATACCTATACACCATACACATTTTCGTAATTATCAGAATTCGAGAATTGGATCCACATTCACTAACTTCGAAAGTTGTTCACTTCACCACTGAATCAATTCGGTAATCTTAAGTTTACATGCTCAAATATACTATGTATGTGTATCTTGCGTTTATATATGAAATATCTGTTTAATATACGCAAACCTAGATGTAGACAAAATAATGCCGTCCAAACCAAATCAATAAACTCATTTAATCTATGAAAATCTTAAGAAAATTTGCTTAATTATCTGTTAGCTATAAGTTGTATGCTATTTTGTGAAATAAGTTAGAACGTATGAGTCTTTGGCGATGCGATTAATATTCGGTTTTCTAATGTTCGTTTACTAATTCGTTCCTGCTTATACTTATGAATAATTTAAATTTTATTAATATAAATTTTTATTTTATTTTTGTAGTTGTAACCTTTAAAGTATCATTCATATAATTCCTAATAAAACCTTCGATAACCACATCAGTAATTGAAATCAAAAAGTATTTATCTGAATTTGTTTTCCTATTTTAGAATACCAAATCCCTTAAATTCAAATTATCGTTAGGGATTACAAGTTTAAATCGTTTCTCTGTGTACGGGAACAGGCATACTTGTGCGTTGGCGTTCAGATGCCTGTGTGAGTGAATCACTATTAATGTATACATCATTTACAAGCCCAAAAATGTTACTTTCCCGCTTGCACTCGCAGCCCTGTTGTAAGGTCTATCTCTGTGTGCATGGTTTGTTTTATACCGATAGCTCGAATCGATGTGTTGGTGCTCGGTCCGGGACCGTGTAGCCCCCTCCAGTAGCAAGCCGACCGTAGCGGTTCTACGACGTGTCTATGTAGCAGCTAGTGACGGTTCCATGTGCCCCTACCCACATCATCGGACAATAGCGCCGGCGACGAACTGTGCCGTTTTGTTATTTTTTTGTTAGAGGTGAATAAAAGCTCGTGACTTGAAAAAAAGCATAGAAACAATGGGAGAAGAAGACCTCCTTTGTCTCTATAACAGACGGTTATCATGGTGCGTTTATATAATATATAAACATTAAATTATATCTTATAAATTACAGACATTTTAAATATTTAGTGAATCGACAACTATTTAAGGAGACATTCAACTTATGTTTCATTCATAAAAGAGGATTAAGAGGAACACGAAAACGTTTCAGTGTTTTGTGGACCGAAATTGATATTAGCTAGTTAAATACTTGTGCGCTAATGGAATGACAGTTTCGGCATTCAGTTACAATATTTGGTAAGCTTACATTAATTTTACTCAATTCTAGTTCGTTTTAAATAACGGATTGTTTAATTGAAAGTTTGTATATATATTTTATATAGGTTTATATAGTACTTTTTTATTACTTCTTATTTAGTACTTTATTATTACTTTATTTTATTCTTATTATAAGGTATTATTAAATAAAATTTCGAAATATCTAAAAAGCCCAATATAGATCACAAACATATTTTTAAAATTTAAAATAAAAATTATAAACGTAATTTAAATTAACAAACGAGTTATATATAGTTTTATTTTCATATTTCATATTAGAGTTTTTAATACTTTCAATAATACCATACTTTTATATTCCCTATTATCATAATTTGATATTAACGACAACGTTTTTACATAATATATGTTGTATGTAAGGTTTCTCTTTCCAAACAATGTTTAATATATTAAAATACTAAGTCAATGGATTAGTATTTAATCAGCATACCTATTGTCACTTTTAACATTAACTGTATTTTTTTTCGATTATATCGAATGTTCGTTGTGTGTGAAAGAAATATTTGAAGGCGTGCTCTAATTTTTGATCAAATACTTACAGATGTACATTCATTGAATATACATCTGTATCTTTGTTTTTATATTATAGTTTATATATTTCCCTAAGGATGGCTACGCTCATTCAGTGCTTAAGGTGTTTTAGATGTATATAGATAGCGTTGATTGCTTGTAGGTGATACTTGCTAATTTTTCTTCCTATCCCATAAAAAAGATGGGAAAAAAGTAGGAAAACAAAAAAGAATAATAGCAATCAGCCATTAGATTATAGATTGTCCCCCGCCTGGATGGATGGATGGATTAGTTTCTACCTAGTACTGTGTAGGCGGATCGATGATCACAAACCAGGGTTACCAAATAACTGTTGTGCGTTATTTTTCTGTGACAATAATTGACTCTCCACGACATCTCCATTTTTAAAGATCTTAAAATTAAGGAAACGTTTTCGTTGAGTGTTCAGATGCGCATATGCAAATTTTTCTAACATGTCTTTCCCAATGACGAATCAATGGAAAGGTTCATGGTTCAAGGGAAGGTTGAGGGAACAAAATCTAAGGGCCGTTTTCCAACTAGATGGACTGACCTAATAAAGTCAGTCACTGACAAGCTTACAAGAGGTCATGAACAAAAAAATGGAGGCGGATCGTAAGACTGGCGACCCAATCGGCCGCGTAACTACGACCACACTGCCAAGAGTGACTAGCTAAGAAAAAGAATTGACTAGCTTTCATTCTAGTTAACGATTGCTGACGTTGACAGATGAAATACTACGTTCTGTGTTTATATTTCGCAAACCACATGTGTCCCACTGTTGACCATTGGTCTCTCTGATTTTTCCAAAGTGGTTTTGCGGGACACTTAGACTCACAATAAATATCTGTATTATCTGTATTCTTTATCAGAATAATATACTATACGTGTATTATTCTGATAAAGGAATGGGATTGGTGAGTATTGACTGTGTAAGTGGTAGCTTGGCCATTGAGCCAGTCTCTTATATTCATTACAATGGTAATGATTTTTGTACTTTTTTTTTCAAAAGAAGTCTAGCAATGTTTTTGATATTACTAGAATTTTATTAACCATTCCAACTAAGCTTATAATGCTTGTGGAAGATACAAACTGACGACACTTAGATTGTAAGGCCGAGGCTTACCAACTGAGTTATTTCTGCTTTATTATCATAGATTTATTACCATTCATAATTTTGAATGCGTAATTCAGTTATTGTAGTTAAGAAGATAAATAGAAAAGTAAAATATAAGTTTTTTTAACGTGACATTGTAATGTTATCGAATTGTAACAGCAAATAATCAATAAAAACAGTAATAAAAGTCCTCTACAGGTTATTTGTCACCAGGAGTGTTGCCTTAATCCTCTGCTTAACAGGCGGATTGAGGAAGTACATTTGTCTGAATGTATAACTACTTATATAGATATGTACAGTTAGAAGCTACTGCCCGTTCATTGATATTTTTTCCCATTGTCGTCTAGTATGTCACGCATAGGAAGAGGTAGAGTGATACTAGTCTACATCTTGATCTCCACATTTGAAACACAATTTATGTAGATCTCCTTAATGTCGGCACAGAGATTCATCCGCCCTTATTTACGTTGTCGCTAAACAATGTAGTGGCAAATGGGGTTTTTCAGGGTTTAATTTTTTGTTCTAATTCCTAGTAAAAACCGTTTGAAGACAGTTCAGTCAATTGTAAGGTGATACACAATCTTATCACCAAGTACACAATGTATTCTGTTGATGACATATGACCCTTTGACGATAATTATTAAGACAATATAACTTCTCTGTATTGAAGTTGCTTAAAGAGCTATCTATGTACATGTTTAGAGTTAGGCTATGTTCAAAGTTTCTCTGATAAATATAATTCGAAATTAAAAAATAATACGGGCTCTCCACGTTTCGGAGAACTCAAATCCGTTAGTTACTTCACGAGTGCTGAAGCGGAGACTATAGGAAGCCCTCCGGCTAGATAGAGTGACAATCTGTGCAGCGCAGCTGGTAGAGACTTGATGCATCTGATCAAAGATGTTAGGTGGCGCGCCGTTGGGAAGGAGTATGTGCAGCAGTGGTCTGACATAGGCAGTTGATGACGGAAGAATTTATTTGAAATTATTTGAAAACAAAGTTTTGTTTGATTAGAATAACAGGTTGTCAAAAAATAAAACGGAATTTTGATTGAACCGTTCGATAAAACTTGAAAAAAATTTAAAATAACATTGATTAAAATATTTTGAATCTGAATAAAAAAAGTGCCCTCCTTTGCACTGAGTATGTACATATGTATATGTATGAGATGTGTTTATCTGCAGAGGAAGTATGGAGGTAACTCATAAGAAAGCCAAAGAACTGAAAGCCTTTCAGTTTGAGGAAAGGAACTTTCCGCAAAAAAAATCACAATCTCATCATGTTTATTCATCCATAGATAGCCTCAGTCCATAGACTGTCCTTTGACTCAGTGAATTGTTGATATATCAACCCAACACGCCCTGGTTTACTTCAATTTGTTTCATATACACCAGCAACAAGCTTGTTATGTGAACTATTGATTTGTAGTAACGAGCGATATCGCAAATGACTGGAGACATTGTTTCGTTCGGCAAGCGTAAATACATTGTGGACAGAAAATTCAAAGAGCTTATCTAGTATAGTATGCACAGGTATTAGAAATACCTGTGCATACTATACTAGATTATAATATAACAACTATTAAGTCACAGTTATAAAACAAATTACAACAAGTAACGAACTAAATAAGTCGATAACTTTTAAAACACGCACTAACATTATTTATAACCGTACTCGTTGTGTTTTCCTTGCGTGACTAAAAGATGTTTGTTTGTTTCTACGATCTTTAAAGAACTTCTTTGTTATTTTAACTGAATTGGAAGTCAATTTCATGTTGGACTGATGCATTTTAATAGTGAAAAGTATTGATAAAATATATAACGTTATTGTCAATGTGTTAAATAAATAAAAGTCAACAGCTAGACATTGATCTCACCTAAAACATAAGGTTGTTGCCGTAACTCTAACGCATAGTAGGTAAATCAGGGATTGCAGATTGGTTTTACATCTAGACGGTACTGCATGTACATTTACTGTTATCTAATTTTTCAAAATTAAAAAAAATATTCTTCATTGACTTTTAAAGTTTATTAGAGTTAGATGAATATACTTCATAAATTTTAAACGTGACCTAGGTAGTGGTAGAGCCACACTGTAGACGAATCCTTTGTCAAGAATGGCATAATGTCTGTAGCATGAAAGAGCCGGCTTACTCGGGGAAGTACCACACTCCCGCAGAAAACCGGCATCTGAGTGGTAGCTTAGCTACCGCGCTTCGTACGGTGAGTGGCTAAGTTTCGGAGGCCCAACATCCTCCCTCCTCACCCACTTCCTTTCCGATAATGACACTCCTTAAAAGATGGCAACGCTTCCGCACTATCTATGGCGCTGCGGATGTCTATGGGCGGCGTTGATTGCTTTTCATTAGGTGGCACGCCTGCTCATTTGCCTTCTTATCCCATAAAAGAAAGACGCTCAGAACTCTGTCCAAATTAATATCTACTTTCTTTCTATTCTTGTTAAGCACTCCTTTAAGAAAACAATGAATATTATACTTTCAAAAATTAACTAACACGACGGACATAGGCTACATTATTCCAAAAAGGCAAAACAAAGCCGGCGCTGTGATATAAGTGGCCATCTGCTACTCAGTTGTGCCTTATGCGCGATATGTGTATAAAATGAGATTTGCATACTAATACGTTTTAACCCAAGTTGCTTTATACAGAGAGCAGAAAAATTATGTACAAGACAGATTAAATACAGAACTATTAAGTATAGAGTTAACGTTCAGATAAAGAGAAAAAGTAATAATATTTTACAATATCATTATTCGGTTACAAGTATATTTATTTAAAGAGACCAATAAGTGAAACTTTTGAAATAATTTTAAAAATAATATAAAAAAAGCTAGGGGACTAATAGGTACCATAGTTACTTTTAAACGTAGCGTCATGACGAAATTAAAATCGACACACACACACACACACACATGTACTTCCGACACGGCGTCCAGCCTATAGAACTCGCGCGCCCAATATTTGATAAAGCTGTTAAAGTCAAAAAACTACTAACATTAACATCTTCGAATCATAGTCATTTTTTTAAGGTGCTTGGTCATTATGGCTTGCTTAGTCATTTTTTAATGTTTTAAGAATAAAGCAAAAATAATTAAGTAACGCCTTTGATATTGCAAGATAGATGGACACCATTGATAGTGGTAGAACCACGCTGCAGACGAATACTTTATCAAGAATGACATAATATTTGTCTCTAGCATGAATGGGCCGGCTCTCCCGGGAAGTACCACACTCCTGTAGAAAACGCTTCGTCCGGTGAGCGACTGAGTTCCGGAAGCCCATCACCCTTCCCCTCCCACTCCCATACTGACACTCAAAGTTCGGCAACGCTTCCGTACTGCCTATGGCGCTGCGGATGTTTACGGGCGGCGTTGATTGCTTTCCATCAGGTGACACGCCCGCTCGTTTGCTTTCTTATTCCATAAAAAAAAATCATAATAAATATTTATCGTTGCTAAACTTGAAAAACTCGTTAAAATATATGCACTATTGCTTGGTATGTCTCGACTATTAATATTATATAATCCTTCGAAATATGAAGAAGTGATTAGCAAATGATTATGTCACTTAATTTTAAGTAAAATCCGCCATCCATAAATATCTGAAAGAAGGATATAAAGGAACAGAAGAGAAGCTTTTGGTTTTCAACGCTCATGGGACCAAAGTAGCACAATTACTGTCCCTTTTTTGTGATGATTTGGTACTTCCCCAGACGAGCCGGCCCAATTACGCAATAGATAAAAAAATACCAAAAATTTGATAATTTTATACCAATTTATATATAACCAAGCCGCGACCAGTTTTTGTTTAATTTGAATTATTAGCTAACATTTAGGTTTACTTAGGACATAATTCAATTTAGAAATGTCGTCTACTTCATGATCTACGAGAGCTTATACCTAGTATAAGCTACGCCGTTGACCTACAAACAGGGCTATGTTTCAAAAGATCAATGTTTTTAGAGCCGGGAATGTTGAGAGATTCATTTTGTCTACATAGAGTGATTTATGTAACTCGTTTGGTTGTTAGGATTGTCTAGTACGAGTACGTACAAGGAATAGCATTGGAATTAACTCAATCATTGACATATGTATGTATTTTCGAATGATTTTACTTTAAAATAAAAAAATAGTTATGAACTAAGATAAAACCTAAGTTACTACCTAAAAACAAGTAATAAATAAACTTAGGTTACAAAATAAGGATCAGACTAAGAGATTGTTTGTGAAAGCGAGATCGCTTTAATTTATTATAAAAGCTTTTTAATGTTTTGGTTTGTTTCGAATAAATATTTAATAATTTCACCCCATCAAAATATAAACATTTTTCACCGTCATTGTTTCGTATTTTAAAAATATAAAACCTTAAAATGGCCTAGTTTTTAGCTTTACATCTATTTAGTATGTACGTATTTTATTAGTGTTTTTGTTTTAATGCTATCAATATTAGGAACTCTGCTTCAATGCGGCAATACTGAGAACTTTTTCCTTTTTTCTTTTACTTTGCACTTTTTCACTTTATTTTATTTTTATGTAGAAACATAATATATTATAATATATGTATAAGTACATCTTATGCGCATTTCATAACTTGTCAAATTAGTTTCAAATATGTAAATTCATATTTTTTTTTTAATTATAAATATTTTAATATAACTATTGTTTCTTCTTTTATCTGTTGATGTTAAGTAGTTATACAAAAATAAAAAGTTTAAGGCGAAATTTAATTGTCTATGATTATAGTGTTGTATTTGTCGGAGAAGTAAATTTTTTTATATTAACAACATAGTTATTGAGAATTAAATAGCTGATGTACATACATAATATTATTCACGTTCAAATTCTTTCTGTTGTTGTTGTTCTGTAATTCTAGCTGTTATAGTAAAATATAAAGCATTATTTCTTAGAATGTTTGGACGAAGACAACGTCCCTAGTAATATGACTCATATGTGTATATAGGTTTCTTGGCTATGTATTCCTTGCTTAAGAATATTTATCAAGGAATGAATTTTTTATTACAATATATTTAAATTTGTAGTGGCAGGGACAAAGGGAGTAAGTACTACACTGTCACGACCCCTCTCTATATAATCTGCTTCATTGTTATTTGTGGATCAAAGTACGACAGTTAAAAGGGAACAATCATTAGTTGGTACGCACCAATGCGCCGAATGTGTATTTTGTAAAAAAAAGATACACCATAACATTGATGTTGATATTTTTAACCTGACTGTAACGGATTATAATTGATATATTTTAAATTGTATTGAGAAATAAATGATCATTATGTTTTGTTTTATTTCTTTTTTTTTTTTAAGAAGACTAACTAACTAACTTTGTTGGCGCAGCGACCCAAAATAGATCTTGGCCTCCGAACAGATCTAACGCCACTTTCCCCTGTCTTGCGCTACCTCCTGCCAGTTACAGACTTGAAGGTTGCGCAAGTCATCTTCAATCATGTCTCTCCAGCGGTACCTGGGGCGTCCCTACAGGACGTCGTCCAGTTAGGCGACCCACATACGCTCTCTTGACTGCGCGATTCTCCTCCATCCTCTCCACGTGACCTAGCCAACGAAGTCTAACAACCTAATGTAATAGGACTAAGGCTCACCGCCTTGAGCGGCGGTGAGCCTTAGTCACTCCTATTACATTAGGTTGGGCCACCAGATGCTCACCAACTGCCATCATCACTTTTGGTTGGGCCCAGGATCTTTCGGAAGACTTTTCCTTCTGCAATTAACACTTTTAAGAAGACTGCTTTGATATTAATAAATTCTTGTTGACCATGCCAACTAAGCTAGTTAAGATGGTAAAATATAATATATAAATAGAGATAGTACTGGAAAAGTACGGTTCACATTACTAGTCTAATTGTAGAATCAAATCGACGATCTATTATATCGCAATATTTATTCTTCTTTTTAGATTGTGAAATTTAGTATTTTAGGAAGTAATACATTTTGTGAATCATCATGCTTATTCTACAATTATTTATATTATATTATGCTTATATGTAATGTTCACACAACGGTATGATCAGTTTAATTATTTTTGAGTCTTGTGTTATTCGTAATTATACCTTAAAATGATAAACATATGATAAAATTTACAATAAGTAGAAAATGTGTATCATTTACAGTGGGTAACCCAATTAACGTTTGCCGTTTCTAAAAAAACAAAATATTTTAATAATCTCAGTGATCACTGGCACCCGAAGAAATACGCATCACTATATAAAAGAAGAAAATCAGATAAGATAAAAAAGTAAGAAGAGCCTCTAATACAAAAATCCGCAAATGAAGCGCTTACTACGTTTCATTTACTTTACTATTATGCTTTACAAAGATCTACTTAAATATTCCTTCTGGGAAATTCTGTTACTTCTTCGAGGGAATCAACCAAAGTTTTAAACAATTTATAATATATTTTTGATTAAAATGATACGATGTAATTTACTTTCAATAATACTTCAATAAATATACATTACATGTACTATGATGCTTTTATTCTGTGAAAATATCTGTCTACACGCGATCGCTATCGGTGTACTGACCGCTACCCTATAACGCACGAATGCTCTGGACCCTTTGAAATCAAAACAGTAATCAAACGGTACGAATGGGGAGGAATAGAATTAAAAGTAGATTTGAATTTTAAATGCACCCTTCGGCTATCAAAATTAAAGTAGATGAAATATAAAAGTTACTTCATTGATTTTTATTTTCTCTATCTACATATATCAATAAACTTATCACGCCGAGAACAGTACAAGGTAAGGTCTTGGTCTAGGTCGTGAGGTCCTTAGAATGGTAAAATTCCTATTTTGCGTTATATTTTTGCCAAGATAATATATTCTCACTTCAAGATGATATCAACTCAGCATATTAGATATCAGGATATCAGAACTTATTAATTCAGGATGGTATAAATTATGATTAGCTTCTAAACCCTTTCCATTGTTCCAACAAACCAGTTCCATTGTTTTTTACCCATATATACTTAAAAATGCCAAAAAAATTGTTTGCTTTTGATGTCATTTACCCTTGTCCTCCTTGTGATGCCCATAACATCATCGTATCAGCAAAATAATTGTAATGGTCACTATTATCACTATTCCTCAAAATTAGGGATGCGTGCAAACGACTTCCCTTTCCTCGCGATTTCACTGATTTCTATAGCACTCGCGGCAATTTTAGCTAGAGTTACGGTACTTTAATGGTTAGTATCGAATAAGAGAAGAATGTCGGTCCACAAGACCTACGAGTATCTACTACTGTAAGCACATGAAATAGTAGTATTATTTAAAATGATCTCAAAAATTAAATTGTTGAAGTACATTATATAATTCACTCAGGCTTGAATCTTAAGCAAGTGTTCACGGGACGTCGTTGTACGACGTAGGGTCTTAATTTGGATCTATTTTCTCGCCAAGCAATTATCTCCTTGAAATAGTGTACGTATTAGAAGCTCTTACAAGATAAGGGTGGATTATGTTTACTATAAGTAGCCTGCCATTTCTTACTATATTCTAAGTGTTTATGTGTGAGTGATAGAAATATGTAACAGTTTATTTGCAATAGTATTGTTCGATGTATTTTCAACGTTCTAATAAATAAAACTAGATGGTGTCTTTTACTTTAGGAACACAATCACAGGGACATACATCACTCTAAATTTTGCCTTTTTAACCCTCCCCACGCCATTAGTCACGTAACATATAAAATAATGAAATTTTTTTAAAGAAAGTAGAATTGTGTGATGAACACAGATTTTATCACACCAAGCGATAACCCCCTCGTTTTATCCGAATATATTCTATGAATGGTCCCTTTGATATATTTGTAATACTCAATAATATAAACGTAATATTTTGTTTCCTGCAGCTCACTTATGTCCTACTGCTAAGCAGTGAACTACTGCGAACTATACGTACCTACACTGCTCACGTATATATACAAATATGCATTTGTACGTAATATTAATATATTTATTATTACATAAATTATTGTTACGTAATATTTGCATATCCATCTGTCCAGATAGCGACGATCTGCGCAGGGTAGTTGTCAGAGACTGGATGCGTTAAATCAAAAATCGGGCGAAGAATAAATAAGTACAATAAAGAATATATTTATCTAATTATTAAATCTGTTGTGTAAATACTGTAGTGATACATTGATAAATGTATCACTAATGTAATTAAAACTTTTTCTTCGAATATATTAAAGCCTTTTATATTATATTACTTCTTTTTAAATTTGTAATGTTAAAATATAAAATAAAAACGAAATTAATTGTTTTATATAAAAACAAAAATATTAGTTTGTCTGACGTTTTCGATAGACATGTCACCCATCCGTAAATTATTAAGTGTGAATAAAGTATGAATAAGATATAAATGTACAGTGAATAGAAAAATAAATTCATTTGACTAGGAAAATTTCAATTATGTCGAAGAAAAAGCCCCCTAAAGACTCCATGTGTTGCCGTAAGCAGTAAGGCTGGCACGCCATAGTACCTATATATATTACAAACTAAAACGTTGAAGTCTTATATATCATATATTTATTTTTTATAAATGCTAAATAATATAAATACAAGAAACAACTAGGTGCTATATTGTCCCATATGTTATATAGGTATGTGTATTTATAATATAATAGGCTTGTAAGGCAGAAATCTCAACACTACGAATGGGTCCCAACACAGTCCTTACTTTAAGAATACATTTTATATAACAAAATGTGTTCCTTAATGGCTCTCCCATTTCATAGTATTGACATACATAATGTTCCCTTTAGATACTGAGTCGAGATCCCGCATCGGCGAGACCCAAGGGAGGTATCCGTGAAACAAAAGCTTGAAAGCACGAGATTAGAAATGATATACTTATAAAAGACGGAGTATCCTATACAAAAACATCTAAACCACGTACATCTATGGCTTTGAATACTTTTAGATAACGACTCAATTTAATATCATATTGGTTATATAATCTTTTCCCATATTGGTCGTTTTATTGCTCAATAAACTTTAAAGTCTAGTCTAGTTTCTTCGTCGAAAATAAATAATATAACAGACAAAAAGTGTATCTCGAATGTTTGCAATTGCGTTGGTTACGTTTTCATGGGAGGTAGCGACTGTATAAAGTTGCTTGTCGTTTAGGTCGAAGTTAATGGCGTTAGACCGACCAAATTTTTTTATGGGATAGAGAGGCAAACGAGCAGGCTTGTCACCTGATGGAAAGCAACCAACGCCGCTCATAGACATCTGCAGTGCCATAGACAGTACAGAAGCGTTGCCGGCCTTTAAGGAAAGTGTCATTATAGGAAGGTGGAGGGGAAGGGGGCTGGGCCTCGGGAACTCAACCACTCACCGGACAAAACGCGGTAACTAAGCTACGAACTCAGACGCCGGTTTTCTGCGGTAGTATGACACTTCCCCGGGCGAGCCGGCTCATTCATGCTATAGGCAAATAATATGCCATTTTTGACAAAGTATTCGTCTGCAGCGTGGCTCTACCACTTCTAATTAAATCTACTGTTAGCGGTCTCATGCGTACCGTTTTTTGGTACCAGACCAAAAATTCCTATCGATAGGTGTCTGATCACCCGGGTAACTGATCACCGCCACACTTAAACAATGTTGTAACAGTTCAGGAATATTACAGGTGGTAGGTCGCTGGTGGTATATTTGATAGATGCCGCGTTCGTGACGGAAAATTGTATTGAATAGCTAACGATGTTATCGATGCATTCCGTCATTATGTGGGATGTTTATTAATTCTTGTACAAATTCTACGAGCGAGTAATAATCAAATTTTGTATGCGGTATTGATTGTTTCATTGGTATTGAATGCATTTATATAATTGTTTTCATAAAAGATATTTCTACGTCTCATCATTATCAACAACATCCTGCGGTAGTTCACTGCTAGAAATATGCTTTCCCCAAGACACATCATCTAGCTTGATATTTGATTGCGTGCGATACAGATTTTGTTTTTTAAAACTTAATATAATATTATTTAAACATATATAATATTATGAATATTCTACTTTAAAAACATATATAATACTATGAAATAACTCTGTATTCGCTAAGGTCTCGACACAACGAGACATTGTAAAAACAGACCACAACGTCAGTCGCTTTAATCCAGGATACACAACCATTTGGAACACCCTTCATTCATTTGCATAAGCCCTTTCGGCCGGGACAAGATGGCATGTGTGCTTAACAAGTTCGTATCTCTAATTGCATTTAGCGAAATACGAGCATGTACATGTTTTTATTCCCTTACATTTGAAATGTTTTCATTTAAATTTGAAATTACAGTGTACGTTTGTAAATAATTCTTATAAATATAACTAACCTAGATTCTTCTTTTTCATCCTAGATTTATTAATGGCCCACATATCTTCCTCACTAGTGAGCACAGGTTTTCCCCATTTTAGGAGAAATGGACAAAGGCCCACCGAAATGACTTGTTGTTTTTATTCTTCTGAGTCTGGATGTCCCGCTAGCGAGTTGATTGATTAATGTCCAGAAATATATACATAAATATATATATATATATATACTATATATATATATATATATATATATATATATATATATATATATATATATATATATATATATATATATATATATATATATATATATATATATATATATATATATATATATATATATTGAAAATGCCTGAAAAAGAAGACTCATTGAAGTCGATCGTTTAAAAAGTCGGTAACAAAACACTATGTCTTCAGATTTTATTAGTTTGTAGGAATTCATTATATTTCTTTTATATTTGTTTTTAATGGAAAGACATTTTTTATTTGTAATCGTTATGTCTGCTCTAGTTCATCAATAGTTATGATTAATAGGGTTGTAATAGTTTAGGTTAGTTACTTATAATAGTAGTAGTTTGTAATAGTTTAGTTACTTTTGGGCATTAGTCCTTACAAATTGATTTTTAGTCTTTCCTTACAATTTGACTCTTTAATATCATAAGCATAACAGAAACATACCCAGCCTTTGAGAAATGAGGAGTTTTTATTCATTATTTTTAGGATTTTTACTGCATCTATTTTCCTTTTATGGAAGATGAATTTGTTTATTATCAAACCTCGCTGTTGAACAGAAAACAATATATTTCGTTTTCTGTCTGTAACAATGAATTGGAATTGATATTGTTATCGAAACTTTTATTACGGTCGATATATTAGTTCGGGTCATAAGACAGCGATACAAAAATGGCAACAATTGACTAAAAAGCGGCATCACGCCACAAGTTCGTTCAATAAATATTCCTAACTGCCATTTTGCTAGGAAACAAATGCTCGAAAACACAATGATGGCCCCGACGAAACAGTACTGCTCAGAATAAATGAAGCGCGTCCAACATATTTTGTTTGTTCACAAAATGTGGCTCCCATATTTATCTAAGCATTGCGTATCTTTATTCTTTGAGTATTGTTTGTTTAGTAATACAAGTACTATCGAAAAGCAATAAATCTCTATTTACTTTACGGCAAAAACTATACATATATATTATATTTATGATAGAAACTGGCACACAGAACCTATAACAATATTGATACAGTACAGTGATAAATACTTATTTTTTACAAAAATAGTCTCTATAATTTATTTGGATATGCGGATATATGTACGTAAGATAGCGCTTGTATTATAAGAATTTTTTTTGACGATCTTTTGTGTTCTACTAAAATAAAAAGCTAAAGAGAAGAAAAAGAATTTTTCTATAAATTTCCAATGTGCAATATTATAATATTTTAGTGTTTGTTACAATCGTTTTTCAATATTATTACATAATATCAGCGTTCATTGGCTGCATTTTTTTTTTGTGGCAACTCTTTTCGTACGGTTATGCACTCGCAATAAAAATATGATGGAATGTTACAAATTTGTGTTGGTGGTTGCTTAAACTCTCTTACACACTTTTTTATTTAAAACTCTGTTTTGACTAAAACTCTTTTAACTAAAACATAATACGAATTAAACAAAATTAAGCATCTGGGTGTATGCTATACGGTTTACGATAAAATGTTGCCTACACTAAAATTAATTGGTGCGTGAGTTTTGAGTGTTTATTTTATTTATTTATGATTGCCATCAAGTATAAAATCTAATTTTATTTTAACGCCATTACGTGTTACTCCACCGAGATTCTTACATATATTTTCGCACGTTTTCGTTCATAAAATTTCATCTCTTTCGATGGATACTTTATATTCATACATTATTATTTATACATTCATCGCCATCGTTATTATACGACAAATTTTTTTTACATTTTGTTCAAAGTTGATACATTTTTATATCTACATGAATAACGGGCTTCGTTACAAGTAGACATGAAGTGGAAGAAGGTGATGTGTAACATTTTTAAGTATCTTGTTGTATTTGTGTCGAATAAAGGTCCTAAAGACCACATAAGAACAAAGGGAATTAAAATAGAGTCCACTACTGGTTTCTCTCTGGTTACCCTGTCAGACAATTGAGGGGTATTGCCACCTGTTTGTATATACAACATTTTCATACACTTACTATTAACAAATTACGTATATTTAAGTTCCATATTTATTGGTCTGGTTAGTCGGAGAACCGATAATCGTTGAAGTAGTGAACGTGTCTCGATAAACGTAGTAGAGATGTCCCATAGCAAGATGGAGCAGAGAATCTGCGTAAGGCAACTAACTGAAACGGGTCGGGTAGTCGTAGGTTGCTGTTAATGATTATGTGGTCATCAGAGTTAATTGATCAACAAAAGGAGTAAAACGTAGAGTTTTATTGTTAAACTTGTTTAATTATTATTGTTATTATTATTTATTTTTGTTAAATTATTATTGTTAAACTTTCACGTTTTATTGTAACTTCATCTTACCCATTAGGTACGGGTCTTCCCGATTCCTGGGGGAATAAACATTATTACCCATTACAGTTGTCCAAGGATTATTTATTCTTATAAGCCAAACATATGTATTTATTTCAATGCGAAAATTCAACCTTCCATCGTTGACGTCATTACTAAGCCATTTAAATATTGCTTGCTAATTTCAGCTTATTTCAGTATTTAGTATTGTCGTAATATGGATTTAGTACAGTATTCGGTATTAAGTGTAGTATTAGTATTGTATTTTGTGATGTAATATTACATAATATATAAATTTAACTTGAAAGAGATGTACGTAAATTTTAATGTTATTACATTTTGAATGTTAGCCAAAAAAATTCTACTTCCGATATAGATCGCACGGGTGTGGAGTTACTAGTGTATTTCGCCACTTGATTAGTGTATGTGGGTGCTTCAAGTAGTTTTAATTTTAAAATTTAATCAATCTGTACGTACGGTCCGCTAGACAATGTTTCATTTATTAATATAAAATGTACTGAAGTAATTTATTATTTTAAACTTCTTTAACGCATCACAGCTCTGTGAATTGTTTTGTAGCATTTCCGAATGAATACGACGTTAGGACCTTCAAAAAGCAAGCCACAAAAAACGTTTCTCTTAGAGAAGTTATTATATATATTTATAAGCTTAGAATATGATAATTCACGGGCCCATCATTCTGCCGACGTAGCTGCTTATATACAAGAGGTCGGTATTCTTCGTTTGGACTGGTCAACATGGAGCGCCGATCTTAACCTCATTGAGCACATTTGAGACCTTATAAAAAGACGAGTACGATCTGTCTAATCACCTCCCCAAAATATCAGGGAGCTTAAGCATGTGATCTCGCCTGTGTGGAAACATATTCCACAGGACTCCATCAAAAGCCTGGTGGAAAGCATGCGAAGACGATTACATGCCGTAATTGTTCAAGGGGAGGATTTTAACAGCATGCATTAGAATCTTATTATTTAAAAATAATTTGTATCAAAAATTTTTCGAAATATTTTACGATATTCTTTCATACTATAAATTTATTTATCACTATAATTAGGAATCGCAAGGCACATGCGTTTCAAGTTTCCAAACACGAAAACAAAGTTTTATAGGCTGTTCAAAGATTAACAGAACTCAATTACTAGGGGTGGGGGAGAATTCTTTGTTCGATTGCGGATCCTCAAAATTCAGTACTATGTCAGTCTACAAAAGAATTTAAAAAGAATTTCTTATTCAGAATCACAATCATTTATAAAAGTGCGTTCCCTCGTCGAGGGTGTTTTCTGGATTTTACTTTTTGTTAGCGATCATTATCAACGCTTAGTTAGTCATTAATTTGTCACTGTCTCACAAATTTTCTGTTTCTTTCAAAGGGGCCATTTTTTACACTTTTGTAAATTTTGCAGTATATTATACCTAAATAAAAGAAATAGTCGTTTTTTTTATGGATGGAGCACTAAATAAAGCCGAGAAGATAACAAAAAAACGTATTGATACGATATGTAATGGTTGAATTGAATATAATTGGAGATTCTGTGCCAGAAATATCGTGGATGTCTTATGAGGGGATTATGGAAGCAAATACTAGACGACATAATTATTGTTGTCACATAAGTTCTTTCCTATTTTGGCGCGCAGATATTGAACGCCTATTGGACGGAAAATATTTACCACGGAACCCACACATCATCACGATTGTCTTAGCCTTCAGCGTGGAGATGTGTTTGAACGGTACTATGCGACATATTCACGACGTCCGCTATCTCACGCAGTGCAAATGTGGATATTCGTCCACCACAGACAATTTCGTGACCCTGTGAGTTTTTATAGGCCATCCTCAGCGCTCACAATCTTTAAGGCTGAATTCTCCGCTTTTGAACCTAGTATACCATTTGTGTACGACGCGATCGATAACTGCAGATACTCCGTAGACATTGAATACTTTTTTCGCTGCTTGGGTTGTGATTTTCCCTTTTCGAAAATACTACAACATATGCTGAAAATAATTTTGAGAGATTTTTCAAGAGCAAAGACGAACCCTTCTGGAGAGATGGCATTATGCAATAGTTTGAACGTTGGGCCAGTGTTATACAAAATAATGGACAATATGAATAATAATAAAAGCTTTTATTTTATAATGTATTTTGCTTTGAATAAAATAAATGTTAAAAAACCGAACGAACCTACGTGATAACCTAATATGGGGATTACGTAAACTAATCTTTAAGAGGGGACTATTACGGCTATATTGATGATGATGGTGACGATAAAAGCACTTTGTGAACGTGTGACGATAAAAGCAATCTTCAGACTTTTTAGAAGGATGAACAATTTGCTGATGAATGGGTAAGGGCGAAAAATATCTGACGATACTTTGAGATTATAACGCTTTAGTACATTACAAAGCTACCGCTTAGAAGTCGGTCTTCTCTCAGAACGTAAAACTTCAACAAAAATATCCTTAGTAATAGATGCACATATATAGATAGCCACGGATCTTCAATCTAGATTGGCAAACTTCCCATATCTTCCTTATTTATCAAGTATTTGCTAGCATACAGTTTTACTTTGCCGCATAGCGCAGAAAATTTATATATTTTAACTTATACATAAACCACAATATCTTTTGTTCGGATATACGATTTCAAATTGAGTAGCAAACTGAATTTGAAATCGATTCTATAGCTCTTAAGTACAATGCAAAAAGCACTGAACAACCAAGACTTAGTGTACCATTTAACTTTTTTAATACAATCACATTAAATTAAATTATTGAACCTATTATAATGAATTACCTTTGTAAAGGTCATACAAAGTCTAATAAATGTTAATTTTCATACCATTACCATTGTCCTTGTCGTGGTTATTATTATCAATAATCTACACCGCCCCATAGTCGCTAATAAGATAATCACGTACTCAGACATGGTTGAGCAACTTTATAGTCACTACTATATTATTATTATCGTTATTATCAGCCTACGTAGTCCATTTCTGGACATAAGTTTCCTCCAAGGCATGTCACCTAGCTCAATTTTCGGGTACATGCATCTAGTCTCTGCCACTCTGCGCAGTTTGTCGTCATCTCTTACTTTAGCCAAGGCTCTTTCCACGTCATCCACTTCAGCGCTCGTCTACTCCAACAGTTCTCAATCTAGGGATGACTACATCAGTGACTTTTGTTTGACGATACCACAAGGACCATAAAATTCTTGTAATTTGACGTATAAATCAATATACAAAAAATCTACAAAATTAATATAGGCATCAATAATTGTATGAATTAATACTCATATTTGCAAGTACATTACCCTTGCATGTGTCACTAATCATAGTTTGCTTTGCTACTGATGAAGCGAACTAGTTAATGAATCATTCATGTTTGTGAATGATTGATATATGTACATATGTATTCGAATTGATGGAGATGAATTTCGCCAATTACATGTACAGATAAATAAGATTAAACCATACAGTGATTGAAATATTTTCATATATTAACCGACGATCTAATTGGTTCGACGGAGTTGTTGATACGAAAATCTTAGTTAAATGCTTTCGGAGTCAATGGTCGCAGATTCAAATTATACATCGGGATAAATAATATCTATTTTTTCAGAAATGAGGTGACCCTATGCCAAGATACATAAACTGTTAAAAATATCAATTAATCAATCATTTGTTTTCTCTCTTTATCGTTTTTAATAGTAATTAAAACGATGAGGAGAGAAAACAAATCTTTAATTTAAATTATTCGTGAATTTTTATTAAAGATTTGCTTTCTCTTATTAAATAAAATTATAGTTATAAATGATTATAGTTATACTGCTGACTCAAAGTGTGTTACTCTCCGATACGAGTACTGTGGTACCCACAGGTCACGGGTTTAAACATTTGTTCGCCAGTTCTTAGCTTGAAGCTCGATTAAATCGATGATCTGTGGAAAAATCCAAAGACGACGAACCGGACGTTCAGCAGACGGTAGTTCCATTTATGCCCTTTTGGCAGCGTCACCTTCTCTCAGCCTCTCAGTATTTTGGAGTAAACGGTGTCTATGTGTCTTCTTTTAATTTTTAATTTTTATTATAATGTAAAATAAAGTTTCATCTTATAAATGTTGATATAATATTAATAATAAAATATATATTGATCATTAATGTAGTTTACTGCTTTAAGTTTGTTTCACTGATTGCCGAACTAGGGCGAAACCTTTATAACCTATAAGCAGAATATTTTTAAATAATTATTAATAGTCTAACAAAAAAATGTACGTACCAATTTAATTGTGAAATATAATACGATCAGATCGAAATAGTCGTCGTAGATTATTTATAGAGGTATACGTTAATCCTGTTTTAGGATACTACACGAGGGTCGAAATATTTCGATGGTTTTACATTTCAGTGTATCATCCGCATCGATTTTATGATGGAATTGCAAATTTAAATCCTTTGTAAGCACTCTGCGTTACGAAACACAAATTCGCTTTTATGGTCATTTGCATGTTGCTGTGTCACAGTTGCGGCGACTTCTAAATTGTTGCTGCGAAATTGTGTTGTGTGTACTCGCCCTAATAATATTATATGTAAACACCATCGCTGGAATGCTTTGCTTTAGATCGTGCAGTGTCCGCCTAATTTCCGGTTTGCTGGGAACACTATGTTGCGCAGTTTAATAACTTAATTAACTAGTTCTTAGCTCAAGCTGGAAACACTTTTACAACATAATTGAATATGACTTTAGTAACGAGTGTTATATTACCCTAAAGGAGGAATTGCACAACTTCAAACTGACTTATTATGTTACATAAAAATATATCTAATCAATATAAATTTGAGACAATTACTAAAATAATAACCTTATACGTTTAATATTACTAAACTATATCTTGCGTGACGTGAGGATGTGACTAAGTGGTGTGCTTTGGGGGCTGGTTATGTCCAGCGGTGGACAACCTTAGGCTGATTATGAAAATAGTTTTAAAAAATTTGGGAGTGGAAGAGGAGTGTTAAGCAATGTAAATAATAATTTGAATGTTCAATTAAATGTTCTATGACGATAGTTTGAAGTGCTAGTAAATAAATAACAAATGAATACATTATTTTAATTCAATTCTTTTGTTTGAGAATTATTTCCAAACTGAAATAATTAAAACCCTTCATTGATTTAGTATTTATTAAATGTAATAATAACATTTGCAAGTAATTCTAAGTAAACAAAGGACCAGGCTCTTTGATAACTACAACAAATGTCATTTTGTAAGCGCTTGTACGAACAAATATATGAACACGGTAGGTACGAAAGCAAAATCGACCCTCAGTAAGTAGGGCAATACATTCAGCTACCCCGTCGACATGTGTGCAGACCATAAATATTACTGCGCACCTGTAACTAGTTAGATTGTGCCTAGATAAAGAAATTTAATATTCGCACATGCAATGTTAGCGATTTATGATGCAATGGAATGTTCTCTATGATCTAGTGAAGCACTATATTCCGAGGATAATGAACAACGAAATGAAATGTAACATAATACGTAAAGTTTATTAAAGCGCTTCTGAACTATTTATTACACGTTATGTATGTATGTTAATTTAATTTAAATATACATATATTTTATATTTTTGAGGGTTTTTGAAGAAATGTCATGAAAATATTAATATATAACAAATATATACTTATTTATATACGACCCAATAATCTCAGTTATTTATGATCCGCTGTGGAAATCAAGGAAAGGGTATTTCTAAGGCCTTCGTATTATCAGTCATCAGTATAAACCAAAACAATAGTATTAAGAATATGTTCGTGTGGCTGGCATCCAAAGTGCGAATGAAGGTTTGGGTGAAATGAATAGGTGTTATACTGTTTGATTTTATATTTGCACTGTACTATTTTTAGCATACAATTATTTTTAAATGTTTTGTTAACCCACAGATACCAAATAACAAACTAACTCACAATTAATGTAAAAAATAATGGCATCTATGGGAACGATTTTGTACTTTTATAAGCCATCTAGTTCTAGAACTAGATGGCCCTTCCTGACAGTCATACAAAAACCAATCTATTAATAATGTAAGAAGCAGCAATATCTCAGACGGTAAGCCTTGACCTTATGATCTGAACGTTGTGAATTCGTATCTTCCACTGAGCTACTGATGTGAAACATATCCTAGTCCATGCATTATTAACTTAGAATGGTTAAAAAGAATTTTAATAATATTAAAAATATTGTACGTCTTCTTTAAAAAAAATAATGCTGAACGTAAAACAGATAGCTCTTACAAATAGAGAAGATTAATAGTCATCTCACACTCCTTTTTCTCTTTAGTCCTACATTCCTGGCGGAGTGGTCGTGGTCATGAATCGACTTATAAGGTGATAGGAGATGGAGAAACCTCGTTAAATCCTTAACGAGTTTTCTCAGTCTCTTTCCTGGGCAATGAATGTACAGTTATTTTACACTGCTGAAGCTATAGCCCCATCCATATCGGCCTATATCTTCAGTGATGGGAGTGGAGGAGGAGAGTTAATAGGAAAGGGTTGCGAACGACGCACAATAATAAAACTTCTATACAAAATTTTATTTCTGTTTTTTGGAGAGCAGCAGGTTTCTCCAGCTTTTTTCAGTTCGGGTTTACCCTAAGTATTCGATATAAAGGAAATCGTTTCCATTTCATAGAGCTTACCCATGTACATTAGAACAAACAACATATTCAGAATAAGTTACAAAGTTGTAAAATTACAAAGTTAATAACAATATCTTTATAATATTGTTTACTTTTGTTTCAGGTGCGCTGTGTTTGCTAAATAAACATTTAAGGAATATGGTGTGATACAAAGGGAATGCTGAAACACAAGGCATAATGTGCTTTTTTCGAAATTTTCAAGATGTTATTAACATAAAATCTTTCCTGTTCATAATTGTACTCCTATCATTAAAACTGTGTAACCCTCAAGAAATTAACGATGAATTTGTCAATGAAGAACATGTAGATACTGTAGCAGACATAAGTATAATAGAGGAAGAGCAAAATGTAAAACTGGCTAGAAAAGTTGGCACTGGAAGCCCTTGCAGTTTGAGTGAATTGCTTTGTGACACAGGACAGTGTATATCGTTAGACAAGTACTGTAACGGAGAAGACGATTGTGGTGACAAAAGTGATGAACCCAAAGCTTGTTCACGTAAGTCAATCCTACTAATATTATAAATCACGAAAAACTACTGGGCGGATTTGGATGAACTTTACAGTAATAGAGATTATACATTAGAATAACATATAGGCTACAATTTGTAATGATTTTATGTAATTTTGGTGGTAATATAATTTTACTATTAAGTAAAAAATAATATATATTTATTTAAAATGATCTGTCACGAAACTTAATGTGGCAGACTAAATACCACGCGAGCAAGCCGCGGGTAAAAGCTAGTATTACATATTTTTATATTTGAGTGTTGTTGATCTGTATTAGTTCCCGTGAACAATAATGTTTTAAAAATAATTCATTGCATAATTACAATGTAAGCAAATAACGCCTTTTATGACTCAGTGGGGAAGTTATCGTTTTTGGAGAAAACGGTCGTGGGTTTGATTCGTGCACTGTACTAGAATAAATATTTCTTTGCGTGCAGATATTTATTCCAGGTCTGGTGCTTCGTCCATCTGCCTTAGACAGTCATGGTGGGCTATTGTCTATTACCCCACAAATGGCCAACAGTGAGACAACTGTTGTTGAAAGAAGAATTTATTTAGTGAGCTTTTTATTTGAGGTTATCTTAATAAAACATTATGCTCGTGGCTTTCGTATCCTCAAGGTCTTTACCAATGTGTTACTTTTATTTTTATTAAAATACATGTTACTTTTACAAAGTAATTGAATACATATGGCATAATAATAAGTTTAATAACGCTGGACTATTGTTACGAATTATATAGTTCGTGATTGGCAAAGCAAATACATACTAGTATATTTTTAAGCTTATATATTTTTTGCATTCTACTAATCTTATTTTTTTAATGCATTTAGAAGCTACATTTTTAAAACTACTTCAATTCCTTAAAATGGCATCGTAAATATATTGTTAATATTACCTTGAATACAGAAGTTAAAACAGTGTTAACTTCGTAATAACTTATGCTTGAGTTAAATACTTATTAGCGATGTACAATGTTGAAAAAAAAATTATGCGGCAGGCAATAAGTTCTGAAAGCTTAGTTATCTTGATCGAACTATAATAACCTAAATCAAACTTCTACTCGGCATTCGAAAATTTTTCGATTATACCTGCCTACGAATTGCTAAGTTGAATCGAAGCTTTTCGTTCTCGGCGGCTTACAAATGATCAGATGAACGGTTAAGAGTTTAGGCGTGGGTTGAAAGTAAAGTTTCTTTGATATGAATAATAACTTGTATTCAGATTTTAGGCCACATAAAACGATAAATTAATAAAGTAGAGTATCATCAGTTATGTTACATCATAAGAATCACTTGATTAGAGCCGTTACGTTATGAGCTTGTTCCTTATGGAGCATGATAAATAGAATGCAATTGAGGTAACAAGATGCTATTACATACCTTTACATCCCACCGTTCTTAATAATGGGGATGATAGTTTTACTCAAGCATAACTTGGCGATCGTATAATGGCAATACACCCTAATATAACATATAACAGTGTGTTTCGCGTTGATTATCATGGGCTTGATGGATATTAGTGTTACCGGTGCGAAACAAGGATAAACAAAAAAGTTTTTAAGCTTCGAGAGATGGTATCTAAAGCCCTATGATTTCCTAATAACAAAACAGAGAGATGACCGATTGGCTCAGTGGCGAGGCCCTCCGCCCGCGGAGTCAATAGTCGCGGGTTCGATTCCCGCATCGGAATAAATATTTATTTGGATTTATAAATGTTTATTCCAAGTCTGGTAACCCCCTCAATCCGCATTTCCTTTCCTGCCCCTTCCTTTCTTCTCTATCCATTCCCTTCCTCTCCGTCAATCCACGATCTGTCGTGCCAATGGATGCGAGTCTAGTCGCAAGCGTGCCGATCGTCCCGGGATCGGGCTCCTCCGGGTACTATGGTGCCTTACCTCAGCATGCAGGGCTCTGCTGAGGCTGACGTCCATCCTCCCTTGCGGCTCGTGGGATTCACTAAGACGAATTTAATAAACCTAATTTGTTGAAAATGACGGCGACGTGGTTCGCCACCCGTCACGACCTGATTCTCATGAGGGCGAAAAGCGACTAATGAAGAGCGGTTTCGCTGCGATGCTACCATTCATGATGGATGGAGCTCTGTGGTCTCTGCCAACCCCTGCGGGGGATTGGCGTGAATGTTTATAAAAAAAATAACAGAACAGTAAACAACAGTTTCATTTCCTTTAAGTAAACTAATCTTTCTTACCCACACGAACCCCTTAAAATTCATTTATTAAATTGTTTTCAGAAATATCTTTATGATTGTGATAAGGGTTAAATATCCTTAATTCATTGTATCCATTGTTTTCTTTATTATCATAAACCCTACATATGCATATGTATTTTACATGCGTTATGTTATACTCCAAAACTCTGGTGTACGATAAACCTTCTTTAATTACGGAGGTTGCTCGAAACGAGCTTTCCCTTTTATCGTTCCCACGTAGGTGGTCGTTAACCCAAAATATGGATATAATTAACAAAAAACCCACGTGCCATTTAATAAGGTGTTAAACTTTTCTGTGTGGTGCTTTCAAATTGTATCGAAATTGCTTACAATTACTTAATGACTAATTACCAGACTAGATAATTATTTGTAAGGCATGCAGGCGGGCAGTTATTCCGAGTCTGGATTTTTGTCCTTGACATTTATGTGTTAATAATGGCTCCCGCAGCACGGTCACATAAAGGTCCTCATTTATATGGCCGAGCCGTAGGAATAATGTCCTCATTGTCTTTATCATCTTCTTTACTATAAAAGTTGTAAAAAGCTTAAAATTACAGATATTAATCCACAGATATTTCAATTATATTATAAAATTATATGTACGCATAAATATGCATTATTATAAAGCAGAAAACAGTTGCTACTACTAGTATTATTTTATATTTGGCCACATATGATGTCAAGGCAAGGCAGTGTACCTGAATTTTGTTTGAGCTAACCAAGTCATTACGTGAAATAACTAGCACCCGTTGCCACACGAATAAATTATGACGAAATAATGCGAACAACTGTTTCTCTTAGGCGAGTACATAACCACGTACACAAGCGTGTCTAAGTGTGCCCATTACTCTAGTAAAATGGACCATTTATTTCAAGTCAGCACGCGTAGAGCATAATGAAAGGAATTGCCTGTTTGTATGCGAATTTTTGTTTGAAAACGACATTTGTTATTTACTTCCATTTGAGTTTTCACTGTAACAGGAACGTATTATATTCGTTTTTTCAGTAATAAGTTTTATGATTACTTAAGAAACAAGATGAACATTAAATTCTATACGTTAAATTAATTTACATTAATGTCGAAATTTGTTTGACAACTTGTCAAGGCTAAATAAAATAGGAAACAATGAAGGAATTTTACAAAATTTTACTCAGTTATTTATGCTTTTTTATTGTTTGAATACACTGTTTATAGTTAACAGAACAATAATTGATTTTTTAGAAAAATTTCGACATATTTCATACGATAATTCATAAAATGACATAATATACTATTATGGAAATTATTACTAACATATTGGTTACACTGATAATTTTATTTATAAATGTTTGATGTGTCTGTGTTGTTTTAGCATGCAATAGAACGTATATGGGAGATGTCGGACGCACGTACGAACTTGAAGTTCGTAGACCCCGAGAAGACCATCTCCCGTTCGTGTGCCATCTCAATTTCACTGCAACTGGAGGGAATTATGGCGATATCATACAAGTATAGTTAAACCTGAAATAGACTAATATTAATTTATTTATTTTTAATACAACTAACAGTTAAAATGGTAACATTAAATTACTTAGAAGTATGTATTTTATTTATTATATAATATACCTAATTCAATTATTTTAATAATTTATTATTATTGACAATATTAAAATTTATTCAAACAAAAATTGCGCTGTATACAAAATTATATGATTGTATATAACGATATACAAAATTATATGATTTCTTGCAGCTTACTTTTGACACGTTTACTGTGGGCAAATTCGTGTCATTTACTTCAGATGGATGCCCAGATGGTCACATGACGATTGTGGAACGTAGTCCATCCCCACCTACAGGACAATGGTGTGGATCAGCTTGGGGCTATACTGTATATTTCAGTGAATCTGATTCTATAAACATGACACTGAAATTGGACCGGTTGAGTCAGCAGGTAAGAATGTATACAAAGTAATTTTATTAATCTATATCTAAACTTTCGCTTCGTTTTATGTCTTAGTATTGTTCAAGATGTCTTTAGTTACATTGATACATTTTTAAATCAACAAAGAAAAAGAGGATTTGTTTCTTAATCTTACAAAAGATTTACTTGAGGTATAGTAGTTGAATAGTGTTTTCCCCTACAGTGTAGGTTTACCACAAAAACGTGTAAAATATCATACAAAAACAATTATTTAAAACCATTTTTCCAAACAAAAAGTCGTGATTACGTAATTTTGATTTAACATTATAAACTTCAGACCGAAATCAAGTCCATATTGATTCGGTAACTTGTAATTGTGTTTGTATGTATTCGTGTCGAAGCACGACGTGTCACTAACGTTAATTTAACTTTAGCGTGCATACGATAATTATGGTTTCCTTTGTATAAAACTGGTAATTTCATACTTTTTGTTGTTAGACTTTTGTATATCGAACATCTACAAAATATAATTAAAGCAAAGCCATGTCTTTCCTTATGGAATAAACAGGCCAAGGAGGGGGTTATCTGATGATAAGCAATCCCGGCCATCCATGGATATACGTAATACACATGTAAATGCAGATAAAGCTATCACATCAGCAAATGAAATGTCTCTTAATAATTTTACTTACCATTTCATAAATTTCAAAAATGTAAATGTAAAACGTATGGACCAAAAAATTGTCTGAAATAAAGATTATTATTATTATAATTTTAGTTTGAATAACTAAAATAATTCAGCTACTGAAGAGTAACTTGCCACAACAAAAAAGAGTTTTATTTATGAGTTGTATAGTATTAATAGTTTTATTTTCTTACTAATCCTGAATAAAAAAAGAAAAATTATTTTATCTTCATTAAAAGTGTCCTGTTAAGGATCTCTTTATGTGTTACTGACACATCGTAACTAAGCACGGACTTTGCGCCTGTACTTAAATAATATTTCACGTCAGCCCGCTTTTAACGCCTCGCTGCCCTTCCTTTATCTGACGTTAGCAGCCGAATAATGTGCACCGGGGGCTAAACTTTCGATCAATTAATTAGCCGATGATAACGGGCACCCTCAGGGACCTCCGTGTATACGTCAATATTCATTCTGTTTATATACTATATTCGAGTAGTTAAAATACATACGTACTGTAGTGATACATTCATAAATGTATCACTAATGCATTAAAATCTTTATATATTCTACTTTCAAAAATGAAAAAGAATGAAATTGTGATATAAAATAAAATGCATTCTATCGACTGACGTCTTGAATGTAACATATCGCCTTTCTTAGCAGAAATAAATAATATTTATAATGTGATGATAATGTGTGAGACATAATATAAATTAATATCGTTTTGAAGAATTTTATTTGAAGATATAAACTCCCTAAAGATCCCGGGTGTCGCCGTAAGCAGTACGGCAGGCACATTACAGTACTATCACTTCACCTATTATATTTGTTATATGAGGATAATTGTGCTGAATTGGCGCCAAACATCGTTAGCCGGAGAAGAACTCTTACAATATTAAATATTATTAAAATTTCACTATATTTAAGTGTACACAATAAATTGCCTTTATTAGTATTGAGATCGAAGGTGCTTTATCCTAATAATTTGCTGTATCTTAAAGGAAGATTTGACCAATTGGCTCAGTGGCGGAGACCTCCGCTCTCCCCTTCATTCTATCCCCGCATCGGAATAAATATATATGGATTATAAATATTTATTCCGAGTCAGGTAACTTCGCTAATCCACATTGGACAAGCGTGGTGGGTTAACGTCCGTTCCTCCAGAAATGGAGAGGCCTGTGCTCAGCAGTGGGATATATATGGGCTGTTAAAAATAAAATCGCCAATCGGAGAAGAACTTCTACAAGATTATTAAAATTTCATTATATTTAAGTTTACACAATAAATTGCCTTTATTTGTACTGAGATCAAAGGTGCTTTATCCTAATTATTTGCTGTATCGTAAAGAAGATCGAGTGTAGTACAACCTTCTTTGTGCTAATGCTAATTCTAAATATTTATACCCTCTGAGACGTAACGTTTTAGAAGCATGATAAATGGACAGACATCTATTTGAACTACAAAATGTATTGCGGGCAATTTATCAGCTGTGAAATAATTGAGGTGGAAATAATTACGAGACGACTGAAGACGCTGTTTATTTTTAGGGTGTGGGATACAATTTCGACTTCAAGTTGGCTTACAAGTTTCTAAGACGAAGCGAAGCTCGGCTGCGATACGGGAATGCAACCGTGGGGGCGTGGAGGGGGGAACGTGTCCCGGGTACTTACTGCGACCGCATTCTAAGCGACTGCGACTTGAGGGCGTGCCGTATACAGTCGCCGAACTTTCCCGGTGTATATCCACGAAATGCGACTTGTACATACCGCATTGAGCATACCAAGGTACGTTTGTGCACACAAGTAGCATTTATGCGGGTGTAAAAGTTTTTATTAGTGTGAAAAGATTTTCCCACCGATAAAAACTTCCTCGCGTAACTGAAACAATTTAGCTGAAAATTCATGCGAACAAAAAGTTTACTTCTAATAGTGAAATGATGAAATTATAACACGACGTATTCTTCTTCTTTTGCACCTTATCAAAACTAACATATTTAGATTATATTAAAAAAACCTTAGTACTTGCTCATCACAAGTAGAGATTTATACTCTTATTTGGCAAGCGTATCGCCCCTCGGCTATATGGTACGATAACCTGCGCAAAATAGCTGGGAGAAACTGAACGCGTGAAGTTGGGGATTTGACTGCAATAGTTCAGTCGGTGAGCCTCGACAAACACAAGTATTATTAGCTTAGTTAGAATGAAGAATAGAATAGAATTCTAATAATATTAAAAACCATTACTAGTTTTATTAAAAAAAAAAAAAAAGTGGGTGGCGCTACATAGTGTAGGCCTATGTCAAGCAGTGAACTACCGCAGGTTATTATGATGATAATGAGTTTATACACTTATTTTGGACGTCAATATTATCACCATTATGAGTGTCCTGTCAAAGATTTTATGCTTTACAATCATATCGTCTCTGAACATGAATTTTTTTACTCAGGTATTCAGGCTGTCTAATTGAACCGGCAAATATTATGTCGGTAGTCCATTCAATATATTTTTAATTGCTTTTAAATTTGTGTAAAAATAATCCAAAATTACTTTAAAACAGGTACTTTAAAACAGTGTGAAGACTTGTGTTAATTGGTACAATATAATATTGTTATATCAAGTTATTCAGTTTTAAGAAGTTCGAGCACCAGGAATAGATTTCCCCGCTTTCGCGTCTTATGTTGCATATTTTATGTAAATTAGTTAGCAATGTAATTTAACTACTAAAACCGAGCAGTGGTTAAGTGCTTGACTCCTGAGACGAGGGTTGTGAATTTGATTCTCAGATCACGATGATAGATAGACATAATGGTATTTATCAATCAGTTTCTACTTATTCATTTTGAAAAAATCAATTCAAAATATATATCGTTTCACAGATCCCAGCAGATAAACACGTGTTACTTGCAGTGAGGCAAACGAACAGTCACAAAATACATATCAAAGATCAAATAGTAAAATACGACAGAAGTCAACGAGTTTTGAAGTGAGTTATTATGACTTTAAAAAATAGATTAAAGCGTTTATCCAGATAGAAAGATATCTTGTCCACTATTAGATCATTTAAACAATTCAATTGGAGTTAGCAGCTAATATTAATGGTAGGATTTGGATTAAAGCTAACACTATGGGAGACTATCGCTACGAGAACTGCTATCCTAGTAACAAAGTATCATAGTGATGAAGAAATAAAATTGATTTGCGCAAATATAGATACTATTTTAGTTGATTATGTCAGAACAATATAAAGGAAAGTAATTAAAAATGATTTCATTGATAGATTTTCTTTCTTTTTTACTTGGTCTAAGTTTATGAATTTAATTACTAATTATGAAAGGTAAAGGAGATTGATTGCTTCTTGAATTAAAATTCTTGTAACTGCTTTAGGATTTGGGACCAGTGCAATGTGGTTCAAGATTACTTGACAGTTTGGGACGGACCGACACGTGATTCTCCTGTATTAGTGCGTCTGTGTGGTGGGGATACCGTTCCAGATATTATAAGCCGAGGTCCAAACATGTTGTTAGAATTTCACACGTCACCATATGATAATCCATTTCATCCGGTTCCGTTGAGTTATCTGCCCGGGTTTGAACTTGAAGTTCAGGTGAGTTTAATGATGCACTTTTTTGTTTTATCCAAAAATCTGGCCTTAAATGAAACGTGTGCTGAGAATCACTTATCTTTATTTGATTACATTTATAGCTCTTTATAATTTTCATTGTTCTTTTATTAATTATTTAAATTATTATAAATATATTTGAATTCTATTATATATTGCAAATAAAACGGCGTACTGTAAATATGTCTAAAGTACTGTAAACGAGAAATTAAAGAAATGAACCGAAATTTTATTTTATAGTATACAGGTAGTATTTCTTCAAATTAACTTTTAAATTAATATACACACAGAGATATACAAAATAACAAGTTACAAACGAAGTACAGTTTATCTTTCGTTAAAAACAATCTTTTAAAATGCTAAACACAATACAGAACATTGTAAATATAGATTTCATGACTTCAGATTAGTCATATAACGCAATACAAATAATATTAAAAACAAGTAATGTAAACATTATTCCATATTCTACTTCAATACTTATTTTTAAAAATAACACTAGCGTTAAAAAATAATTTAATGCATTTATGATTTATATTTGAAAGTCACAATAGCATACAAATGTTTTATTAGGCAATAAAATAAATAAAATGGCCTTCAATTATAAAATGTTTATTATTTGCTTTCTTACTATAAAAATTTGGGGTTTTTAAAAAAACTATATCATAATATTATAAAATAGATATTTGCATACTTTTCCTGCTATATTTTTTATATTTTAAGGACACTTTACTAGATTCTATTGTATGATATATTTTTTATACAAACATAAATAAAAATATATCTTTAAAATCTAATGTAGAAACTGTCAACGAATAGTAAAATTTATGTCTTATAATTTATCATTTACCAGGTTTTGTACGTGGACAGAGATTCACATTCGTACGTGCGTGCCGATGGTCGATGTCGGTTTATTCTTCGCTCTTCCGACAAGACTAGTGGAGTATTAAGAAATCCAAGGCATTCACTGCCACCAAATACTTCTTGCGTCTACTATTTTCAGGTAAATTTTCTGTGTAAATTTCTGTGTAAAAAATTATCTGTGTAAATTTAAGAAATATTAAAGCCACTAAAACAATTTCATCCTCGTCGAAATATATTATTTTCTCAATACATACATATAACATATAACAATATAAGTTTCGCAACAATAGAACTAGATTGTTATCAAATGTCTTTACTTACTCAAATTTAAAAAAAAATAGGTTTTGTATATTTTTTGTAAAAAGTGGTGCTTTACACTTTTTACAAAAAATATAGAAAACCTATTTTTTTTTAAATTTGAGTGACCGTGTATGATGAATTTAGTGGTTTAGAATAACGTGGATCTTTTTATATATATTTTGAAATTAAAATAATCATTTATTACTTACTATTTTATCATTAATACAGGCATAATAATCCACTTGGTAAACATTGCCTAATTTTTACCAAGCCACTTGGTAAACATTCTAAAAAATGAGTCGATTTTATCGTAACTCTCACATTTTTAAGATTATTTACATATATTGTCAAACTTAGAAAGTCTTATCTATTTATAACTTTAGTACGTAGCGTTTGTTGGTGTAGCAATTTTCATTGTAACCGATTAAAGGCAGCCTTAAATGTTCTATAAATCTCTTCCTTTGATTTTTCTTTAAATTGATTTCTTGTTTTATTAATTAAAATATTTGATATAATTTTCTTCTTGAATAGACTTGTTAATACGAAAAACATTAACACTTTTTTATTGTTTTTATTTAATTCGTTGACATCATTTTTTAATTTTGTTGTCTGCTAGAATTTTCGAAAAGAAATTACAGTCTAAAAAGACTTTCCATTATAACAGGGTCGTGCCAACGAAATAGTGTGGGTGTCGTTTGTAAAATATCACGCGGTTGGAACAGAACCGGCGGGCTTTGACCAGCAAAAAGATTGTTCATCCCAACTCACCATTTGGGACGGGGCGGCGCCTGACGCTGACCTCGATAGAAAGGTACTATGCATACTTGTAGATATCGATATTATACTCATAGTATTTTGAAATCAATGATTGTTTTAAACATTTTTGATATGCATTGTCTATAATTTTTTTATACGCATTGAATAGTGTCAGATATGCCGTTTGGAATACATGATATAACATGCACAATTCAATAGTGGTAGAGATGAATGGTCCTGGAGTGGTCCATGAGTGCAGAAACCAAATATCTAACCCCTTTCCTCTTTTTTATTTGCTTTACCCCGCCTATTATTTATATCCGATACCTTAGGTAATATATCTGCAATGGCCATAGTACGGTAAATGTCCTTGGAAGGTGGTGAATATGTATAGGAAGGCGATTCGGTCATTTGTCTAATTCTTCCATACAAATTACCAAAGAGTATACAGTTCAGATACTTCTAAAGAGTTATATTATATTATCATACATGTTTTACAGTGGGTTCACGGACTAACTTGTGTGTCCTTATACATTTATATGAGAAAGTTTTAGCAGTATTACGTAATAAAATTTGGAGTTTAACGCGAGCAAAAGCAAAACTTTCGCACTGTGGAAGATTAATGCGATGATACAAATAAAGAAGCGATATAAAATTAGGTGGCGTTCGCGCTGGCTTTATTCGTGCCATTTCACTTTGCCAACTACCGCTACCTTACCACTTGACGTCGGGAACCAAACATTAATTTTCTTTAATGTGTCTGAGCACTCTTACCGAGTTCTCTACTGACTGCAGTGCGGTGTTTCGTTCTATTCATTTGCCATTTTGCCATCCGCCATTCCTTTGCTTGCGTTAAAAATGGATGAGCGTTACAAATTTGAGCTTTTTTTTGCATTTAATTTGAAAAGTTTTTATCTAAACATGTATCGGATTGAAATAGAAGTTGCTTGCAAAATATTTGATGCGACGACTATTATATATAGAACCGTAGCGATAGTAGCAAGGTGGTAGTGGTAGTGGTAATTTAATTTTCAATAGTGGAGTCGGCTCGTTTGGGAAAGTACCACACACTCACATAATATCGGTATGAAGTGGTATCATTTTACTGTGTTATCGCGTATCGTACGGTGAATGCAGGAATTCAGAGGTTTTTTGTCCTTCCTTCCTTTTATTCCTATCACATCCGCCCATAAATCCTATTCTTACACTAAGATAGGTAACGCATCTATATTGCTCCTAGTATTGCATTAGTTCATGGGTGACGGAGGATGCTTCGGTGAATATTGCTTGAATATATTCGCTTTTACCGCTACCATATCGTCATATATATATATATATATATATATATATATATATATATATATATATATATATATATATATATATATATATATATATATATATATATATATATATATATATATATATATAAATATATATAGACGATCTGCGCAGGGCGGCTGGCAGAAACTGGATGCGTGTAGCCGAAGATCGGGCTAGGTGGCGCTCCATGTGGAGGCCTATGTCCAGCAGTGGACTGCCGCAGGCTGCTGATGATGATATCGTCAAATGATCAACACACCTAATTTTTCATTTCATCAAAACTTAAAAAAAAAATAACAAAAAATTACGCGACTAATAGCGAGTACGATTTTAACCAGCATTTTTTTTTTATCGCAACAAACTTCAGTCATCAAACATATTCTATATTATATATTTTTTTTAAATTTTCGTATGCTTTATAGTTCAGTACGCACCCAATCTTACCCAAGATTATTTTAGTAATTTTTATAATATATATGAACTGCGTTATGAGTTTGAAACGAATAGGGATTTTTAATACCATTTTTACTCACAGTTAGAAATGAGTGATAAGAAACTACTCCTGGGTTCATTCTGCCGAGAAGAATCGCCACGCCTGTGCGACCACGCACTTCTATCAAACGCAACAAGGGCGACGCGACCATGCGCCCCATCTGAAAGTTATATAACTACAGGACCAGCTTTAACTATATTGCAGGTAAGATTTTCATGCATTGTTAGTTTTTTTATATTTTATTTGTAAAAATTGATCAATATCTTTTTCTATGTTTATTTTTAGTGGTCTGTGAGATGGGTATTATTTATTATATGCGATATAAAATAAGGATAAGCTCTTATTATATTATGTTTCAAATTATTTTATACATTGATTTTCTATAGTGGTAGAGCCACGCTGCAGACGAATGCTTTTTTAAGAATAGCATAATATTTGTCTGTAGCATGAATGGGCTGGCTCACCCCGGAGAAGTACCACACTCCCGCAGAAAACTGGCGTCTGAGTAGTAGCTTACTTACCGTGGTTCGTATGGTGAGCGGCCGAGTTCCGGAGGTCTAACAACCTCCCCTCTCTCTCTACCCCTCCTCCTCCCATTCCTTTCCATTTCCCACACTTTCCTTAAAGGTCGGCAACGATCCCGCACTGCCTATGGCGCTGCGAAAGTCTATGGGCGGCGTTGATTGCTTTCCATCAGGTGACACGCCTGCTCGTTTGCCTTCCTAACCCATAAAAAAATAACCACTAAATATAAGCAATTGACTAACTTTTTGTAAACAAGGATATCCTCTTGATGACATACATACATAGTAGATACATATATTAGTTATGACTGACTCATATGTTCATATGAATACATAAAGAGTTTGGACTATTATATTTTTTGTTCATATTTGAAGCTAAAGTAATTTAAAGTTAAGGATTTTTAAGCAATGTGTCCTAATCGGTGGAATTGTACGTTTGCCCTAATTCTGAGTTTGCTTTACCGTCAAACATTAATCGGGGAAGTGGATAGATAAGTCACGTGCTAGCCGAGCATTGCATTTGCCATAGTGAATAATGCAATGGGCACGTGCCGACTCGACTTTTCTTTCTTGCCGTGATGGAATGCTTTGCCGTCGTCGGGTTAGTACTACTTGAAAACCTACTACACAACGGATAAAACAGTGTCATGAAATTCTTGTGAATTTTCGTTTGCGTTGATTTTGAAGTTGCGATGTAGAAATACATACATACGTATAGGAAACAAAAACATACTTTTTTATTATTAAATAATATAATTATGAATCCAATTCATTTATTTGATCTTAGTCCTAAAACTATATAATTTAAATATTAAATAGTTTCTTATTTATTTACACAATATTGTTACATCTGGTTATTAATCATCATCATTAATTGTTTTTTGTTTATTCCCTTATCTTTGTAAAAAGAAACTTTAAAATTTTTTTAAATCTTCGAAAATTAAAAATGTTCTATTTAGAGTTACATTATCTTGCATATTTTGTTGCTTTGATTCGAGTTCATAACTTAATAAAAGTTAATATTTGTGTTTGTAAGCGGGACAAATAAAAAATAAGTAAGGAAAGATAAATACCGATTTTTCAATTGTGTTTTATTTTTAAGAGCGGCCTAGGTAAATGCGGTTACTCTGAAATTAAAAACATACCATATATTTATATTATAATCAACATTTTTTTATTATAACTTGTATATGTATTGATAACAATTAAAAACGATTTAATTATACTCATGTATAATGTACAAGTAAGTAAAATGTATAAATGCATGAATGAATATGCTTTGTAATAAAATCCTTTGTGTAGTTTATATGAGAAATCACAAGTAAAGACGTCTTAGTTCATACAGGAAACTTGGTTTGAGCGAGTCGTTAGTGTCTAGTTCAGAACTGCTTCATAATTGAGTACTAAATTCAATGGATGAGGGACTGATACAAGTTTATAACCAAGTTTTGCTTAATTATACTCATCATTTTCTTTATTGTACTAATTGTATTCAATATATCAATAATGTAAAATCTTTTCTTTTACTCTACTAAGAAAAGATACATTGGTACATTGGTACATTGATTATATATTGTAAAGCAATATATAATTTCAAATTTGTTTCTATTTTGGTGATTTGTTCTTGTATACAGTTAGGCTGTTTCTTTTGTTCACAGGAACTACGGCAGGGTTCAGCTCTTTATCCAGTCTCTTTTGTCCTTCGTTATGAATTTGTTGATGTTAGTGAACAAGGGCAGCCGTTAACAAATTCTCAGTCAGCATGTGACAGGGTTTTTAAATCTGCACAAACATATTCAGGAAGATTTCAAGCACCACGGGCTATATTTTACTATGGACGGGGAGGAGCTCAAAATCTTACATGCATTTTAAGGTAAAAACAAACGAAATACATTGCTTGTTTGTTGTTCAAGAAACAGCCTGCGGCAGTCCACTGCTGGACATAAGACTCCTCCATGAAGCCTAGCCCGATCTTCGGCTTTACGCATTCAGTTTCTGCCAGCTGCCCTGCGCAGATCGCACCATCTAGCCGGGGGGCGTCCCACACTACGCTTACCGAGGCGCGGTCTCCACTTCAACACTCGTTTGTTCCAACGATTGTCGGATCTCCGACAACCTTTAGTTTACTAATTCGAAAGGCTATGTCGGTGACTTTAGTTCTCTGGCTGGATTTGTTCATTCCGAATCATATCTACCAGAGAAACTCCGAGCATATCTCTTTCTATAGCTCTCTGAGCGACTCTGAGCTTGTGAAGCAGACGGACTGTCAGCGTCCATATTTCGGCGACGTAAGAGAGTACTAGTCTTCAGACTCTGACGTATGTGCGACGAAGATCTGACGATGTTTCCTAAATATAGCTTTTTTGATGTGCCATATTTAAAATGCATTTTTTCTTCAAAGGTTTGAAGCTAAGTATGGAGAACGAGTTCAATTGATTTTCACAAGTACTTATTTCGGCAATAAGCGCTGTAATACCTATAAAGATAGTAAAACTAGCCGTTGGATATGTGATAAACCAACTACAAGGAGTTTAGGAGGCGAAGGATATGCTCAAATAGTTATTACAGAGTATCCTTGGGAAGGGGTACCCATTGAAAGAGATTGCTTGTGTACCAATCGGTCAGGACCCTTGCATATTCATACCTTGACAGCACCGGTAGTTGAAGTAAACTTTACAGTTACGATGATGAATATTACAGAAGATTATGATGATTTTGCGTTTGAAGGTGAATTTAGATTTGTACCTACTGGACCTAATGACGAAGCTGTATGCTCATCCGGATGGGGTGAAAGGCGTCTTAGAGGTAGTAGCGGGGAAATAAGACTTTATGATAAAAGACAAACACCCATATCACCAGACATAGTTGGTGATCGAAATGTTATCTCAGAAAGCGTTAGAACAGAAGTTGTTTGCGTTCATAGGCCGTGGATGATCGAACCTGGTGGTGATGAAATGACTCCTCTTCAAGGACGATATTTATATATGAAAGTACCAGGGTATGAAGTTACCTCATCATCAAATGTCTGTCCTACACCAAATCGTCTGTTTTTTTACGAAGGACAAGATACTTCTAAAAGTCATGAAATTTGTCCAGATGATACGGAATCCATGGAAATATTCTCTCCAGGTTGGAAGGTACCTCAAAGTACACTAGAATCGTCATTAAAACCCCATGCTAGAAGCTATGTTATTGATTTTTTACAACACGAACCAGCTGATTATTATATTCGATGGATAGAATTGATGAAGAAGTCTAATATCGAACATGGAACAGATTCAGCTTTTCATTCAAACATTGTATCTCTCGATTGTCGGTACAAGTAAGTAACTTAAAATATATATCACTATCTTTAGTTGAATATTGCTCTTTTTGTTATTTAACTTTTTCTTTCTTTTAATTATAGCTGTCCCGAATTAAATGCATGCATACCTCACACTTTATGGTGCGATGGAAATGCGCATTGTCCTTCCGGCTACGACGAAGATGACTCAAACTGTTCATTTAGAATATCTCTGCCACCTCCATATGTTGCTGCTGCAGCAGGAGTTGGACTACTTTTATGTGCAATTATAATAGGTTTATGTGCATGTCGAAGGCGTAGAAAGAAAGACAAAGACTTTAAAGCTAGATTGGATGGTGCTTTACAATCTGAAGAAAGATCTTACGACAGTGTTAAGACCAATGGTGTTGCGGAAACGGCACAGCAATATGCCACCGTGCAGAAGTATGCAACTTTAGACAAATATAGTTTAAGTCAAAAGTACAGTGCCGGTTTAAATGATGCTAGATATTACGATGAGGTATCACAAAGAGATAAACTAGCAGATACAAGATATGCTAGTTTAGGTCGCGTTGGTCGGTGTGCACGGATAGAAAACACCAGAGGCAGTGGCTCAAGAAGAGCAAACCCCGATATAGGTTATCCAGATTTAAAAGACGGTTTTTGTTGACGTTGTTTTGATCTTATGGAAACAACTATTTAAAAGTATTCAATTACATGATATTGAAAATTACTTATACCATCATATTTCTTTACAAAATTAAAAGGAAGACTGAATTCGGCTTAGGTGCCTCCCCAACAGATTTGAAATGCCACATTGTCGTTTTACTATTCTTTAATTTAAATAAACTTTATAATTGAAATATAACAAGATGATAAAAAATATTAATTAATTAATACTTAATTTTCTTTACTTTATTTTATTTAATACTTAACAATTAAGTAAACGAATAAGTATGTGTACTTAATTGATAGGTAGGTATTGATACATTTCATAGCATTTGTAGGATAATGAAAAACATTTAATTTTACTGTACAAAATTCATCGTGTATATTATTAGTATTTTGTCTCATCAAATAACATATCTGAATGTATATAAAATGCTTGACAATACTGTTTTAAAATCTTTTCCTACTATTTAATACAGACAAATGATTTCATGAGTTCGTATTATTTTATAATGTATAAAAGTAATTTCAAAAGTGTTGCATTAATTTGACTGTTTACCAAGAATTAACCGATTCCATTTTAAAGGGATCCCCCCTTATATATATTTTTAAACAACAAACTCAAAATAATGTCGTAGGTATAGATTTAGCTCTACAGAAGTCACCGACATATTTCTATCATATTATACGTATATCAAAAATAATCCATATCGTTGGCCTGCTTATCAAAATTCGTAACTTCAAAAAACATTATTTCTCATTTCTCACTATAGATACCATCTAACGGACAATCTTAAACCATATCTGCTGGAATACTTCGTATTTATATCCCAAAAATACCTTTTTTACAACTAAATTAAGAATTCTTTTTTGTGGTTTGTATCAGTAAAATTTAATCATATGCATTTACGAATTTTTATGTTCAGGACGACGATATATCAATTTTAAAGTCTAACAATAATAAACGTCACATTTCTAAAGTCTATTTGCTCCAATTAATAATGTGCGTAAGTACATACATACATATATACATGTTGTTTTTCTACAGCTCATATATTTCCCACTGATGGGCATGGGCCTTCACATAGATTAATGGATCTTAACCTATTATGCTCGTTCAAGGTGGATTGATCGGGAACCCAGACTCAAAATAAATATCTGTAGGCCAAACAAATATTTGTGACAATGCGGGAATTGATTTAGCGACCAACGACTCCGAAGGCAGTAGCTTCGCCACTGATTTGAGCTACTAAAAAAAAATTAAATACAATACTTTTGGAAATTGAAATAATGTCTCCCTAGACTACAATCACGAGTTCAAAATAAGTTATATAATATCAATGCAAGAATAACCTGTTTTCAAAATATAAACACGGATCTTTACGTTTTTGATGATATTATATCATCAAGGATATTGCAGATAATTTTGTTTGCTACTAACAGGTTGTATAAATGTTTTAATAAATACGTATAAATAGGTGTTAAACTTCATAGATATAAAAGAAAATGTGATATAGGATGTAAAAATTGTAGTTAAGTATTCATGAACAATGTAACTATAACATAGTTAGGTGGATTGATTGCATCACGTGTACATTTTACTTATCTCTTGTAATGTAACTGATAGGGTAATAAAAATGAGCGACTGTACATACACTGTATGTAGATTAAGGTTTTTCTAAGTAAGTTATCTCAAAATAAAAGGAAAATGTACTTTCCAAACAAAAGAGAAATAAACTGGTTTCTAAGTATATCATTTTTTCTTTCATTCGTAAACATATGTGAAAATTATTTTTTCTCAATTTTCTACACTTCTTCATAATTTACTACTTTACATGTTTACACACAATACATATGTATATTTTTTTACACATATGTATGAAGGGACTGAGAACACAGTATAAAGAATTAGTATTTATGTGGACAGTTAGAACTTTTACTTAGCTAAGATCCGCGACAAGCAAACAAAAACAGAAAATTAATAATGTGTGTTTTTCTACTAGATGAAGTGGATTTACAGAGATCTTAAACTAAATCTTACCGAAAAACGGCCATCAGCAACTCTCCACCTTCCAACCACTATCAACAACACCAAATACACACTACAACTTTTCCACCTTGCAAACGACACCTGTTACGAGTCATCATCAGGTATAATAGACTCTATGGAATTTTTATATTTCACAAGTACATTTTGGATAGTTTAAATAACTAAAAACCTGCAAATTTTTGCGAACAAGTAATACATGCTATATGTTAATAATTGTGCAGAAAATATATAATTTTGAAAGAGATTAATGTTTTGTACATTAATTACTCACATATTATTCACATAATTATAATCATAACTTTTTAGTTTGTAAATGCACGCTAATAGCATACAAATAATATTTGTGCAAAGTTACTGCAGACATGTGGAATATTCACTTATTATTATGAAATCAAACGAGCAAGCGTGTCTCCTCAAGGAAAGAATGCGTTATACGCCTTTGAGATATATACATAGGTATAGATATATGAAGTTTGTTATATCGACTTGATGGTCCTTCCGTTCTAAAAGTTCAAAATCGTTAAGAGAACTATAAAAAGAGCTATGCTTGGAGTTACTCTTTAATATACCGGAGAAATATATTCCTTGACATACGTCTCCGATTTACCAAACGGAAATGGCAATGTGTTGGTAACTTTTGGAGAACAAAACATCTTTATAATGGACGAGTGTTGTAGTAGAGAACGCGTCATGACAAACGTAGTGTGGGACGCTTCTGGCTAAATGTAATGGTTTCGGCGAGTATAATGTCAGTCCTTTCTGTCTAGATTGATCGAATATCCTCCGCCTTCCAAAATCCGCCTGACAAAACTTGATGCGTGTAGCCGAAGGTCAGAGTAGATGGCAAGTCTTGGGTTTAGTCTATGTTTATAAGTGAATTACCGCAGTCTCATGTTAGCCTTTTATTATATTTTACATAATTGCAATCAATTACATATTATTTGTCTAAATTAATAATAAGCTTGTTGTATACACAATCTATATCATCGAATCAACAAACGCTGAGTAAATTAAATTACCCGATTAAGTAATTAAAGCTCGGATGGAAACGGAACTTGGGAATATCGACGAGCAGAATTCCTGTGTATGTTGCAAATGACATTATTATTAGTCTATGACGAACTTCAATGGATGGTAATTATATATGAATTTAATAATGTAATTTACATATTATATGTATGTGTTTATTTACTTCGCCGGCACAATTATCTAAAGTGTGTCTTGCCTTCCGGTACAAAAACTCCTCACTGGGTCACTCACCTTCACGTTGGACTGCATTCTACCAATTGCCTACTTGTGATTACTGCGTCGTTCCATTGATACCTGTAGCGACCGACCCATCGTCGATCGGACGGTATTCCCAAGTATGCCCATTTGGCTGCACGATTTTTTCTCATCCTCTCCAGGTAATCAAGCCAACGGAGCTGTTGTTTCGCCGTTATGTAGGTATCGAATACAAACTCTTCGACTTAGTATTTTTAAATGGTTATGGTGTAGAAAAATGAATTTTGTTACTTTATAACGTTCTAAAGTTGTAGAATAAAAAACAAAGTTATATATTTAAGGGTGCGATCGAAAAGCTCAACTTAATTAATAAAAGCTTAACCTTTTCAATATACAATTATCATTACATTTAAAAGAAATGCATAATTCTCGACAACATACGACAATGATATTCATATAAACTAATACTTTTCATTTAGTAACGCAGCCACTGTGGTGTCGTACCCATTCTCTGAATTTCCATATCTAAATGGAAAACGGCACTCCACAATCAATTTCGCTCTCACAATCCATTTGAAAACTGCACCTGTACCTGTATGTGGGATGTAGAACTTTTTGTTGTTTCACGTTGAAATTGAAATCGAAATCTATGGCCAATAACTCTCAAATGTAAGTGTGATAGTTAGTTTTTAATGTAAACTTTATTTCGAATTTACTTAAAATGACAAAAATAAAACACATAAATATAAATTACTATATACAAAGAGAAATACACAATAGATTCTTGAGTTTTTTTATAACACAACATTCTTAATAATATAATATTTTTTATAATAAAATCTATATTTTACATATCATCAATCCACTGCTGGACATACATACGTAGTTCATCTCCAAGGCATGCCTAGGTTGCGTGACTTGTAGGTGAACTAAGTATTATTATCTTTTATTTACATAATTTTCTCTTAATAACAATATTATTAATATAAAAAAAAATAAAATCTATAAAAATAATATTATCATTAGGGTTATTAATCCTTCATGGCGGGATAAACCAAGCACACGAAGGATTATGCTTCCAAGGAAAGGAACCTTCTCACGATCCTAGCCGTGCACAATATGGCTGCTTTTTGAATTTTTGGCGTCCAAATTTTTACCGATAAGTCCATTCACAGAGACCACTATGGGTACAATGACAGTTGAATCAACGTGCCACATGGCGGAAATCTCATGCGCGAGGTCTATGTATTTTATTTGTTTATCTTTTTCCGCTTTAATAAGATTCTCGTCATGCGGAACACTAATATCAACTATCATTGCCTCGCGTGTAGTTCGATCCACTATCACAATATCAGGCTTATTGGCAACAATGTGCCGGTCCGTGATAATGGATCGATCCCAGTATAATGTTGCACGACTGTTTTCGAGAACTGACTTTGGATCGTATTTATAATAAGGCACCTCCTGCTCGCATAGGTCGTATTTAATGGCAAGCTGCTGATGCACAATTCTGGCTACTTGATTATGTCTGTGCAAATACTCCCCGTTTGATAGCTGGGAACAACCGGAAATAACATGCCTCAGTGACTCTCCCGGGTGGTGGCACGCTCGGCATATATCAGCCGTGCCGTCTCTCATGATGTATTTCCGGTAGTTATTGGTTTTTATAACTTCGTCTTGTATTGCACAGACAAAACCCTCGGTTTCACCGAAGAGATCACCGAATTGTAACCAATGTACTGAAGCTGGTTTATCTACATCAGCACTAGCTAGAACACGGCGAAAACGGCCATGCAACTGCTTGCCACTCCATACACTGACGCGATCTGCTCATTACAGGAGGTGGTTGCCAGTTCTCTGCTGCCATATTAAGCGGGGTTAAGTATTATTATTATTATGTATATACGATCTTCAGTTAAAGATATTCCATTTCTCCTAGTCCTGCACTCCATTTGGCCAGTCCCACACTAAGTTTTACAAAATGCGATCTCCACTTCAGTGGTTGTCAGTTTTTCGGCAGATATGTATAACCTAAGCCTAAAGCCTAAAATTTTGCTTATTATATATATTGCTTAGCTAAGATGCGCGACAAGTAAACAATAACAGAAAATTAATAATGTTTGTTTTCCTGCTGGATGAAGTAGATTTATTTGGAACTTAAACCAAAAACTTACCGAAAAACGGCCAGCAACTCTCCACCCACCAACCACTATACACAACACCAAACACACACTACCACTTTTCCACCTTGTAAACGACACGAGTCCAACATGAGGCCTCTTCAGGTATAGTAAACTCTACGGAAGACAACTGAAAAAGTTTCTTTCGATTGTCTTCCGTAGAGTCTACTACACTAACAGTTTGTTTGCTTGTCGCGGATCTTAGCTAAGTAAAAACTTTTGACTGTCCCCATTTTGCTTATTGTTTTTGTATACATACATATGTATATAATTTAAACTTTTGACGAAAGTTCCTTAAATTTCTCAAATACATACTCCTTTTTCAGTTCGTTTACCAGATTTGCTATAAAAAGGTTATACAAGTGAACATCATAAAATTTACTTTGTATCAAATTTCGTTGTTTCGCACCAAACAGCGAATCCGGCGAAGTTGCCGCAATATTAAGCGATGTTCAATAAATTTTCTTTTCTACAAGTAAAACCCTATCTCGTTAACTAGAAGTTATTCAAGCGTAACATGAACTTTCGAGTAAATGTAGCATGTGTTTAACCGCGGCCATAATTCCAGCGTAACAACCTTCCACGAGAGGGAGATAAGTCGAAGTTTTCGGCAGGGAGCGTACTCCGACGGGTTTATCGCACGCACGTTGTAAGAAATTTTAATGAATGCGCTACACTTTGTTGAGAGATTTATTGTATTTAAATGTTGCTGCTTTACCTAGAGTCTAGAGTTCGTTAGAATATCTATATTTTTTGTGGGTAAAACGGTCATAATTTGTGAATGGTGCAGTAACTAGATTATTGAAGCGCGTGAAGTGCTTGATTTAGGAAAAGCTTGCCTTTGCTATAGTCAAAAAAATATATAGTATTTAGTGTTATTATATGAGTAATGATACGGCAAACGCTAGGATCAGTTATTTGAGCATAAAAAAAGTTAACTGTTTTTGCGTTTTAGATGATATATTGCGTTATAGATGATGATAATTCGTGAATTAATTGTATCTCTGTAATAATTTATATATATTTTAGTTTAATATCGAAAAATTGATTCTACTGAATAAAGTATTCCAACTAGAGGACTTCTTATGAATTTGTGTACCCAATTCAATACAATATATATCTACAATAATATTAAATTCATATTCTAATATATTAATTGAAATAATCTTCATGAGTGATAGAATATTTACAGAGTTTTGTGATTTAAAGAGAGAATTTCGTGATACCTACCTCAAAAATTTATCAGCAAAGTTTATTTCAATATTTTATAATTCTGTTATATGATGTATTATTAAAAAAATGACTAGCAATATATTTAACATTTTTGACTAGTAGGTGGAATCAAACCCAGAACCGTAATCGTAATCTCTAATCTATTACTGCTCCATTTATAAGTTTATTTTTCTGTTTCCTTTACCATTTCACTTTCCCACTCTTTAGTTATACTTTATTAAAGAACCCTTACATCAAATTAAAAATAATCCCTTAATCCCCTTAAGTTTAAAATTTTCCACTTTAAGTAACACGTTGAAACACCATTAAGTATTCTTAAAATAACGAAATTTTAAAAGCCAAATTTGGTTTCGTGGATAGATCGTTTGAAACTGTACCGGCACCTTGATTTATTGGCCTTGAATTCCCTGTCACGGCTAGAGACTAACTTTACTAATTAAGGGAAAGATTAATTTCTTTTTACCCTTAAACAATTCCCCCTTCAAACTTAAATTATTATATTTAATTTTCTTATGGTGATGAAAATTTTATATGAACTATTTTACATTTAAGCATCAAATCGAAACATCCAATTTCAGTTTAGCATTATATATATAGTCGTATATTAATGTATTTCCATTTAATAAAAATATAATAATAACGGCTACTGTTTTACGACGATGACCAACTGGCTCAGTGGTGGGGCTCTTCGTCCGCGGAGTCAATCGTCGCGGGTTTGATCCGTATTGGAATAAAAATATGTAAGGATTTCAAATATTTATTTCGAGTCTGGTAACGCTGCTAATTGGCATTGGACAAGCGTGGTGGGTTAACGTGTGTTCCTCCAGAAATGGAGAGGTCCGTGCTCAGTAGTGGGACATATATGAGCTGTTAAAAAAAAATGGTTTACGACTGATGGATATAATACGAGTTGCAATTACATCAGCCAGCGGCAGTACGGTACCGTAGATAAGCCCACTTTAAGACCCTTCATTTAGCCCGGTTTTCAGCTCCACGCATCAACTTTCTTTTTATAGCACAGTAGGCAAACGAACTTGCGGGTCATCTGGTAGTAAGTGATTATCGCCACCCATAGACATAAGCAGCCCTGCGTAGATGCGTCGCTCTATCTTGTCATAGTGTCCCACACAGTCTCCACTCTGATTTTTATATATTTTTATTATTATTATTATATACGACTTGGGTCGCCACTCGTCACGTCCTGATACCCACAAGGGGGGGGGAGGAGCGACGAATGGAGACCTTTTCGCTACGATAAACGTGAGAGGAAGAATGGATGAAAAGATGGATGATTGTGAAGGAAGCAAGAAAGGTGTGTCGGGATCGCAGCTGATGGAGATTTGTGGTATCTGTTTAACCCTACGGGAAAACAGGCGTGAGGATATGTATGTATGTATGTTGTTTAATTGTGATGGTGATTATACAATATAGTTTGAATAAGGCGTATAAGCGAAGTGGTAGAATAAAATGCGTGCATCGTGACTTTTTAAGTTGACTGAAAAAGTCCATAGAAGGTTTTAATAGAATAGCCACCAATTTATCAAGACGTAACTTGATAAGTTGACGAGTTATATATTATATTTCAAGACATTTGAAGTATCGAATTTTACTTGACACTGGCATAATATTATAGTTATAACTAATTGCTATCAAAGAAAAGAAAAGTGCGATAGTTTATTATAAATAAAGGCAAGTAATGCCATTGCAATGCATATGTCACTGCGGATGTCAATGGGCGATATTGATTGATTTTCCATCACACCGGCTTGTTAGCCTTCCTATTCCATAAAAAATTGAATAATATTTAGTGTGTTTTTGGGCAATGAGAAAAGGTAAGAGGTATGTCAGTAAATTACCATATATAATACTTATAAATATGTTTATACTGTTATTGCTAGTATACTGTTGAAAAGTTGAGTAACTTTATAAATGTTATGTATTTTAATGAGAAACTTCTGTCATGTTATAATGTAAACGAAAATGTGGGCCTTCAATAGTTAATGATGGATTGAACGTAAGTTATTATCACGCAATATACTCATTTGCTACCGCCTCTAATCTCAGTTTGCAGTGTAGTTAGTTTCTCATTTAAGAAACTACGCTAGCGTACAACTACTCGAAATTAGTGTAGACTGAAGGGAATAATGAACTGTGAGGCAATGCTGTATAATCCCGCTATTTGTTTAATAGCACGACGCTCTTTGAACATCTTGATTTAATAACAAATCTGCATGAAATAACACATTACAGCTAATATTTAACCCCATTCTAAAATAATGATTAAAAAATTAAAATAAATAATAAATTAAATGATATTGTCTCGACAATAAAAAAAGCTGAACTCTTCAAAAGTAAAGTACGGGTATTTTTTACGTCTTCTTTGCAGGGTAAGTTTATAGTGTACTGCGTAGTCAAAATTAATCTATATATATTTTTAAATTAGTGTAACTATATGTATTATAAATATTTGTACAATATATCTATATTCTAAAATTTATTAATTTATATATACGTATGAATATTGTTTAGTTTTTGTTTTTGTAGTTTAGTTTTTGTGTGTTCATCTTCCAAACAATTTTCTTTGCTCCGCCTGAAAGTCGACTGGAAGAGAAAGTTAAGTTAACGCCTGATATACGAACTAAATAAATTTACTTATAATATTATTGTAACAATGAATATTAAAACTATTATATTTAAAAACCTCGAAACAGATGCATTAAGCATGCAGTTAGTAGCGACATTTCTTGTTATATTGTAGTTATATACACTAGGCGATATTTCATGTCATCAAATATAAACTGACATGAGTATTTTAATATACATCAAAATATATATCTGTACTTAAGGCTCACGCAATAAGAACAATTTTTTACCAAATACTGACATTGATTTATCTAAAATATTTCTTCTTTCAATTGGAAATCCCTTGCAAATATTATTTAAGCTCTTGAACAAAAAGATGTAGGGAAATACGAGAGTTTTAGAAGTAAAGGGTCTCCACTCTATTGTATTACGGCTGTGTTTCCAAAAAACCCTTCGGCCATCGAGTTACACAAGCAAACTTTCGAAATGAAAAATTTTATTCTCTTTCTTGGAAATTTGCGAATGTCGCAATAATTTCCCGAAAATGTGTCAAAACTTTTCTTTTAAACAAAAAATATTGTACTTGCCGTGGCGGCGGGTTTTTGATAAAAGAGGTCAGTTGGAAATGGCCTGATATTTTCGCTTGTTGCATGCCTTAGTAAAGAAAAAATAAATGTAATTATGAAATAATTCTTTGTAATCATCAATTTTTATTATTTATTGAAATGTTTTCTTTTTATTCATTCATTGGAAAGTTAGAAATCTTCATTACTTTATTTATTTATTTACTATTATTTTTGATATTACAAAAGACAAATTTAATAATAATAATACAATAAATATAAAAATAATTAAACAAAAATGACATAGGTTTCCGTCTATTTTTTTTAAATGTTGAAAATTGTTGGCAAATTTTTGTTTGTAGCAGGAATTGTCTATAATGGCCAGCCCATCACCCGCCTTGTCCAAGAAAGTGACTCTCGTAGAAAGGAAAAAAAGGTATTGCTATAATCACCACGCTTAACGAGTAGATTGGAGATCAAAGATTTGTATTTAATACTCAGGTAGATACTGCTGCCAATTTGCTAGTATTTGCTCCCACAGTGACCTCATAGAAATGAATTAGGATGGACCTGTTTTGCATCAAGAACCACACAATAAAGTCTAAAATATTTAACCTCCTCCGCCCCGAGGTCTCCTCTATTGGAAAAATTTGATATATTTGTATTATTTATACCACAGTGATATCTTTAAATTAATCCATATGATAATACAGCTTGATGTCTGACTATACTTTAAGAAATAATACCCTTTTTTTATCATAGCGCATTAATAATAAATTGTGTTATTTTCATATATTAGTTTTAATCAATCAATCAAAGATTATAGTCATTAATAAATAACGTTTGGATAAATATTTATGAACTTTAACCGTACTCACTAAAAAATCTAAATCGGCAAGGAATAACATTTATTACTATTCAATATGCTACAACAGTGAGGAGATATTACGAGTTGTACCTATGTATGTACGTACGCACATCGAATTCAAATCAACCACAGACCCGCTTTCCACTTGATGGAGTTTTGATGTCATCCTTTTGCAGCTTTTGCTTATTGCATGTTCATTGATAGGGGCTTACATACATACGAGGAAAGTTAATGTTTTACAAAAATCTAATTGCTCTCAATTTCGTTTTACTTTATATTGAATAGAAACAAAACAAACTTATATAGAAACAATTAAATACTTGATAAAATATCCCCCCCCCCCCCAAATAGTCAGATTAAAAGGCCCACCTTAGTAATAAATTAATTACAAGTATAAATTATAATAAATAAATTAGTAACAAGAGTAATAAATTAGTCAAAACGCCAATAGCCTAATTGTTTATATTAGTATAACGCTTAAAATCATAAGGCAGTGATTTCGATTCTACAATTGTACTATTAAAATGTACCATATTTATCTAGCACATGCATTATATAGCTTATTTGAAATGGTAACTGAATAAGAACTGATAATAAAAAATCTAATAATCTTTATTTTTTAAAGATTAATAGATTTTTTATTATTAGTTACTATTAGATTTTCTGTGAAATGTATGCTATTTTAAAAATATTCAGTTACTACATTCTTATTACTTACATGTTTGTAAAAATTAGAAAATGCACGTATGTTTATATTATATACATTATAAATAACATTTTTTTAGAGAGAGAGAAACTAGCAGGTAGGTGATGCAAAGTAACAACGTCACCTATGGACTTTTCCAACAACAAGGCTAAGGCCAGATCATTGTTTGCCATGATAAAAAAGGATTAATAATTAGAGAGTAAAGAAAGAAAAAAGAGATGGGGAGAGAAATCAAGCCTTCGGCTCTCGTGCGGCCAAACCATAACAAAAAAGATACATAGAATAGTCCTTCCCGCATAAGCCGTTTGGTTCATACCGGAGCATGACTCGAAATGCACGAAAATAGAACATTCCTATCAAACACAGCAACAAAAAACATTATTTTAGGAGGTTTTCATTGAAAATTTATAAAACAAAAATATTATTTCTTCCTTATAAATATTATAAAATATAAATACAATTTGTTTTGTATTTTTTTTAACCTTTTCTTTATATCCGTATGTCATTAAATGTTCAATACCTAATATGTACAAATGAAAACCTACCAAATATAATGTAATGTTTCACATGGAGATTATACAAATAAATTAAAATAGACGAGAACGCTGAATAAACAAAGTGCTTTGTTCAATGAGGTTCATTTGCTTTCATGGTGTAAAACTCGCACCTATTTACTAAATAGCTTAATGGATGAAACGGTTTGATTACTGAGGAATAAAGTACTGCGGAGAATCAAGTTCTATATCATTTATGTTAAATACAATGGCATATTTTAAAAAATATACGCTTACTTTATTTTAAAAAATTAAAATTTTTAAATTACTTTTTTATTAAAGAGCAAACGTGTAAGCGAATTAGCAGAGCGGCGTAAAGAAAGTGGAAAAGCTCACGATCATAAGATTGATTTTACCTATTAAGGAATTATTGAGAAGACCGTTATTTTTTAACACAAACATTATTCACTTTATTCGGCAAACTTGGTAAATATCATGACAACGAAAATGTTTAAAATGTAACACACATAGTTAATGGACAACGAAAGAAATAATTTGGTATAAGTTTATAATAAAAACACTGCTTCTCTTCGTTCTTTATGTTTTAAAAAGAAAATTCTTTTTAAGAATGAGCGTTTGTGTTACATATATACACAAACACTACATAAAAATCGTTACATAAAAATCATGTGTCACCCTAATCGCTAATCTACCAACCGATTTCAATGAAATTATTTAAATGTGTATGGTTAGTTGAATCGTCTACTAAGTATTCCCTTGCTGAATGTATATGCAGTGTCACGACTTAACGAAGACGAAGTCTCAGAAAAGTGGTAACCAATCTATTTGAAGATATATGACCACGATAACTTCGTCAGGAGTTCTTTTTTTTAGTCGTCACTACTAAAAAGAAGAAAGAACAGTTAATTCAAGCTTGAAAGAAAACATATGTACGTTTAAAACTAATAAGTGACGATTAATATAAATTGCGGTATACATAAAAAGCGGCCTTCAGCAAGACGACGTCTACCGGGGACCACTAGTAAACAATAAAATTATACTAACCATGACATTATATAATACCGAATCGATATATAATGTCAAATAAGATAATAATGTTTCTTTACATTTCATGACATTGAGTAACATAATTAAGTACATTACGAGGTTAAATTTATCAAAGTTTCCGTGCACAGCTATCAATGTATTATTGACCTCTTATAGCAATGACTTCCTATCGTCCGTCCTTCATCGGATTAATGCAATCAGCAAGCCCCAGATCGCAAATCTGGCACGTCCCACCGCTTCATGTCACTTGTCTTGTCCACAGCTATTTAAGCATTTAATGGTCGTATGGTATAACCTCCGCCTGTTTACATCGATTTCGAAGTATAAAACAATTTAAAGCTGACGTTAAATTTGATTTACTTAAGAAAATCTTTTAATTTATATACACGTCTCTACTTTTAATTACTGTATATTAAAATTAGAGACGTGTACCTTTATATAATGTGTAAGTGAACATTTCCCTGTATTTATTTTTTATATGTTTTTTATATTACTATAATATATATGTTATAGTTTATATTATTTTATTATATTTTATTGGCTTAGAGTGGTTTTGAACGTAAGAAAAAGCAAAAAAAGGCACATTCGTTTTTTTTCATAAAGTAGTTTTTATTTATATTTCATTACGTGGTATGTTCATTAACACAATATTATATTTATTTTCCTTTCATAGTTCAGGTAAACTAGAAGATCGACATAGTCTTTCGAATTAGCAAACTATAGTGCCAATGGGCTGATCACGTTTGACTGTGTGACTACCAAACGTTGGAGCAGACGAGTGCTGAAGTGGAGACCGCACCTCGGCAAACTTAGTGTGGGACGCCTCCTGGCCAGATAGTGCCACGATCTGCGCAGGGCAGTTGACAGAAACTGGATGCGTGAAGCCCAAGATCGGGCTAGGTGGCGCTTCTTGGGGGAGGCCTATGTCCACCAGTGGACTACCGCAGGCTGTATACGTAACCTAGAAATATCTCCTACCCCATCGGTAAACAAGTTTCGGGGGAATCGCACCGTACTCCATCGCCACTCATTCAGACAGTAGGGATGAGACTTTTATTTGTGACGAGTTAAAGGATAGTCGTATTGGTTTCCTTTGCATACGTTTTATATTATTTGTAAGTGTGAATAACTTTTCAAATACATATATAAACTTTTTATTATATATTTGAGATACGTTGGTTGAAAGTAGGGTATCAAAAGTATGTTTCAATGCAATATTCGTAATTTTCTCATACATATATACATACATATCATCACTCCTGTGTTTCATAAGGATAAGCACAGACCACAGATCTCATCTACACTCATCACTCATCACTGGAATTTTTGACCAGGTCTTTCATAAGAATTTCGGCAATTTCATCAAGGTATGTTCTCCTTGATCTTCCGCTATCGATCCTTTCATGCACATCCGCAACTAATCTTTTAATGTACCGTAAACATCTAGTATTTCATTACCATTATGATACATGTATCTTCTTATGCTTTGAATGATATGAAGACATTTAAAATAAAATGAAGTCAATTATACAAGTCATCTCTATAATCTACACCGATCATGAAATAATTGCCATCAGCACATCCGTCGGATGCAAGTCACGTTCTCATCGTGACAGTCGAGTTAAACGAAGCCAATTTGTAGATCAATATCCCTTTGAACATATCTCTAGCACTGCATTTCTTAAGAAATTGTTTTTAATTCTTACACTGAGATTAATTTTAAATACTTGAAAGTCAAGTGTTATTTTATATAAAAATAGTATACTCTTAATTCATCAATATTTTCGAATTCTTTTCGACGGTATATCCATTATTTTTTGTAATGTATTGTATATTATTACATTAATAATAATATATTAATTCGGGGAAAAAGTCTTTTCGCATATAGTATGTATAAACTTGCAATGAAATTTCTTTAGCCGTACTCTATGGAATTAACTGGCTGATTTTGATATTATTAAAAACGTTACTTTTTGAAAAAGAAACAAATTAGTAAAATCTTGTTTCCAGCTATTTTTATGTGTTTTGCTTTCTATTATAAAATTATAAAATTTTATTATAAATATTATAAAATTTTATTAAAAAATTTTTTTCTTTTTTTTTAATAAAAGTTTACAACGCAACGCAATCCGCAAAAAATATTTGCAACATTTATGGACCTAGTGAAGTGTCAGTAAGAGAAGCGCAAAGTTGGCTTAAGCGTTTTCGATCCGGGAATTTTAATATCAAAGATGCATCTCGCTTTGATCGCTCTGTTACGAATAAAACGCCGCCATTTTTGAAAAAATGTAACAATATCGGCATATCAATAGTTATGACCTAGCTAAAGAAGTGAAAATTGACCACAAAACAGTTTTGACCCATTTGAAAAAAGCTGGGTATACAAAAAACTTGATATTTGGGTGCCACATGAGCTCACTGAAAGAACCCTAATGAACCGATCTCATTTGCGATTCTTTATTGAGACGTAATGAAATCGAACCGTTTTTAAAGAGAATAAATAAATGGTGCTGAAAAGTGGATCACGTAGGACAAGAACGTGCGACAAAAGTCGTGATCAAAGGTCAGTCAGGCCCCACAGACTGTGGAAAAACCAGGTTTAACTCGCAATAAGGTGATGCTGTGTGTATGGTGGGATTGGAAGGGCGTTCTTCATTATGAGCTTTTACCAGTGAGCAGAACCATCGATTCGGATCTCTACTGCTAACAACTGATAAAATTTAAGCAAGAATTGAGAGAGAGTGGCCGAAACTGATCAATAGATAGGGCATTCATCACTAAAACGCTAGACCACACTCATTTTAGCCACTTAGCAAAAATTAAGAGAGTTTGACAGGGAGGTGTTAATGCATCCGCCATACAGCTCTGATCTTGAACCTTCAGATTTCCATCTGTTTCGGTCTCTGCAGAATTCTTTAGCATTATTTTCAATCCAATAAAGGAAGTATAAACTAGAAAATTACTGTTTATCTTTTATTTCGTTCTCATTGACAAACGGTATATTCCTTTAATAATATATCTTAAATTAGAAAAATACAGATTTCATTAAAAATGCAGAAAAATAAATATAGAAATGAAAATATAGGGAAAACCTTTCCGCTTCTGTACTAGTGAATTGGAATGACACAGTATTGGATTGCGTCCTAGATTTGTATACACCGGGTTGCGGTGGGCAGATATTTTATGTCCCAGTTCGGCAAATCCAAGGACCCACATAGATTTACTTGCCTACTTGCAATATAGCAATAAATATATTTCACTTTTCGGGTATTTATTTCAATTTTATCCTATTTCCTTATAGGTTTAAAGTAATAATATAAGTGAATATAAATAAATATAAGTTTAAAGTAATAATTGTTATAAAGTTCTTTATTCCATATTTTTTTATTTCCCCAACGTATATAAAATATATGTGTACCACTTCTGGGCACTGGTCAACTCCGATTATTGTTGAGTTTGTAAAAAAATGACCAGCTTATCATCGCTTTAGTTTGCAAACCGGAAACCTATATCAGTAATTTTGGTTCTCCGGAGATTTCTTCGTTTCTTATTTTTAAAGATAAAGGAGTAGGCGTGTCATCTGATGGAAAGTAATCAACGCCACTCACAAACATCCGCAGTGCCTTAAACATTACTTCTGCGTTGCTGAATTTCGAATGATATCCACCATAGAAACTCCGAGTATAGACCTTTAAGCGACATTGGACTTGAAGTGTATTTGTTATGTTTGTAATGGTATAAACAAAACGGTTCACTATTACCAATTAAGCACAAAATTCCGAAAATAATGTCACCATAGTAAAATTTTCACGTCATCGAAATTAATTTACACTACAGTGTATAATTAAATTGACACTGATAGCGATGGATTCTAAATTAATGTATTTTAACACAGAAATATTATAGTTCGCCACGAAGAACCATTCCGGAATGGCTGAATATTTTTCAGCCATGTATTATAATTTATTTATTAATTTAATCACTATATGATATAAAGGAAGACTCACTATCAAAAATATAAACGAATAGATTCTCTACCATTCAAACTTGAGGTTAGTTGGAAAGATATCATACGAATATATAAGAATAGGTACAAACAAAATATACATGTACTATACATAATACACAAATGTCTATCTATATATTAAAACAATTATCACGGAGAAGGGTGCGTTAAGAAGGCAGAGATTTTAAGCAAAAGTTGTGTTATAATTATTATTATACTACTACTTATTATAATTGCTTGGAGCTTTTTTATGTCAAGGAAAAGCACGTTCTAGAGTGTCTGATATTGTGAAAGAATTACAAATAATGAATATACATGACTTTGAAGGTATTTTTCAACATAATGATTTTTTCCCACAAAGAAATAACAAATATGTTCTTGAGATTGTTAATAATTATTTGGATAACTGTGCGCATAAAGAAAAGAAATTTCTTTTTTATAGTTGGTGGTTGAATTTCCGCTTCACAATAAAAATATTATACTTATAGCCTACAAGTATTTATTCCAAGTATTTCAGAAATTTTCGCCTTGGGAAAACATGGTGAGTTTGAATAAATTTCCCGTGGGTTTAATGATCACTCCATTCAGGTAAATCGGAAGGCCCCATGCTTATTAGCGAAATATATATATGAACTTTAAAAAACATTAACCCAGTAGCATAGCGTATATTTATCTCGCACATAATTCTAAACGATTGGTGAAAAAAAACCCGACGAATACGTGCGCGGTTTATTATTTTTATTTTTAAACAAAAGTATATTTGTGCGTTCACATTTTTTTCTGTTCTAAAAGCCTATATACGGGTATTTCTAGAACGTTTAAACAGAAATTGATGACCGATTGAAGCTTTACTGGGGGAAAATTCTATTGAAACAACAACTAAACTCAATTAAAAGTTGGAAAGCCTTTGAAGCCAGTACTGTTTTGCCGATGTTACAACGGTCTGAAGGAGTCTGCTAAAAGAATTAAGTTCTGATTATTTCACTTAATTAATACTATCAGATTATCGTTGTTTATACTAAATGATCTCTCTGTACAGCTCATAGCCCAGTGCTGGACATGGCGCCTCCCCAATTCTGGCGGAATAGACATTAAATTTACCACGCTTATTCATGTTGAATTAGTGAGGCACCCAGACTCGGAATAAATACATTTAGGCGACACAATATTGGTCTCGAAGCAGGAATCGACTCCGTACGACCATTGTCAACGAAAAGGTTAACCCCACTGAGTAAATCAGGTCGTTACACTTTTACAATTATATTTTACGAACAGATTTATTTTCATATTGATGTTTTCTTAAGCTAGAAATAGGCACAGGATAGAAGAAGACCATCCCACCTATCTTCATACTAACGACTATGGGAGTTGAAACAAGAAGATACACAATACTTCTCAAATTTGAGGGAAGCCAATGTCCAACAGTAGACTTTTACGACTTCATTAATGATAATGATGATAAAAGATTAAACAATATGTTTATGCTATAATTGTATTTTACTCTAACAAAAATGTTAGATTTGTTTCTTTATGCATAATCAACGTTGGGCAGATGCATAGATGCACCACAGGGAGGAATTTGTCTTGTTTTTCGTTTTATGACACTCCAAGTCATGCCAATTTGACATTTCGTTGAAGGAATAATAATGTCGCCATTTTTGCTCAGGGTAGCTGTAACCGCGACGTCCTGTGGATCCAGTTCAAAGTTAACATTGGAATGTGATCCAAATATCGATCATGACCTGCCCATCTCCACCTGAGACACCTTATCTGCAAATAAACAGAATATTTGTAATACCTCCTACAAAGTTTTATGTTAGAATTTTTCGTAGTCATCAGTTGATAAAAACTTAAAGTTGTTGTCATTGGTTTAATGAATTTTGAAATAAACTCCATCTTTGTTATTTATTTCAGTGAAATAATATCCACCTCACCGAGAGAGTAATTAAATTGAGAGATTAATAATTATATGTTTCCCGAACTACAGATAGGTCGGGAAACCGACAGATGTCAAACAACGTTCGTCCGCTGATAAGGGTGGGATTAATTGAGTACGTGTTCAACTTTATCCAATATAACAAATTATGTAATAGTAATTATTTCTATGAAATAATTACATGAAAGTTTTAAGGTCAGGTAGATTTATATAGCACCGTTTTTATCTCACATATAATATTTTTTGTGGAGCACGAACATAAGTTATAAATTCTTCTTCATCTTCTAAGAGTACCTCTCCGACTTGTGAAGGTTGGCAGTCAATTCAGCACAGCAGTTCTGAAGCATTCGCTATCCCGGTCCACCCCTGATATTACGTAGCCAAGACTTTCTTTTTCGACCAACTTGTCTTTTACTCGCAACTTTTCCCATCATGATCAGTTGCAACAACTTGTACCTGTCATGTCTCATGATATGACCCAGGTAAGTTATATATAATTTTAAAAATTAATAATTCTTCAGATTTACAAAATAATCAAGTTATTATTATTTTGTAAATCTGAAGTAAAGAATTATTTAACTGCATTTTTAAGGTTTTTTTTATACAGCCCATATCTACTATTGGGAACGGCCTCCCCATTTCTGGCGCAATGGACATTAGCCTACCACGCTTCTCAAAAGCTGAGTGGCAGGATATCTAGACATCAAACATCTAAATGTTTCCAGCTCACAATGCACACCCAATAAGGTGTATTTGTAAAGATACTACTCGGCAGCCAGTTTTATTATGAGAGGAAAGTGTTTACCTGGATGAGTCTGGACTATTCATGTAACAGACAATAATTTTACAAAAAATATTGATATTTAAAAAATATAATAAAATGTACTCGTCACGTACGTTCCTAAAATAATTTCCTAAAAATGTTTGCCAAACATAAAATTCCTGAAGGGAATGTTTGAAAAATTAGAATTCATCAAAGGTTCCGGGCGGGAATCATAAATTTCAAAGAGGGGGGTTCGTTCGCTGTGATTTCACTCGCAGTCCCTTAGTATAGCGCCAGATGCAATAAATTTTATCAATAAATAATAATAAATCACTACTGTGACACAGCCTTCAGTATTGTTAATAATTATAGTCAACTGTGCCTTTATTAGGGCACCAGGGGATTGTCTTTTAAATGAATCACATTTGGTGCTTATTGAAATGGCTAAGCAACATTTATATTTAAAATACATGTATCAGGTACGTAAAATAAGGTTATATTAAAACAACTATGTATAATTATAAATATTGTTATTATTACGGTATGAGCTACAATAAATCATGGTTTGACGAACTAGCGAAAAATAGGGTAAAGAAGTACGACCTTATTAGAGTTCCACAAACCATTTCACTATCTTTTAGAAAATATTCTACAGTTATTAAAAAGGTGCCAAATACCCATCGTTGTTTTTAAATCGTTTTCACGAAAAGTTTCATAGCATAGAAATAAAATAAAATAAATTAACCATACACTCAGTCACATGACAAACATACACACACTCGCTGACAAAAAAATACACACCTACACACACTAACACATAACTCACAAAAGCGCTGCATCGTGATTTGTAATGTAATGTAATTCTTTTTTACTATAATATTTCTTTTTGGATTGTATAATTTCGTTCATAGTTTTCATTTTTCATTCATTGTTTCAGTCTTTTATAAAATTATATTATGTATGGAAATTAGAATAATATATGTAATACATAAATGTGTCATAGAAGGGAACTGTCTGCCGTAGTACAGTGAAACAAAATTGTAAACTTGATAATGAACAATAAATATATTGTTAATGTTATTATAGGTTTTAGGACCGATTGGCTCAGTAGCGGGGCTCTCCGCTCGCGGAGTCAATGGTCGCGGGTTCGATTCCCGCATCGGAATAAATATTTATATGGATTTATAAATGTTTATTCCGACTCTGGTAACCCCTCCAATCCGCATTTCCTTTCCTGGCCCTCCCTTTCTTCTCTGTCCTTTCTTTCCTCTCCGCCAATCCACGGTCTGCCGTGCCAAATTTAATATAACTAATTTGCCGAAAAATGACGGCGTCGTGGTTCGCCACCCGTCACGTCCTTGATTCTCACGAGGGCGAAAAGCGACTAATGAGGAGCCGTTTCGCTGCAATGAATGGCAGCGGATGGAGCTCTGTGGTCTCTGCCAACCCCTGCGGGGGATAGGCGTGAATTTAATATATATAGATTATACATAATATTGTATAGAAGTGTTAGAGCCATGGTAGCCAGGTAGTACGAAAGGGCTGGCAAGACTGCGAAAGTATTCCACTTTTACAGAATATAAGGGATACCGCCGTATGTTACCACGTTCCTTATGATTTTATTTTTCTCCATTCCCATTACGATGACGACGATGAGATATATGCACCCTGGGCATATGCACCCTTCCGTATTTGCAAGCTCCAGGAATGTGCCTCGGCGATCAACCCCAATTTTTTTTCCTTTAAATCCTTCTTCCCTTCCTATTATTTACATCCTTACCCTAACGTAGGTAACGCTGTGCTCTTAATACTGTAAATTTGAGATCTTACCTTGCTTGTTTTCCTATCGCTTCCATAAAAAAAACTATAATATACATTATTTACAGTAATTGTATACTAATACAAGTAGTTTTACCTTAATGGAAGAAGAATAAAAAAAGGTTTTATGGTATTAATATAATAGAATTGCTAGTCCGCCGAATACAAATCTATATAAACCACAATTGTTGCCAAACAAGAAAACCAGTTGTCAATGGACCCGAAAATTTTAAGGGAGGTACACCCCTTTTATGGTTCAATCGAAATAACCACAAAACATTTCAAACCTATTTCCGATTCCCGTCACACTGACTCCATCACGTAAAAAGGCCCGAGACGAAGGTAAAGGCACTTTGGATACGTATTTAGAAAATATATGTACGAAGGATGAATATAAAAGGAACGACTTCAACCGTGCAGGTTTATTTCATGTTAATGTATTCTATAGTTTTATTTAGAAATCCGAAAACATTTCTTATATGTGATCGTAAAATAAATATTCTGAATAGGTAGAAACTCTAAAAAAATTAAACAAGTAAAAAGTAAGTTTAAATACACTTTGTACGGCCAATTTCTTCTTCTTCACATATTAATGAAAAGTTATGGAGTATAAACCACCGTGGAACTCCATTTCTAAGTATTATGTCTGACTTAACTTTTTTCTTCCTAGAGCACGCAGTAAAATATACTAAAATTGAAAAATTTAAATGACAGTTTTCTAGATCAGAATTTGTTCACTTGCTAAGATTCTGCGTAAATGTGTTTTACTCGTTAGATAAAGCTTATTTTAATTTATAAGTAAAAAATATGACTTGAATTATAAAGGCGCAAAAATGCACTTTTTAACGACCTCTGTCTGTATGTGACCTATATAATTTAAAAAATAAAACTTGTATATGCTTTTAAAAAAAGTTGGGTTGAACAATATTTTTGGTGTACACATTATATAATATGTTTAGCAGATGTTTACATACTCTTACAACTTTATAGAAAACTTTCATGGTGGTAACAAATGGTTCTGGCAATGTGCTTCAGTAATGTACTCCAGCCCCTTGAATTTTTCATTCCCTTGTGGCCCGACATCTAAGCATTACCAAAATTGCGTCATATTTCTTTTCTCAACACATTCTACGCTGGAAAATAGTTAAGGGAATTGCTACTTTAAGAAATGTTTGCTGTCGTTTTTCGATAAGATTGAAATTTTATTATTGAACTTTATTGGAGCGGTAGCGGAAAAAAATAATAATTAAAGATGTTTGATTAAGTGATTTGCTGTTTGGTTCCCCACAAAGAATAGAGCTACGGCCATCTACCTGAGGGTGTATATGATATTAGGCCACTGATGAGCAGTTAAAAAATAAAAGGTGCACAATCATTATGGTATTTTAAATGCTATATATATATATATATATATATATATATATATATATATATATATATATATATATATATATATTATATATATATATATATATATATATATATATATATATATATATATATATATATATATATATATATATATATATATATATATATATATATATATATATATATATATATATATATATATATATATATATATATATATATATATATATATATATATATATATATACCAATCCACGGTCTGCCGTGCCAATGGATGCGTGGCTAGGGGCGAGCCTAGTCGTAAACGTGCCGATCGTCCCGGGGTCGGGCTCCCCCGGAGACTATGGTGCCTTACCTCAGCATGCAGGGCTCTGCTGGGGCTGACCTCCATCCTCCCTTGCGGCTCGTGGGATTCACTAAAGACGAATTTAATATACCTAATTTGTCGAAAATGACGGCGACGTGGTTCGCCACCCGTCACGTCCTGATTCTCACGAGGGCGAAAAGCGACCAATGACGAGCCGTTTCGCTGCGATGAATGGCAGCGGATGGAGCTCTGTGGTCTCTGCTAACCCCTGCGGGGGATAGGCGTGAATATATAATAAAAAAAAATAATATATATATATATATATATATATATAATATATATATATATATATATATATATATATATATATATATATATATATATATATATATATATATATATATATATATATATATAATATATATATATATATATATATATATATATATATATATACATATATATGTCTCACTACTGACCACAGGGCTCCATCATTTCTGGATATAAACCCAATACGCATATTTAAGCAGATAGGTGCGAGACTAGACTCCTTTTTTTATCCCAAGTTGGAATCGAACCTGCGATCATTGACGCCAGAAGCGACAGCTTTGCCACTGGGCCAATTATATCGTAAGTTTGAATATATATAAAATATACTTTTTACTGTAACTTCAGTCAAGTAATAATTATTATTGAAAACAACAATTTATCATGTTGACATACCATGATTTATTCACATTAGTAATTCGGCTGAGTGTGTTCAACTTATAAATTATGGCTCATCAATAGGAACGACCTTCTAAGTTTCTTCGAAAACAGTCACCAATATATCGATGGCACATTACATTTTTATTCATGTCATTAATTAGTTAGATGTATAGTTCTTTGTAACTTTCTGACGTGAAAAGAAATATTTTTAACCAATTATGTTGTTATATAAGAAGAAATATAGGATGTCTGATGGGAGAATTAGGTTTTCTAACGTAAATAAAAAAGTACAAAGGATAAAAATAAAAATTCAATTAATAAAATTCAATTACTTTTACAAAGAAGAGAGTGCAGGTTTTATTATTTTTTAATTATTTCGTCTAAATGTTGACCACCACGTATGGCTCACTCTTGGATTCTAGCCATAATGTTCTGTACTATTCGCTGAAGTAGTGATGTCGGCATGTTCTTAACCTCGCGGACAATATTTTCTTTTAGTGCTAAGATGATAGTTGGTTTTGTTTCATAGACTTTACTTTTGAGATCCCATAGAAAAATGTCTATAGGTATGAGATTCGACCACCTGGGTTGCCATCGGATATCTTCGAAACGGTTAATTAATTTGTTAGGGAAGAAATCACAAAGAAGCTCCATGGTCTTTCTAGCAGTGTGAGGCGTGGTGCCATCTCGTTGAAATCATATGCGCGAATTGAAATTAAGATATTCTCTCAATATTGGCAGAAAATTATCACTAAGTATGATCTTACTGATTATTCGACCTATAAACTAGTAGTGGATAGACAGCAGCATTGACCATTACCAATCCACCTACCAAGCGTGGGCATTACGGACACACAACACCCCTCACTTGTGAGGGACTTTAATATCCAACTGCGGACCGTTACGGCTGTATCGACCATAATTATGATGATGATGTTATGAAACTGTTAAATTTTATTTTTTATTATTAACTACAGTCTCATAATATATTATAGAATACCACATTTTTATATCCTTTAACAGCCTAAAACATTTGGTTAAAAATATTATTGGCTTTGAAAACTCTACGTCGGAGATATAAAATTTATTTATTTCAAAACGTATTAAAATAAGTTTTCAAAAATAATTATAAGTCTTACTAAGCTTTATAAAATAATTTTCCGCAAAGTGACGTCTCTTAATTCTTTAATAAAATGCAATTTATTTTTTTGAAATATATATTAAATTGTTCATCCTTTTTTTAAAAAAGTTTTCTAGTAGACTTTTCATTGAATTAGAAATAACGAGTAAATGAGTTTTGGCGCGTCACACGCGAGGATATAACGTTTAAAAATTTTCGCCACTGGAAAATGAATTTCATTGCTGGCAAAATGCTGAGGTAATTTCATGGAACATTTACTTCCGTCCAAGGGTAGTGTTTACACAGCGGCTTTCAGTTGAAATACGCTTTAAAGCTAGCGGCTTGAAATTTTTGATATAACATTAGATTTGCGGGGTTAGAATAATTCATATTCCTAAGCGTATGTTTGTCTGTTGTTAATATAAATATAACCTAGAAGCATTTATTAGTATTTGTAAACAAAAACCTGATTTATATTTAATACTTTTATGTTATTTAAACTAACAATAACGAAATTAAAATTTTGTATTGGTTAATGATAAACTATTTTCAAACACGTTCATTTGTATAAATTACCAAATAAATGACTAAATTTAACAAAGAAATTACTTTAGTTCTAGTTTACTTTAACATTAATATCGTTATCAGTTCTCGGTAGTTCACTTCTAGACGTGGGATTTCCCAAGCGCGTCTTTGGGAAAGCCTACGTCTACCTAGCCTGATCTTCAGTTACACACATTCAGTTCCACACTACGTTTTAGAGACGTGGTCTGCAGTTCAACTCTCGTCTACATATTAAATTTATATAGACAGTCAGAATTTTTACTTAGCTAAGATCCGGGAAAAGCAAACAAAAATAGAAAAATAATAATGCGTGTTTTTATGTGTGTGGAAAAAGTGGTTTTGCGGGGACTTTAAACTAAATCTTACCGAAAACCCATTATCAATAACACCAAACACACACTACCACTCTTCTACAATGTAAATGACACATGTTTCGCCTCAACACAAGGTATCATGAGGTAAAGTAGACTCTACGGAAGCCGACCGCAAAGTAACGCCCGACTCCATTAATCATAATAAATGTATATTCTTTTTTCAGAGCCCATATGCATATGTCTCGCTGCTGAGCATGGACCTCTCCATTTGGAAGAAAGGACATTAACCCATCACGCCTGTCCAATACGGATTGACGGGGTAATGTATATATGTGATACTAAAGATATTTCTATAGTAAAAAAAACTTAAAATGTTCGTTCATAATAGAAAATGATTAATTATAATGTAAATTTACATATTATGTACGTTCTGCATAATATATTTATTTTATCGTAGAAAAGCATAATATTTTTTTGTAGCAGAGCAAGCAGAGTATTTTTTGTATTTTTTATATTATTTATATTTTTATAAGCAATTACAAGTTTAAATGGAAATTTATTACATGAATTAAGTAATGGCAGCCTATTTCATTACGGGTAGCCCTTAGAATCTGACATTGTTAGTTCAATTCTAGCTGACATTGGACTATTTTAATTTACCAATTTTTCATAAGTACTTTTCGCTTAGCTGTTCTAGTTAACAATAATTCTGCAAATATCCATAGCATCGCTGTTTCTTTAAAAATACACATATGTATTTTGGAATTATATTTTTGTTATATGTCATCAAATTCTTACTGTTGTTTGATTCTTACTGTCCCATAGTAAAATCCAAAATATTTTTGCAGGGATTTTCTTTTCGACAAGACTAAGCGAAACGATACAAATCGAGGGGAAAAGTATAAATATTTATTGCACAGGTGGTATAAACCGCTGGAGGATATTGGAGGATAAATTGATTGTGCGGGGTCGGTTTTCCATTTAGATATGGAAATTCTTGAAATTGTATACGAAAATTTTAGTTTCATTCTATTAGAAAAATCATGCTAATAATACAACAGTTCATTTAACATAAAAATAAAAACAGCAAAATTTCTATTCAATATTTGTGTACATATACAATAGGTAACTTTTGAAACATACTAAAAGTATGTTTTCCAGTATAGTATACTTTGAACCAAACATTATTTTTTCTAAAATGTTATATACATGTAAACAATCAGATTAACTAGAGAAATCCTCCAGTTATCGTCCGGTGCAATTAAAAAATATCAATCTTTGATAGTTAGAGTTGTGTAAGTACAACAAGAAGCAACAAATGTAACTCTTTCTTGAATTAATATTTTTCATACCTACTACGACCAACTAACTCCGGCGAGAGTGAAGAACTGCTTAAGCAAGGGCGTACTTTGTACCTAATTTTGCATAATAAAAATTCCACTGTTCCAGTAGCAGTGATTAATAATAATAATATATTTATTGTTCATTGATAAGTTTACAATTTTTTTTTCCCCGTCCGCCGAACTAGGGCGAACCCTGTACTACGGCAGACGGTTCCCTTCTGTGACATATTTATGAGTTACATATATTATTTTCTTGCTATACTTAATATAACTATGCAAATTTAAAAATTTAAAAAAAAAAAACTTTATTAAGTTATACAAACCAAAAATATTTTTTTTTACATGTGTCTGTGTCTGAATTTATTTTATTTTATTTTGTCCTACTAAGCTAATGTTTATTTAATATTAATTCTGTAGAATTATATGCTAGGTTGGATAGCCATTTGTTTATGAGTTTTTTTATTGAATTGATATTTAGATTATTAGTCTTCTCTATGCGATTTAATTTAGTATAAATAAACGGAGCCAAATAATTATATTGTCGTTGGGCAAAGCTAGTTTTAGTTGTGGGTAAAAGTTGAAAGAGTTACAAGAAAAATAGTATTATATTATATTAGTTTTCTATTCGGAGTTTATAGACATAAATAATGTTTCTTTTTATGTTGGTAGTCTTTTAGTTCGTAAACCATTTATCTGATTGTGATTATTTTTTCCTATCGCATATATGTCCCACTACTGAGCATGGGCCTCCCGATTTCTGGAGGAACGGATGTACACTCACCACGCTTAACCAATGTGGCGTCGGAGTTACCAGAATAAATATCTGTTGGCCATACATATATTTATTCCGATGCGGAATTGACTACTTTGCTACTTTACTTACTTAATTTGCCACTGAGTCAATTGGTCGTCTTGTGTTTAAAATAAGTAAACCAATTTTGTACGTTTTTCCTCTGTGTTCTTTGTGTTCCTAATTTCATTAATTACATTTATTGCATATTAAATAAATATATTGAAAAAAAAATTAAATCTATAAGAAACGAAATAATTATACTTATGTTCCTACTTTTTATTTACAATAACATTTTTAGCAAGACGAAAACATAAATTACATATAAGAGTTAATTTATTCTTTAAATGCGTTTTATCATGAAACCGCAACAATATATCAACTAACTAATATATCTCTGTGCAATTGTTATGAAAAAGTTTGTAAATTCGATGCCGCACTGCAGTAAAATCATACTTTGTAACTTACAAAAACTCTTTGGTAGTTTATTTATATAAGTAAATTTAGTGTTTTGCATGTATCACTTACATTTAATATTTCATTACAATATTTACTTTTTCTCAAACAAACAAAAGACAATAAATAGAGCAAGTTAGGAATTACTTTGATAAAATCGGTGAAAGCCAGTTAGAAAAATATTATGTATTTTCAGAAAGAAAGGAAAACAGAAGGAACAATTCTATTTGGTATGCTACCTAATTAATGGTCATGCAATAGAAACCAGAGTAACTTTGCTAACTCAGAACAAAAACCTAAGTACCAAAGTGTTAGCTGAATTGGCAATGGTTTGGTTTTATTGTCAGAAAACCTATAGCTAGAGTAGACTGCGACTGCTGGAGTGGAGACCGCGTTTTGGCAAACATAGTACGAGACGCCGAGTGGCAGAAACTGAATATGTGTAGCTGAAATTCGGGCTGGGTAGCGTAGGTTTTTGGGGAGCGATTTTGACTATATCCAACAGTGGACTGCCGCAGGTTAATGATGATAATGATAAAAACCAAAAGGTTGTAAGTTATTGTAAGATTATGTCTATGTAAAATAAAACATATTTTATTTATCAATTTCTTTATAAGTAATGTAGAGGCGTACACCTACATGGGTGTTTGAACTCGGATCGATCACGAGTACGGTTCATGTTCCTACCCAATACAAAGTTTCGAATATATAATGTATTTCATTCCAGAATAGCGGCCGTCATACACTTTCGGAAATGTTTTAAGCATACAAATTTTCCGAGAGTGTTTATCCTCCTCGCAGTGTATTTAAATTTCTACCTAAAATGTAAATACATGACACCTGTAAACAGAATCGGTATATGAATTTGTTTCGGTCACCTTTCGTGAAATTGAAATTGTGTCGTATATTGAATTAAATAGAAAGTCGTATACCAGATGAAATACTTTTGAACTAAATTTGCGGAGGTTGGTCTGCTCAGGTCTGTATTGAATATTTTTTTATTTATCCCGTTATTTTAATTAATTGTACTTAACAGAACGTTTTTTGGTTATAAATGAAACTATCTTTATAAATTAATATTTGTCTAAAAGAGACAAAGAAGAGGATACCTGTGAACTTTCTTTTATCTTTTCTGTTCCGTGCAGAGAAACCTTATTGTGAAGTGATGGTAGAAGAATAACTTTTTTTTGTTGACAGATTGATGTTTAAAAAAGAAATTTTTTATGTCAAAGAATAAATAATCTGAATTTAAATTATTTTTGTTGTATTTTTCCAAAGATCTATTATAGTTAGTACTGCAGAACGTCGTTGAAGGGTTGTTATTGAAGAGTTTTTAATGGTACCTATGACACAGGGATGCCAGCGTGGGTTATAAATGTAAAACATGTTTTTAAATATATATTTAGGTTATACCGTATAAAATCAAAATAAAGAAAATGAACTCATTAAAATAAAAAATCACCAGAACAAAATCAATTTCAATAATTTGAAATATGACGATTGGGAAGTGGAGAGTTACTGAAGGCCGTTTTTTCGGAAATATTTAGTTTAAGTTCGCCGTAAATCCACTTCTTCCGATAAAAAACACTTTATTATTTTTCTATTTTAGTTTGCTTTTCGCGGATCTTAGATAAGTAAAAATTCTGACTGTCCACATATTAATGGAATTCCGCAAAGTAACACCTGACTCCATTAGTCAATACAATAATTATTAAAAAATCACAATTAGAGAGTGCCGTTATTTTTATTATAATATAAATGAATAAAAACAGAATTCGCACGACTAAAATGTATACATATTTACGAAAACACATGCAACACAGTAAGTGATTAATGCTTGTGTGTAGATTAAAAAACACTTCTCACGGTTTTGACGCACGTTTTAAAATAGAAACATATTCCATGAAGCTCCAGTGAGAACCTCTCCAAACCGATTGCAACGATCACTCACTCTGACAGACGGGGAAGGCTATGAAGACACCAAAAATTACAAATTTTTAAAATAAAATTCCAATTTACACCATTCATCATATTGCATAATAAAAAGAATATTCCATGGCTTAAATAAGAATTTACCCAAATTAATCAATAAAAAAAAATTACGAAATTTTGAATTGAAAACTAACATTATTGGTTAATTATTCTAGCAAAATACGTATGAAGCACTGCAAGACCGACTTCAACTGGTCTATTAATGTGAATTATCTATTAATAAAATCATTTCAGATAAATAGTTATAGTTAACAAGATTGCAATTTTAACAAAATTCTAAGTTGATTAAAGGAGTCAGGCCTTACTTTGCGGAAATCCATTACTATGTTGATAGTCAGTAATTTTACCTTTAACAAAAAGGGAAAAATAAAAAGATGTGTTTTTTACTTGAAGAAATGGATTTACGGGGAACTGAAACTAAATCTTACTGAAAAAACGGTCGTCAGCAACTCTCCACTTCCCAACTATCAATAACACCAACACCAAACACACACTACCACACCAAACACACACAACAATGTACATGACACTTGTTTCGCCTTAACATAAGGCATCATCAGATATAGTAGACTCTACAGACGACACTTAACGGTTGTCTTTCCACTTCTTTCAGTAAAAAACACACGTTATTATTTCTCTATTTTTGTTTGCTTCTCATGGATCTTAGTTAGGTAAAAATTCTGAATGTCCACATAACATTCTTAAATAAACCCCGCCCTATAATATTATTATTATTAAATATACAAATGAATATACTATATTCGATTGTCTTGTATAGGCTTCATTCAAACATTCATCCGATTGCTTTTAAACTTATAAATTGTTCACACGCTCGAGAAGCCATACTAACGTTTACCGTGTCAAAACAATTGTTTGTTGTTCTTATTAATAAAATAATTAATAATGACTGAACATTATTTTACATGATGTTTTTCACATTTGAACATAATTGAATACTGAAATTCAATAACTCATTTTTTATAAATACTTTTAGTTAAGATATATGCTACCTTTCTGTTTTGTTAATTACAATTGTATAAAAATCTAGTATATGAAAATCTTATGTCACTATGTTATCGAACTTTCCGAAACGGCTTGATTTCCGATTTTTATGAATTTTTCTTGTATATTTGGTAGGTCTGAGAATAGGTCGTAAACTATTTTCTATACCTATAGGTAGAAATAATTTATAAGGCAAAACAACGTTTGCCATGTTAGCTAGGTACTTAATTTAATTATAATAGGTTAATTTTTCCTCAGGTCTCTCTGATAACACGAAAAGTAATAATTTTATACACAATATGTATATATAAACGTATACATTATAAATATACTAACATATGTATACTTTTTAATTCTTATATCTTTTTTTCGTCTACGCTTTAAATGAATAGAAAGAGTTGAAGAGATAATAGAAAAGATATTATCTAGTTTTTCCCTGTTTACGAAAATACAATAATATTTCTACAGAGAACAGCTACAACAGCAGCCACGTAGCTTAATCGAGCCATGATAGGTTATTGGTCCCAAGAAATATATCTTAAGATAGAATGGACCGTCATTAACTATATCGTCCCATGGGATTAATATCTCCTCCGTTCCCCTAAATTTCTCTACCTGATATTATGGTATTGATATATAACTGATTATGCTGCGTGGTTAGTAATAACTCAACCTCGTTATGTTTGCGTTATTGCATTATGTTAATATTACATTTTGTTATGAGAAGATTATTAAGGAAATATTTCTTATTTATTTTATATAGTTATATATACTTTATAATAGTTACATGTATAGCTCATAGGTTCTGAGACAATCGTGACGGGTTAAAATACATTCTTCCAAAAATGGGAGTCTGTGCCTAGCTGTGGGACATATTCGATACTTGATATGAATAACATCGTAACTTTATTGTCATTGATATCCAACTATACGCTATATATAGCATATATAATTGAATATCATTCTAAATAAATTGATTAGGCTATGAAAAAAAAAATTACTTATAGGTAATACATTCAAATTCAAATTCTATTATTCACTCAAATACAAATTTAACATATAATTTTATAGATTATATAATTTTTTAAACAATGTAGCTTCTAACATAATTTTATAATGAGGTTATCTCATGATATAGAAGAAACGATCAAAGGAACCCATCAAATATCTTTTTTTTTCTTCGTAGACTTTGATATTTATCGTCATATATGGTCTGTAAAATTTACTTAAAAGTATTGTATAACACTTTTGTATGTTTGTTTTCTTGAACGCTTCCGCGGTTTTGCCCTACGCAGAGTTTGGGTTTTAGTCTCGCCAAATAAATTGGGGTTAGATAGATTAATCAAAAAAAAAATTATTCTAGAATATTTTTTGTGTGAACACTATGGAGGTCACTATATAGGTCATTCATATTTTTAATATCATTTATTTATTTTTACGACCCGTTTTAACTTTATCACCTTAGGGTTAATGGTCGCATCAAATCCATCCTTCCAGAAATTAGGAAGCCCCATATGAAAGTATTTGATATACACTAAGAACATGATATAAACTATTGTTTCTGATTTGATTAATGAGGCTTTATTTATATATAGTTATATTAGGATAAACTTACAGGTATAGCCTTCTACTATCCACTGGTGTAAAATCAACCTTAAATTTTGAACCATAAGAATGAATTTAAAATCTTTTTGCAGTGTGCCTGAATATAATGTGTCCCTTTTTCCGTAAGAAAGATGATCGTGTGTTCCAAAATGGGAAGAAGGAAAGATAAAAGATAGGGAGGGATAAATTCAGTGGTGATACATGCTATAAAAAGTTTTCCAACATTCTAAGTCGCGGTATCTACGAGGTTATTTATGCTTCTTTACGTACTCTGATCCTTTTATTTTTCACTGATAAGAAGTATTTAGCTCTTAACCGTCCAATTTTGTATGTTTGTTTTATCATGAAAATCAGGTAATTTTTTCATCTCTCATGTTTATGTGAAGCTAAAGATTTATTTCGAACAATAAATACCTTTGTAACGTTTTGTTTATAAATCTCTTCTTAAATTTCATTTATTTAGGGAAAGCTTGCTTATTTTCGGTAATATTTACTTGAAAAAATTTAATTTTGCTAAGCATACTGCAAGACTTAGAATAACTAAATATTTGAAAAGTATCTCGGTTTTGCTGTTTAAAATATTAATAGACTAACATATTTTTAGATTTTTATGGCAATTCAATTTTCATTTCTCGTAAAAGTAAAACGTTTGGGATAAAATGTAGGTAAGGTAAAATAGCCTTCGTCAAGGTATGGTCGTAAATATCATAACTGATGCGTGATATACCACGTACAGGAGAGGTTCATACGTACTGAGTAGGCGGGTACGTACGAAGACTTCTCGATCGTCGTCAGGGTTTCAGCTATGTACAAAAATCAAAGCGTTAGGGTCTTCCACAAAACATGTAAAAGACACTGTAAGCTCGCTAACATAAGTGCATGTGTTTTATTTAGGCTTTGTTAAGCTTGTTTTACATTTTACAAAGTTATTTCAAATACATTAATAGTTTCCGAAAAGTCGTATAGCTAACTATTTTCAAATATTTTAAAAATATTTACTGTATTAAAAGTCATTGTGCAGGAAATTTCTGTCAAAATGAGAGATTTTTTCAGCAATCCGCTCTATCGGCTGGTCGAGACTAAATCCCACTAGAACGCTGATTTCTAAGTAGTAAGGCGACCTTCGCTACTTTACTTAATTTGATCAACAATGGATGAATGGATGGATGGATGGGAAACAAAGGCACTATTGCTTTCCCATAATTTAATTTCCTCTTTTCACTTTAATTAGTGATTACTTACAATTAGGTGATACGCTTATATGCTTTCCAACTTTTTTTAAAAAAAATTACAAGACTGGAAAATGATGCCTATAAATGTAAATGTTTAAAAATATATAGCAAGTTACTCTTCTTTTATATTATATAGTATTATGTATTAAAAATAAAAGCAGATACATATACTCAATGTTTGAATAGTCTGATTTTGAATTAAGGGTTATTGTAAGTAAAAACGACGTGACGAGGCGTGAAATAGGAACATATTTCATTCCTTAATAGCTTTTCCTATAAATTATATCCCGGAATGGGCCTATAATTTTGGAGTAAAATCTCTCACTAAAATTTATTTACTAAATGTGCACAATATAATTAACCATAAAATCTACGTGCTTATCTGAATTTCCATTTGTAACAAGTTAGTCTTTTAGCGATTTATATTTACATTTTTTTTTAATTGGAAACCAAATGAACAAGTCACCTAATCATACATAGCACGCTTCGCGCATTAGCGAAAAGCCGTATGGTCTAATAGATGGTCTTGTGTTTGTATAAAAAAGTAATGTTTGTGTGTTGATTCTTTATGCGTTTGTATATCTTTTATCCGCTTGTGATAAAAGTATGATAATTATTATTATTGTCTACTTGCGTGAAGGTCTCTGATATAGTATAACCAACATTCATCCACGCAACTACCTATAATCACTCAATGATACAAAACACTATAGCAACCATGCGTCATTAACGCATGGTTGCTATAGTGAGCGTTGATTATAGCAATGGTTGCCATGGAAATCGTTGCTCAATGCAAAAGAAAATGAATTTAACTCAGGCAACGCTAGCTACAACAGCTACTATATGCGTTATTACTATTACGTATGTGCTATGTTGACTCAAATGTTTAATGTGGTAGAACCATTGATGAATGGACCCGTTCGACCGGGGATGTGTATGAATTCAGAGGCTTCCATAACCTCTTTCTTTTCCTCTCATTAAATACTTCTTCCCCTCCACTATATTCACATCTTTAGTGTAAGAATGCAATTGCAGTGCCTTTAGTATTGCAGGTTTCTCGCTTACTCATTTACCAACTTCTTTCACAAATAAATGGCATAGACAAAAAAAAATGTAACATTGTATGAATTTAAAGAAGACGTAACGATGGATTCTCTTCCTAGAAAGTATTTTTACCTTGGCACTAAATTTTGTGAATACTATAATGTTCTCAATACACCTTAGACTTTTTCTTTTGTCCCCTTAAGATTTATAGGAAACTAGCTGTCATCTGCAACTTTAACTGCGCCTTATCAAGATAAAACATAGCCTCAATCCCAACAGACCTTTAGAATCGACTTAATATAACAAACAACTTTATTTTTAAAATTATTATATTATCTTATGTTAATAGTAAACTAATTCATTATGGAATATTTTTTCTTAATTTTTATTTCAGTTGTTTAGATTTTCCACCGAGGACAACCACTTCACTAGGTGCCGCAACGCTGCCGCACTTTCTATGGCGCTGCGAATGTCTATGGGCGGCCTTGATTTTTTTCCACCAGGTGACACGCCTGCTCGTCTGCCCTCCTAAACCATAAAAAAGATATATTCCATGCAATTAACATTTCTAGTTTATCTAAGAAGAGGTCACGTTAACTGAATTGGCTAAGATAATATCAATATTTCTATATCTGCGTGCTGTGAATACGACATTTCTATAGGTCCGCCTATAAAAAAATAGCCTCTATAATTGGTGGCAAATTTTAAAAGCCAAATTTTGTTATGGAAGTCTATAAGATCATTAATATGCTTCTTGAATTTCAATGGGTGGAAATCTCATTAAAAATTAATATTGCTACCCCGTGAGCTAACAAAGTTCTGCCGCAGTAATTGAGTAATTCCGCTAAGACATTTATTTTGATTATGAACTCAAGCAGACTCTCCTGGGTGAAAGTTACGAAAGTAAACTAGTAATTCTGCTCTGAATACGCGTGATATGTGTTCCTCCATAAATTAACATATGTACATGTGTAGTGAGCGACTAAGAAAATAAACATTTTGACGATTTTTCTTTTGTAATAAAACCTTCTTTATATATTCCAAAGTAATATTCTAATTTATATAAAAATATATTTTTAAGGCATAGGAAAGTGAACAAGCAATCTTCTCCTCTAATGGAAAACATTCAACACTACCCATGGACATCTGCAACACCAGATGTATTGAAGAAGCATTATCGGTCCTTGAGAAAAGTATAAACTTATTTTTTGAAAGTTCCCATAACGTATTGGTTCGAAAATACCGCGGAAAATAACTGAATTCATAGATTAGTGGTATGTGGAAATAAAATTCTTATAAACAAAACACTTATAAAATATTTCTCTTTCTTGATTTGCGCGATATTGAAATCCAGTTTACTTTAAGTGCTTATTTAGCACAACATTTTTGATTTTTACATTAAACACCATTTAAAGTGTCATATCGCATTTTTATACCGTGATGTCTGTAAACAGTCTCTTAATATATATACATACCTGTAACCTTAATCTGCATATTGAAAAAAACTCGTGCTTCGTGTATTTATTCAAACTACAATAGTAAAAATTACAATATAGACACGATAAATTTATTTTAATACAAAGACTTAAAAATATAAATTGTAACACCCAATTTTGTGTTCTAAAACATGACAATTTATATAATGAGAACAAAACAATTTAAAATTAAACAATTTATATTAGTTCAAACTCACATAGTTACATAGTTGATGGAATAAAACCCGTTTTTCTATTTAGTGAATTATGTAAATATCCATCATAATACAAACCAGCGAGAGGATGAAAATCACTAATTAAAATAACGTCCTCTTTATTTGATAGAGAGAATCTTTGCCATTTATTATTTAAAGTTGGAAGCGTATATTTCATTTCTTCATTATTAAATTCCAAGTGATCATCATTGAAAGTACTGATTACATTGCCAAGTGACGTAAAGTCATTAAGTTCGAAATTATTACCAATTTCATTTAAACTGCCACTTGTTTCTAAAGTATTTCCACCGGTGGCAATGCGAAAACCTTCGTTAGCTTCTGTAGTAACACTCAAACTTTCTACTATACTATTATTATATTCAGGATTTGGATAAAGATCAATAAGTCTAGTTGTTGCTTTATTTTCTTCCGTTGGTTCTTGCATCGAGTCTGCCATATCCATCGACGTCATGATGGTAGTTTCTTCATTAAGAGTATCAGAAATTGTGAAATGTTGTATACTATCGTTTGTTGATCTCAATTCATAACGTTCATTATCCTCTTTATTTAAATTACTCTTAGCTATAGACAAAGTTGAATTAACGTCTATATTATCTAAATCAGGTAAATTTAACACTAAGTTCTCTAAAGTGATTAATGGCATTGTATTATCTTGATCATTATAACTTTCTTTGCTAAGATTCTCTTGAATATGCTCATCTTGTTTTTGATTTCCTGAAGATAAAACTACTACAGGAATAAAAAAATAATGCGGTGGCAGATTTTGACTATCACTTGTTTTAATATTAAATCTACGCAAATATCCCACTATGGATTGAAAGTGTCTAGCTGTTTTGTTATGATTTATTTGATATCCAACAACTGAAATAGTTAAATAATTAAAATATATATAAGTAAATCTTTATCGGTGATGAAAGTGAATTTAAGTTATTTAGTAAAACACAATATCTCAAAAATTTTTTAAGAACCATGTGTTATTACATTATACTAATCTTGAAATACTAATTCATTGTTTTACAATTTTAAATAATAAGGCTGAGAAAATCAGATTCCACCTTTAAATTAAAGAAAATTATATTTTTGTAAGCTTTAGGAAAAGTTATATTATAAAATAACTTATTTAACAAAAAAAAAAGTGACTACTTACTATGAACTGTGGAAGACTTTATGAAAATAAACCAAAGTAGAAGACTACACAACTTCATTTTGTTTGAATGAATAAAACTGAGTGTTACTGCTTTATTGTTAGCTAGTTAACAGTACATGTAAAAATGGATCACTGTACAAATGTACATATAAAAAGCTTTTAATTTATAAACCTTTCAAGAACTTTTGCAGAAAGATTTGAGAAAGAAACTTTTGAGAAAATCTTAATTACTGAAAGAACACTCTTTTCAAAAATCCACACAGGCAATGATCTTTCCCTTAAGTCGTTTGTACGTAATTAAATTATTATAATTATTATTTGTACCCACGACACCAACACTCACACGCACCCTGGCTGTAGCCGAGCACGTAGAGTAGGGAACACCTCTACATCGGCCGCTTATATGAGATTTTCTCACGTAGCTGATCCGTTCTTACCCCCTAGACTTTAGGGACTAGTAGGGACTATATTTATTTTGTTTTAATCCTCCCCTACACGTTTAACGTAGCGTGATGACGAAATTAAAATCGGCATACACACATGTGTACCTGCGACACGGCGTTGAAGCGATGGAATCTGCGATATGCGCCGATTTCCAATTATATTTTACGTGTCCGCGGGCTCTGAGTCCGCAAGCCCAGTATTCGATAAAGCTGTTAAAACCAATAAACCTACCAGCATTAACATCTTCGAAACAAATCTACTATTTGTATTTCTTAAAATGTTCATAGATTTATGACAACCGTAACATCCAACTGATTGTAATTGCCCATCCTCACATATGTGGGTTGTTTCCGTAATCTTTATGCATGAAAGGCCGATTCGGAATTGTAGACTGGTTACACTGACAAATGTTAATAGCGTCATCTGTGCAAGACGGCTAATTGACTTGTTGATTGATGACCACCGAATTGGCGCAGTGACAAAGTTACTTTTGGAGTTAACGGTCGCGGGTTTAATTCTCTCATATTATATTTATATGGCCAACAAATATTTATTTCGAGTGTGGATGTTCCACCAAACAACATTGATGTATCTACCATTATATAGACCTTTATTATAGATGTCCATGGGCTGTGATGATTACTTACGATCAAGCGACTCACTCATTGGTTTGCCTACTTCTTTTACAAATAAATGACAGGATTTTTTCGGAATTGTATAAAAAGAAAAAGTCAAAAAACATAATGTAATATTGTATGAGCTTTAAGAAGGCGTAACAATGGATTCTTTTCCGTGTGCTAGGTTAATGCCAATTCCTTCAGAAATGAGGAAACCTCTTGCCTAGCAGTCCGAAATACATGGGCTGTATGAAAGAGTAGCTGAGTATGCGCATAATTATCTACTTTATAGAGGTTCTCTTCTGCGAAATATACTAGCCGTAGAGTTGAAGAACATTTGTTGAAAAAAAAAATTGGTAAGGTTGGTGTGTTTCTATATAAACAATTAAATAGGTACACGTTTTTGAATTTACTTCGTTTCATGTTTTATTTTTTCATTTACTATACTTATTTTTACTAATCGGCAAATGGGTAAAGAGAAACCTATAGTACACTTTATGCGGGCGAAATAGGGGCCCTAAATACAAGTAAAATTTTATTTCACCTTTTTCAATTCGCTTGCGCTGCTCGCTTTACGCCTTTGGTATATAAAATAAAAATTCGCACATAGTGGTCGACCTATGAAAACTATTATTCTGCGAGTATTGTATCTGTGTAATTCTCATTTTAAGTAGAAGAGGGAGGCAAACGAGCTAGTGGTTTACTTAATATGTTAGAACCGCTGCTCGTGGATGTTTTAGATGAATTTGAAGCCATTATGAAAGAATTAGCATAAAGGGAGAAGAAAGTAGTGAAGTAAATTTTAAAATTTTAACAGTCTTACGATACGGGTCAAAATTATTTATTTCTGTAATATATGGTGACTCCAATTGCGCAGTGGTTATTGTCTTATTTTTTTTAAGAAGAATACTAATTCTTTTAATATTCCACCTAAAATAATAAAACTTAAAATATGGTATTTAAAATATGGTCCACACTATAATCCAATGGAAGATACGAATCCACAGCCTCCGATGGAATTGGTTTCATAGTAACTTACAAATATAAGCTAGCCACATATATAAAATTTCGTTCATTATTTCAAAAGGAAATTAAATTTTTCTGAAAATCCCAACTCGTACTATCGGTTTCTTGGCTCTTAATATCTCAAATCTGTTATTTCGATCAACATAGCCCAATCTATTTTAATAACAAAAAGATTACATTATTACACTTTAAGCTATAATCTTAGATTATTATATTTTTACAGCTACAATATAGTTATATATACATGTATGTCCAGTAATGGCTTCGAAATCTCTTAATGAGAAATTGATCGATCTCGGAGGAATGAACATAAACCCACTACACTTGTTGAAGACGGATTGGTGGAACATAAACTTGCAATAAATACCTGAAGGCCATGCACATACCCGGTAACTCCTATACTGAGCTATTTAGGTATATTATTTACTCATTGAACATTACAACAAACGAAACCTTATGTAATTCAAAACATTAAGACTATGTTTCATCCACATCTCCCATAACGCCTACTAGAAGAAATAAGATGACCATATTCCACACAGCTAGTTGAATGAAATTACATCTAAACGATTGAGACTATATTTCTGAATACCTAATAATTACATGTACATACATACATATATCTTCATAACCACGTGTGAAAAGCCTTAATTTAAGATAATATTATTCATATTTTTTAAATGTTGAATAGAAAAATAAGAGATAAAAAAGAAGATTACTATAGATTTCGCCATTCTTTCTTCGTTCAGAGAAATCTTTAGGAATTATGAAACGGTAGTAGAAAAATAAGAGATAAACAAGAAGATTACTATGGATTTCGCCATTCTTTCTTCGTTCAGAGAAATCTTTAGGAATTATGAAACGGTAGTAGAACCTTTATTGTATGTCTGTTTACAATCATGTTTGACAAATCAAATTTAATTTATAATGTGATAGAACTATTGTATTATAATATTAATGGAGTCAGGCGTTACTTTGCGGAAATCCATCACTATATGGACAGAGTTGATGGCCGATTTCGGATCGGTAAGTTTTTGGTTTAAGTTCCAAATAAATCCACTAAACCCAACGGAAAAACACACATTATTAATTTTCTGTTATTGTTTTGCTTGTCGCGGATCTTAGCTAAGTAAAACTTTTGACTGTCCATATAGAACTATTGTAATTTATTTGAATCCGACTATAAATTACGTATCGTTTTGTGTTCGAACCGGCCAACCGATTTTAATGAAAGTTTGTATTTGATCCCACCTTAAAATATAGAATTCTTATGGACCCAAAAGGTGCTGGTGGCAAGATCTTTTATCAAAATTGTTTTTTATATTTTTTTCAGATTCCTTATCAAAAACTTCATTCTATTTCAACTGTGGTAATTCAACATCTATTCTGGCTCACAAGTAATATATAATTTGTAATTTGCGAAGTATATTAAAGTTTTAACTATAAACGTTTTTGTTGTTTATAAATAAGCTTTCATTCAACTACCTATCCGTGTATATGTTTCTTTACTTTCAATTATATAAATTTCGTTATCATAACTCGATGGGATTACCATCGTTCATTTATTATATATCATTAACGTCAGATGAGTCTCAAATAATTCATAAAATTGCTCTATATATATAATAAAATTTTACAACACCGCAAATGGCTACTGCGAAATTTTAGAATAATTGTCTACCCAATTTACAATTTCTATAATGTAATCATGTTATATTTTTAATCATCATCATCATCAATACAGTTAATATCCAAAAATGGATTGCTGGTCATTGGCGTACTTTAAAATTCATTTTTTTAGGACGACTATGGGATCACAGATTGATTTTTATTACTTATATAAACTCGATCGTCCATGTCACAATCGCCTCATACCTCATCTTTGAAAATAATTGCGTAGCGTTTTCTAGCCTACTCTATGCCATGACCACAAATTTTTTTCTGGCAACTGGTGAATCACCACTGACATAATGACCATAACTGCTGTGTCAAGAGTAGTAATCGTTTTTAATATTCTAGGTCAATATATGAAACATCCTCATCCGCCACAAACAGGACATTATGAATCATTTAAAAATAATGGAAGAGCAAAGTGAGGTAGAGAATAGACAAATACTTCAGGCTCTTAATATAGTACTAAAATTTCTAATATAACGTTGGTTTTCTGCTTGACTCCAATTCTTCTCCACAAAAGTCAGGCAAAAATTTGATCAAAAGAATTTAACAAAAATCAGACAGCCGTGTGGCTTTACCACTAAATTATTTAAAGAAAAGTGTTACATACACTTTTTTAATGAAATGATGTTATATATTTTATAATGAAATAATAATCTCTTAAGTTTTTAAATAAGAAATTAATGAATCATAACTACATAGTACGTAGATAAATACAAGCAAATGTGTACGCTAAAAATAGCTTAAAATACTTTAGAAACTTCTTTATACTATACAAAGTTATGCTGTATTAAGTATTTATAATATGGTGAGGAATCTAGAGCAAAGTTAATATAAGAGTATTCGTGAAGAAATAAACTTCGCTACGGCTTTACTTTCAAGCTATTTGCCAACTTACTTTTAGCGCATTGCATACGAGTTCTTGCCAAGTTTATACTCTTCATTGAGTTAAAAGCTACGATATATTTTCATAATATTTGTCAAATATTAATGTTTACTACTTTTTTAATATCCATTATTTACTTTGCTTAAGTTTTTTTTTTTATAATTTAAGCACTTATAAGGAAAAATTAAAGAAGTATTTACTAATTGAGAAATAAAAATGTTTGTACTTACTTAGTAAACTTTCTGAACTTTTCTGAACTTAGGGTTTACCGTCATAAACTGAACGATTACCGTAAAAACATACATACATATATGTATGTTTGTACATATGTCCTACGTTCTCAGCCTTGTAATGCGTGTATTTATAATGGCAACCACGACATAGGGAATTCTAGTGTGAGTCAAGGTATGTAAAAGCAACCTTGCTAAGTCATCAATCCTTCATTGCTAGATCTTTGTATTCAAGCATAATATTTCTACAAGTAGCCCGGTGTAAGTCATCACTCCGTCTGGGCAGGAGGCGTCTTACAGCTTGCCAAACGCTGTCTCTACTTTAATACTTGTCTTCTCCAACAGTTATCGATTCTCCGACGAATATGAAAATTCAATTATTAATTCCTTATAATTTTCTTCAATTTTTTTCATTAGCATAAACTGTTTAATATGGATTATGTTCACATAGCTCGAATACATTTTGAGTATATGATTGGCATCGCGTGACTTGGGTCATTGCGTGTAGTTAATTTATTAGTCATATTTATTTTCGATGTAATAGGCTTTCGAAGTATTGGACCTTTGTTCGTAACATAAAAGGTCAGCACTTAAATAAAGTAAACGCATTAGAAACCGTTTAGTTTTACATCTATTTCTTTCAGCTTAATATATTGGATTAAAATTTCAGCTTAATATATTGAACATCAGGGGACTAAATTGTCGAATTAAAGTGTTATAATAAACATTCTCGTATAACTGTTAACAGAAATTAATGATAAAAATACAAACGAGCAAGCACGTTGCTGATGAAAAACAATCAACGCCACCTACGAGTGTATACCTCTGCAAAAGTACTGTCGGCCTTCAATAAATGTATAGAGTTATTTTCAAGGTTCTAATGCCATATCGATATTGAAACACCGCTGAATGTAGTTGATTACACGAAGTATTGATTAAAATGTTACCTAATAAATAGTGACACATGTTTTAATTCAGGTATCAAATCCTAAATATGTTGCTTTGTAATTGGACAATGTTCCTCTGCGCTATTTGAATTATTATTCAGTATCATTCATCTATATTTTATTTTAAAACAACAATGTTGTCTCGGAAAATAAAATTAAAAACTAAAACTCTCCTAGCTTTCTTTTCTGTCCAGAGCTAAGCCTTTTTTACTGAGATTTAACCGTTTGCCTTTGTTCCCTTCCAATCCTGATTCTAAATTTTAATTTAATTTAATGGAAACAAGAGAATGGTGGATCTTCCTTGTCACTTTATAATAGAGTAGTTTCCATTGCATTCGCTTTATTTACATGCTGTGGTCACGCCAAGTTGATTTAGCATGGCTATTTTGGACTTAACCCCTTTGTATTGACAAATATTGAGAATAAATTAAACCACTGTAATTTGAAATTATCGCAAATTCAAATATTTTATTCTTAAAAATTGCTTACGATATTCAATGTGCATATAGAATAAACCGATTCTAAATTGGAAAATTAAAAAATTATTTACATTTTCTCAATGCTTTACACATTTTTTATCATTCTATAAAGATTATGATGTATGATGACATATACATCATGGTCTTAATTTAAATGTTGACAGATTTCATTTCAATTTAACTACCGGGCGTCGTTGTTTTATTTTTTTAATTTAAAAAAGCCGGAGTAACATGCAAGAAAACAAATAATTTGTAGATAATATTGAATCACAACTGTCCCACATCATCGATATCACAAATTTCAGCGAAATAACATAAAGGAAAAGAAAACCAACTCAACATTAGAATAACAACGGTTACATTAAATAATTTTGAAGTAGAAACTTTTACTAAGTTGAGGTAGTTATTTAGACAATGTTATAAGTCAAAATTGTTTTTTTGTCTAATGATTTATTTGTGAGGGATTTTCATAAGAAAATAATTTTTATGTCGGATATTTTCATATTTAGCGTTTTGACGAAAATGTTAAAAAACACCTAGATGTTTTTGTGTATTCAAAGATATATTAACACAGAAATTTAAATAAGGCAAGTGTACCTCAACTGAGTAAATTTAAACGATCAGTGGTTGAAGCAGCCAGAAAAGTATTTTAAAAAGGTCAAAGTGAAAAAGGTAGGAGTGCCATTCTCTTGTATCCGTTTAATTAAAATGTTAATGGAGAGTCATTGAATTATCCCAACATGAAATGGATATTGAAACATGCTTTATAAATATAACTTAGTTTTATCCAGTTCTAACATAGTTTAATTTGACTTTGTACTGAATTTTTATTAAAAATACATTAGTTAATATAATAATAAAGCGATATAGCCGGCTCAGGTCTTTATACTTTCGGTGTCAATTGTCATGGATTCAATTCACACATTGGGGAAAATGTGCGAATGATTTATAGATATTCTAAGTTTGATTGCCCCGCTAATCCACCTTAGAAAAGCATAGGGGGTTTATATTCATTCCTCCAAATTTCCAATTACATACAGGCACATACATACATACATACATGAGCTCTAAAAAAAGTTAAATAATTTTCTAATGTTAAATTAGAGTACTTTACTTTAATTTAACTCGTAGAGAAGGGTACACGACATTAATTCCACCCCTCTTTATATCTCACTCTTAGGCATAGGCTTCCTCATTTGTACTCCATTCTTCCGCCTCGTCATAAGCGCAACCAGGTCTTATTAGCAACTCTAGTGTGTGTTTCATGGAGGGTTTTAAGCCATAAAACACCATGCTTAAAATTGGTTTTGATTAGTTTTTCTTGTAACGTCAAACTATTGTGACAAATTTAAAATAAAAAGTTATCAACTTATCTCTTAAAAATTATAACGTGTTACTCCTGTAAGATGGCCTTTCAAAGCACCACTAGAAGAGCTAGCGTTAGTAACACACCCTCATAATATAACAGCTGTTAATGAATCACTTTTGCCTTCCTTTTGAACTTTGCAATAAATAATTTTATCAAAATTACAATTGTACTTCTAATTAACAACAACAAATATTTTTTCATATATAATAATTAACTATGTTTTCCAATTAATTTTTACATTAAACACTATTTACCGAGTTCAATTATATTTTAAGAATACTCTCTACTTATTACAGAATACTAGGGTACCATAAACGTATTAAAGCGTAACTTAAAAAGCTGCTAATTTACATTAATTGAACTTACACAATGGAGACATTTTTGAATCTCTCTAGCATAAGCTAAGCTCTAGAATAAGCTAAGTTATGTAGCATCTCAGCAGTTGCCTCGAAACTCTGCCATAAGGTATTCGAACAAAATCAAATTTTTGCTGTGTAGAGAGTATTTTATTGTAAATTTACTCACACAAGTGTTTAAATCAATAGAACTAATTCTTCTTTCTTAACCACTCTAGACAAAGGTCAAAAGTTAAAGGTGATGGTGACTTTCCGCGATTCTCGAAACAAACGCAACTAACCCATTGCCACTCTATTTTGCGTATTATTAATTTAGGTTTATATATACTTAGGTAATAGACGGGATTAAGGGAATACTTTATTTAATCAAAGCTTACAAGCGTATAACAGTTATATACATATGAATACAAAGTTTATTAATGGTTCAAGTTTTTCTTAAATCTGCTCAGATCGATGGTTTTCGCTAAAGTTATTTGAAGTATCAATCAATCAATGAATACCGTTGGAATAGTCAACAGCTTGACGTTGGTCTCCCCTACAAATGGGGGTCTTCAGGTTTTGCAGCTGAAGTGGGGACGACAGATTGTTTTTTTACTCTTAGGTTGACACTGTTGACAATCTAGTGATAATTGCTCCTGTAATCGCCTCATAGGACACCTACGAGCAAAAATAACGTCCTTCTATTCAATGCCTCGACCAGGTTTAAATATGCCAACTGTATTTTGTATTGTTACGTGAGAAACTAAATTTTAGTTTTATATCTAACAAGCAGTCATATATTTAGTAAAATTGCGGCCATACATTCATTTTCTCATGCAAATGAAACATTCAATAGGGAAGTTTTCAATCAGTGGAATGAACGTGGCTCTAGAAAAACTACGCAGACAGCTTACCGGTTTAAAAAAGTATTAGAGCTCGTGGGAGATTTGCAACAGATGTAAAACTAACAAATTGATGTAAATGCAATACATTTGCGAGCATAAAAATGATATCTATAATATTTAAAATGCATACTACTTGAAAAGACTGATTTTCGTGAAAAATCCACAAAACAGGAAACGGGAAAGTTTTTAGCAAAAACGGAAAACACGATTGGATCGGAAATAACTATGACGCTGCGAACGTATACAGTCCTTTCAATGAAATTGTAAAGGCCTCAGAGACAACAACTTCGATCCACATAAAATCAAATAACAATAAAAACAAATTTATATGAAATTGTTCCGTATGTTTGCACGAAAAAAAATGTGCTAGATCTATGCTGCGAAGAATTTTTACATGAATGAAATGACTATTTTTTATTATAGTATTAATAGTAGGTACAAGAAGTTTAATTATTATCTATATAAAGCTAATTATCTTATACAAATACAGCACTTTTTTACACATCAAAGAGCCTTTTGTATTAAATCCTTTGTTATGCTCTATTATGTACTATCAAGATACAAAATCAAAGATAAACTCGAATCTCGCGCTATTGTAGTGCCCCAATGACTAACATTTAAAATAAGGGATGCAAGAAGACACAATTATCCCTTATTACCCCAGCTGTCATCTGAGAACATTGTTAATACCAGTACTTGGTATATTCTGCAGTATAATATTTGTTTACAAATATTGGTTTGTAAAAACAAAACTGTACTCGAACAAGCTAATAGGCTACCGTTTTCGGAGTAAATGGTCGAATTCATACCCTCATTGGGATAAATATGTATATGACCAACAGTAATTTATAGTTACCCTACTACTTCACTTTATGTTAGCATGGTGAGTTAATGTCCATTGGTATAGAAATGTGGAGGCTCGTACTCAGCAGTGGGACATATGTATATGGGCTTTGAAATTAATGGCCACCCAATAAATATTATAATATCTAAAATACAAAGAAATTTGTGCATATTTAAAAATATTACAATCTCAAATATCTGATCGCTAATACATCTGACCTAATTTCCTGAATTTAAACGAAACGACGCGGTAGAGAGGCGCTTAAGCTTATATAGGACAAAAATAAATGTGACTTTTTGACCATTTATTATCAAGTAGCTGCTGTTTTCAGTGTCAAAATGTTCCTCGATAAAAAGTCGATTTATTATGATGCAAGACAATTTCTAACACTACATTAATTTTTATTAATATGTTTTAAAAAAAGTCTAGCCATGGTGCTAACATTAATTCAAATATATATGTGTTACGTATAAATACTGGATGTATTGAACTACCATAAACTGATGATGATGATGTATTAAAGATTACTTGAATTATCACGAGATTAGGGAATTTAAATCGTCCTTAAATTTTTGTATAGCCTTCGATGAAAATATATGCGTATATTTTCATCTTAGGACGGCAAAGTATTTTTGATGTCTCTGGTTTCAAGGCGTAACTTCGGTCGGTGTCAATGGTCACGTTATGTCTGATATACAGTTATTTATTCCGAGTCTTGGGGTCCCGTTAATGTGCCTTGGACAAGTGCAAAAGGTTACAATATTCTCTCACAAATGGAAAGATCCCACGCCCAGCAGTAAGACATATATGGGTGGCATAAAAACGGTATCGTAAAAAAACATGTAAGAAAAGTTAGACGGGCTATAAAAAGTTAAATAAATCATATACCATTGTATATACTTATAAAATTTTAAATGATATTCATATAATGTTTTAGTGTTTTACAGATATTTTTTTTTCTTTTTATTATTAATATGATTTGTTTTCAAATATATGAAATATTTATAGCCCTTTTAACATACAGGTGTTGCCCCTTTTAAAAACAATATCAATTCAGGTATTGTTTGCCATCTATCACAATTCTTCCTTCATGAGATCAAAAAAATCATACTTTTATTTGAATTTCGAACAATACAATTTCCGTATTTGATAAATATGGCTCTGATGGAATATAAATTAAATAAGTCGTAGGATCTCCTCGTTGAGATTTTATTGATGGTCGTAATTTATTTGAGCGGCGCCCACAGTGTACTTGGGAAAAATATGAAAGACATTTCAGCAAAAGGCCTCTCAAAATTTATGAGCACGTCTTTCACACTTTGATCGCAATCGACTTTTCACGATAAGAGTTTAAAAGTATTTCCTATTGGATAAAAGTTCCATATCTTTCCATCATCAACTTAGCCTATATATTTCTCTAAAATAATTTTGATGTGATGAATGAAATATACAATTAAAAGAAATAGCAAAGCAAGTAATTTGGATATTTTGTTTTTAATTTCAATATTTTCATTTGGGTGATCATCGCTCGAGGACCTAACATATAGTATGTATAAAACAACTAACATAATAAGGTATCAACCACAACATTTTCAACAGCCTTTTGCTATGAGCCTTGCACTTACAGAGCTAGGGCGTGTACAATATTTAAAGATATACATACTTACAATGTACAATATTTATAGATATACATACATAGTCTATAATCGAAAAAATCGAAATAAAAAAGAGGTCTGAAGTTTCGGACATACGTTTACAAACTTGAAAATAGGCTGACCATATTTGGCTTATAATCGATAACCGTTGAAACGTTAATTTAAATAAAGTAGTACAAAATACTAATTAATTAAAATATCAATTAAAACAATACTTACATATTTTAAGTAATAATTAATAATTATTCTTCTCTAAATAATTAATAATTATTGTTGTTTTAAGTGTTTGTCAAGATTATTTCCCACAGAAATCAGTATTCCCCGTGTCCAACAAGGAACAAATTATATAAGGCCTGTAAAAAAAATCCCAATATTACTCTAATGAATCATGAATACTTTATTGTAATTTCAAAGGAGTCCTAATAGTGCAAGTCTAGATTACAGGCTTAAATTCTAGGTATTTTTGTTCTACCATAGCAATGCAGCCCACAGTGTCTCGTTGTTAATTACCAGCACTTGACAGTAACTGTCGACCACTCTAACTGCTAATTGACGTGGCGACGGCAGGACAGCCGATTCGAGTAACGTAACATGATATGGATTGTATTCACAGTTGGATTTTAGCTCTTTCACACCTATCCATTTCGAATTTATTTAAAATGCCCTTTAAAGATAAAAATAGAAAATATAATCGTATCTTAAATATTATTCGATTCATGCAGGCTCAACAGTTACTGGGCAATGGTTTACCTAAAAAGTAAGGAGTGTTGCTATATATATATATATATATATATATATATATATATATATATATATATATATATATATATATATATATATATATATATATATATATATATATATATATATATATATATATATATATATATACATATAGTGTGTGTGTTCTGTGTGGACTATTCATGAAGTTACGTAAACCACATATTATTCTAGCATTTCATTCTCGATTTCTTGATTAAAGTCGATGAACGAGATTTCTAATAATTTTATTACGAATTCTACAATTCTTTAAAATATAATTATTTGTACACAGGTGTAAAAGTAATTTATCATATTTCACGGGTCACCATATTTACTACCGGTATACACGAATAAATACCGGTAGGATATACATATGTTTGTTCCAATATCAGAATAGAAGTGGCGTCCAGTTAGGTTATCGATTTTTATGTTATTAATACTATAAGACAAAATTTGGGCAGCGAAAATACATAAATAGTTAAAATTGTAAGTTAAAGAATTTAATCAGTCTTATTTAGTCTAATAACGAAAGCAATACCTAAACAAAGGCTATATAAAGATAAAATGTCAAGTTGTTGCAAAAACCCAATTAAAACTTTGATAATAAGCTCATATGCTAAAGGAATTCCGTTGTTGTGGTTTTTGGTGTGGGAGTAAAGTAGTTAATTTAAAGTTTCTGTTAATGTTACGCCTGGAATTCAATCTGAACTTCAACCATCTTTCCTTCAACTTGTTAAGTAATTTTTACTTTGACGCTGTTACACGAGTTCATGTTACAGAAGAAACTTTCACTGAAATAGCTCTACTATTAGAAGCATAAATATATTTTTTTATATAATAACTATTAGAAGCATAAATATCAGAATTAAATAAAATAAATTCATTTTCGTTTTTAATGATAATAACATATTATAATGTTCTTGTGACAAAAATAAGCCACGCATAAACGTTACGTTTAATTATTAGGAGTTGCGATTAAAGGAATTTTCCAATTTTATTAAACGCCCTGGGAAGGTCTTAGAATGAAATGTAAATATTTTGTCAATTCGCCCTGTCGCGAAACCTTTATAATTTCGTTTTGAAAAGGGAAGGTTTTTGATAAATTAAATTAAATTGAGTATTGAAATCAGACAGGATTCGTGATTTGATTAAAAGCGTAACTTATTTCTTTATTATTTATGTAAACATAATATAAAATTTACTTCAAGGCAGGTGCACTTTTAGCGCTGCTTGCAACGTGTTGGAATGTTATAGTCGATGTCACATTGTATCTCGATTTGGTAACATCAATCGGCCATGCACATTGTCTAATTTTATTTTTATAGATTTCTTTTTTTTTGAGGATACTAATATCAGACTATTCTTAGGTTTTAGGTTGATTTCATAGGTCTATTTGATGAGAAATTTCAACAAAAGGAAGATGTTATGCTAACGGAATCGACGAGAGTATTTCACCAATATAATCTTCCATGTTTGATCGGTTTATATCATGTTTGTTTTCGTAAAAAAAATTGATATTCAATAGAATATTCCGATATTTTATTAAAATTGAACCTCTTTTAGAGAAATCATGCATCCTAAATCTATAATCTTAAATCTTTCCAATTAAAATAGTCTTAATTTCTAGTGTATAAGGCGCATCAGTGATATAGAATTATAAACCATAAACAAAATAATAAAATACAATTTATTGTTAAAGGAGACCAATTACCTACATCGTTAAATATTTATATGATGTTAAATCCTTTATATTCCACTCAATACAATGGTTAAAGCAACAGCAACTTATTTTATGAGTGAGCGCTTCCAATAAAATATAATAAAGCAATTAAATTTATCGTAAAGCTATAGTTACTGATATAGAAAATCGTTTAAATATTATTTGCTATAGTGAGACATCCGGCCAATCATTTTATTTTGTTATCATCATCATGATTATCATACTACTCTAACCCAAAGATTATATTCAAAAGGTAAGTCATCCGGCAGACGTGAAGAGCTCACTGTCGCTTCAGTTTTTTAATTCAAATGTGAAGACATGCGGTGATTCAAATGTTAAGCTGTACATGTATATAATGTATCTTTGGAGAATTGTCATAAAACTAAGAATACAATCCTATAATAAAGTATGATTTACCTTCCAGCTCATGACATCAAATGTCATTTCAGATTTTCTAAACAGAGATAGACTCCCTCTCCTTCCTTTACTTTCCTCTTCCACTTCCTTAATTCCCTCTTCCGTTTCTTTTACTCCCCACTTCCACTTTTTTACCCCATTATTCCCCTTCCTTTACTTTTCTCTTCTCCTGCCATCATTAACATTTTGTTGTTACAGATGTCTGAGGGCACCGCCAAATACTTACAACGAGGTTGCAAGTTTTTTCGTTTGCCTATCTATTCCATACAAAAACAGTATTCATGAATTTTATTTTGTACCTAATTAAAATATAATTTTATTAGTCGTTTAAATATAATTTAATGTAATTTAAAAAAATAGTTCTTTGTTAAAATTTAAGCTTCTTGGGGGCTTACGTTGAGATATGTTTATGAATAAACAAGACAACAAAAATGTACAGTTAAAATATAATATAAAAATGGTGAAAATCATGAAAAAGTGGAGAGTATGTTCCCTAATTTATAGCCAGAGCAAAAAGTAAGGCTTTATAAATGCGAACATCGTTGCAGTCAGCGAGCTACAACGTGTCGCCTTTTTGGAACTTAATGTAGACACAAAGCAAATATAATGAAACTTTAACACATCCCTTTCTACTTTGTTCGCGTCATCGTAAAACCAGAAAGTTATGTACGTTACTAATTAACTTAGTTTTGCTCTTACAAATTTTAACTATACGATAACTACACATTACAACTAGGATACGGTTTTCCTTCAGATTATGTACCGGTCAAAGTTCATCGCCTTTCTATTACATCTTTCACAAGCAAATATAAAATTTAAAAGAGTTTAGTCTTTATAATCTCAACGTACTAAACATGGTAAATTTCTTAATAGCTGAACATGAGCATGGCGTGTTTAGTTTTCAGTCACGCGACTATTAGAAATAATAAAATTAATTCCTTAAATATGTGATTATTGGGGCCATTGACTTGAACTTAATAAAAGTGCTAACTAAATATTTTTTACAATAATATTTTAGTTTATCTTCGAATTTTATCTTCGTCATATTTGCCGATTATATAATATTTTAATTCTATGAAATGTAAATATTGTAAATATATATTAAACTCTACATTCGAACATTTGTTTGTTTAAATCATTTATAATACACAGTTTAATAACAAATTTTATTTTTAAAAGGTAATTTTTTTTATGGGATAGGAGGAAATTTCTTGGTGACCGGATGGTGGTTTAGGAATGAGTGCCGGATAACGATGCAATTTAGAGAATAAATAGAGAAAAATTAAGATAAATGATAGTTACTTGACTGATTAGTTAGCGTAACTAGTTTTTAAACTATAGGTTCTGAATACAATTATTTTAGCCGGCAACGCTTCCACGACTCCTGCGATGTCGCGGTTATCTATGGGCGGCGTTGATTGCTTTTCATCAGGAGACACGCTTGCGTGATGCGGCTTTAGGTGATGAAAACATTATACTCATATAACTTTATATATCAAGGGAAACTAGCAGGCGTGACACCTGATGGAAAACAATCAACGCTGCACATAGACATTTGCAGTGCAAAAAGTATTGCAGAAGCGTGAAAGAATATAGGTTTGACATAGTTAAAGTTCATATGAAGCAGGAGTGCAGAAAGATAAAAATAAAAAAAAAAAATTATAACGGTAGAATTTCGACCACTAGACGATCACAATTCTAATAAATGACCTTATGACAAACAATCCGTTAAGAGAATCCGTCAAATAGGTGTTTTCGAAACTGCACTTAGGTAATCGATCGAAAATTTTAAGAATTGAATCTAGAGTCAGGCAAATTAATTGGCTGAAACCTTTCTGATTCAAGAGCTGTTGAAAACAGACTGAACAACAAAATAATTGACTCGAATAAATTTGAAAATGAATTTAAATATATTTAATTTTTACAGGCAAGGCATTTTAATTAATGCTCTTTTATTTCAAATATATATATTTATTTACGAGTAAAATAGAGAAATTCGTAGACGATCCGAATAAATCAATGGCGTAAAGCTCACTTTATATCCACGAGTCGTGATTTGGATTCCCTCTTCGTCATTAATATTTATTTATTCATTAATATTTTATATTTTTATTGTCAGCTTACGGCTTTTTATTAATCATTATTATTAGCTTACGGCTGTTGTAATAGCGACACTATGTACTTACACTTACTACTATACTTATTACTATACACTTGTATGGCGACATAATTTAGGCGACACGCTTGCTCGTTTGCTCCCTCCTATCCCATAAAAAAAATAAAAAAAAAATTTAGGCCTCCCTTAAAACGAGCCATCTAGCCTAAGCATTACGCATCCAGTCTCTGCCAATCGCCTTGTGTACGTCGTTACCCCATCTAGCTAGGGGTGACTCACACCATATTTTTTAAGACTCGTTTTCCACTCCAGTACTCGTCTACTTTATCAATTGTCGCTACCCGACAAACTTGACAAGCCCATTGCCACTTCAGTTTACTAACTTGAAGTCTATTAAGTTTTTCAGCGGATTTCGTCCTTTTAAATCAACTAAAAAAACTCCAAGAATAGCCGTCTCCATACCTCTTCGAGCAAATCCGAGGTTATGGTGCAAATGCAAATAAATTATAGTACAAGTACCTATATATTTCATACTTTTGGTGTTTCTAGTTACAAATATGAGACAATCACAAATATTCCTTAGTAAAATTGTAAACAGTAATTTTACTGTGAACAGTTGCTGTAGGAAATATATTTCATTTGTTCAATATAAATCACATAATAAAACAAATTAGAAAAATCTCAGTAAATCTGATATAAAATGGAAAACAACACAGGAAATAACGAAAATAAGCTCATGATTTTAATGGAAAGATGTTATCAGAAGGAATACGATACGTAATCTCGCATTGTTGCGACTAGAGATAAAACTTCCTATACGCTTTTGTTCTCCATAAAAGATGAAAAGAGAAAATTAAATTGATAACAATAAAAAAAGTCAATGATAATGATAGAACGGTCTTGATGTACGATGCACACACAATATTGGACGGTGACAGAAACGAATGTATCTACAAAAGTTTTCATGACGAAGAAATAGAGAGTCCGCCTTTCCTCCTATGGTAAGCCAGCAACTTCAGCTAATAATAAAGAAAAAACTACTAGAATGAAGCGATTTGGTGAAAATTAATTAACCACAGTGCTTCGAATTAAGGAAATTATTTTCTGCCTGTTTTATTTATTTAGTGGATGATTTTGAGAGTTTCAATTAAATTTTCTCAGTCTATTAAAATTCAACATTTCAAAATATATTTTCGATTCTCACCTAATTCATTAGATTTATTTTGTAATAAAAATTGTATATTTAGAACTATTACATAAAGTTAACTTTATACACATGCATCAAAAAACTTAATAGCTTTAATAAAATAATAACTTTAGTAAAAAAAAGTTTCGTATTATGTGTTAACTTACCGATGTAAAGACGATTCGATAAGAAGGAATGTTGTAATTTTGGAATATTAATCCAATTTTTGGTAGTGGTAGAGCTACGGTAGCATGAATAGGCCGGTTTGACTGGTCAAAAATAAAGGCGTTAAATGGTAGCTTTATACTTTAATCACATTTCTTATGGTGAGTGCTGAGATCCGAAAGCCTGATTACTTAACATTAAATGATGCCCTGTTTGTTTCTACTTATTCCATATAAAAATGTAATTCTATTATAATTTGCACAAAAATACAAAACAATCTATCTTACAATCTACTTAAGTCTCAAATCATTTCTATGTAAATAAAAGACTGCTGAAATAATAGAGCCATTTCCTGAATAAAAATTTCAAGACCTAACAAAAGGTCTTGAAATTTTTATTCAGGAAAAAGGCTGTATTATTTCAGCAGTCTCTTATCGTAGCCTGAAAATTACATCCATAAAAACAATGGGGGAAATCTGCGTTATGATCTAGAACAGTAAAATTAAATTTTGAAAATATATTAATCTTCGTTTTATTAATAGCTTTAATGTTTGCATTTGTATTCATAGAACATTCATAACATAGAACACAAAGATGTAGTTTATAAATGTCTGTCGGTTTGAAAATAAAATTTGTCTATTTGTGAAAAAACTTTTTTAATAGGACTAGCGCCGTTTTGATATTACAAGAATTCTTTTAACCTTCTTAATATACCCTTTCTAACTAATCTAATAGTGCTGGAGCTAGGAATAATGGTTCACATCAATAGTCTAAAGAACCCTGACTGAACAACTGAGCTATACTGCCTTTGTGGATTTCGAAATAATATACATATAAAGCTAGCTTTATTTTTGAAAAATTATAACGATTGGCATAAAAATTTAATCATTAAAGAGCTAAGTCAAATAAAGGTTCAAGTCGTATGGAACGATAGTTTTGCCAGTTCATAATTACTTAAAATATTATTGTTAACTTAAATCTAGTAAACATGCCAGTAAATTAATCTTGGATAAGCTGAAAAGCGCAGTGATAATGTGCTGGCTATCGGAGCCCAAGTTAGCAGATTTGACATTCGTATCGGTATAAATATATTGTCCACACGTATTATAATAATTTTTTTTATGGGATATAAATGCAAACGAGCAGGCTGATGGAAAGCAGTCAAAGCCGCCCGTAGACATCCACGACGTCATAGGCAGTGCGGAAGCGTTGCTATCCTTTAAGGAAAGTATCATTATAGGAGTGGGAATGGGAGCGAATGGCTAGAGGGAGGGGAGGGGTAGATAAAGGGGGTAGAGGGAGGGGGTAAAGGGAGAGGGTAGAGGGAGGGGTTAGAGGGAGGTGGTAGAGGGAGGGGATAGAGGGAGAGGGAGGGTGTCGGGCCTCCGGAACTCGGCCGCTCACCGTACGAAGCGCGGTAGCTAACCTAGCATTCAGACGCCGGTTTTCTGCAGGAGTATGATACTTCCCCGGGCGAGCCAGCCCATTCATGCTGCAGCCAAATATTATGCCATTCTTGACAATGTATTCGTCTGCAGCGTGGCTTTACCACTATTAAAAATATTAATATTATTATTATTAATAATAGTGTAAATTAAGCTCAATAATAACTACACTGTAAAGTTCTCTCTATCACTATTTATAATACTCATAGTAAAGAGAATTTTACTGTGTGGTTATTATTATAGAGTGAGTATTTTCAAAGCACGGACAACGGGATTGAGTTCTCGTTGCAAGCGTTCCATGTCGACCGTAATATTGGCACCAATTTGCTTCACAATTTCCAAATTCCAAAAGCGTTGCAGATAACTTTCAAAATGCCTACAATATTGTTGCACGAGAATGCTTATGTTTTGAGTTTGTATTGTTTTTTTTTTTTATAAAAGTGATAGCATACAAGAAACCGCGTCACCGGTGATGGGTAATCAAGCACCCTGATAACGAACTGTATCTACAGTAATATAGGCACTACAGATACGTCGCCTATTTAGGGTAGGAGTGTTATTAATGGAAAAGGATATGGGAAGTAATGAAGGAGGAAGAAAGAAGTGATGGGAGGGAGAGATATGAAGAAATAATGGAAAGTTGTAATAATCTGGGAATGGAGGTGGATTAAGAGTGACAGAGTCATGGCAGAACCAATGGGCCGGCTCAACTGGGTATCACTATACCAGTATCGGTGTAAAGTATGAGCATACTGTGAAACCATCTTCATAAGGTGAGTACAGGCTTCACAAGGTGAGGACATAGAGGCTCAATTTCTTTCCCATTCCTTTATTTCCTTTTTCCCTTCCATTATTTACATCCTTAACCTAAAGAAGGCAACGCATCTAAGGTGCTCTTAGTCGTTGAGCCGTCTGGGCTTAGTTCATGGGCGTCGATAGTTGCTTCTCGTCAGGTGATCTGCTTTCTCTTTTGCCTGCCGCTTCAATAAAAAAAATGTATTAGGCCCCCCACAGCTGAGCAAAGATCTCGTCTCCAAGACTTATAACCTGTATTGGCTAATGCGTCTCGGTCATCGCGGAACAGTTTTTAAAGCTTGCATATGCACCAACGATAGTTAGGAATTCAGTAAATACAGAAGTCAAATTTAAAATCTTACATAACATAGATAAATGAAGCCAGACTGCATCGACTGCGATATCAGCACACTCTATACGGCTGACACGGCAATAAATCTTGGCAAGAGTATTGCAAAACACCACGTTGTGAAGTGTTCGCTAAGGTAATAAATCTACTAAGCCACGAAGTGTACAGTGCTTCTCACCTTTTTAACACTGGTTTTCTTTCACGTTAAAAAGTCAGATTTGGCCAAAAACAACCATAAATGTACGATAAAATGGTTATTAAAACTTTATTTAATATGTTTTTAAACAACGGAAAATATTATTTTGCTTTATATTTTCATCAATCATAGTAATAAAGTTTAACCACTTACAGCACAGTAATCAGGACTATTTACAATATACTTCTATAATGCATAAAATCCTAGGAATAGTTAAAATAAATAACCTTTAAAAAAATATCGTTAAAAACTAGTATATCTGAATTAATCGTAAGGTATTAAAACTTATATTAAACAATACAAGATAAATATGAATATAACTTGTTCATCATCATCATCATTAGCCAGAGGCAGCCTACTGATGAGCGGAGGTTATTAATAAGGCACGCTCCTTAGTCCTGACAGACCTTCTAAAGTGGCCTGTGCAGATCTCTCTCATGCCCCGTGGATATTCTACGCTGCGTGTGTCAAAACATTTTAGCCACTATAACCAATTATTTCGAAGTGATGTATGTGATGTATCATGCGCCTTGGGGTGTAGCTTGTATCTTGCAGCAAACTGCTGCAGGCTGACGATGATGAAATATCTGGACTATTGCGAGAATCAAATCTGTTATCCATTATTCGGAAAATAATGTTTAACACATCACTATGGATTCCAGAATCAAAATTTGCAATTATAAAAGAAATTTCAATGCGTAACACTTCTACGCATTTTAAACAAAATTCTACGTAACTAACTTGTTTTGCATTACCGCCCTAAACATTGTGGTTTTGTTCTTAACATCAAAGGACTTGCATTGTGTATAGATATATCAATATCACGGATTTTGTATCGGTTTTTTGAAAAGGAATATTGTATGGTGTTCTATTTTAAACCTACATATATAGTAATATAAAAAAATACTATCACTTTACGATAAGACTATATCATCATTAACAACAACGGCCTGTGGCAGCCCGCTGCTGGACATAGGCTTCGCCACAAAATGCTGATCTGAAGATTATATTCATTCACGCATTAAGTTTCTGCCAACCACCCTACGCAGATCGTCGCTCCATCTATTCGGAAGGCATCCCACACTTCGTTGGCCAAGACGCGGTCTCTATTCCGGTACTTCAGTGGTTGTGACTTCTTCAACAAATGTGACCAGTTCAGTAATACATATATTTATTGATTTATACAGTATATTAGTGATAATTTGTTTATGCAATATATCATTCAGAATTTATTCAAATTCAAAATGTACAATTATATTAAAATAAAATTGTACATTTGAAAAACTAAATTTAAAAGATTTTACAGTTATTAATATGTATTTGTAGTGGAAAGCTATGACCTTAAGGTTTATTTATTACGCCGTTATAGAATGCCTTTAAGCTGTTTCCGCTTTATCATAATTTATTACCGGCTTATTATTTTACTCATAACTTGAAATTTTCTAATGCCAAGCGCTGTATTCAACCAATATATTCCACAACATCCTCTTTTGTCTCACAACTATTATTTTATTTGAAAACTCTCAAAATGCCACTTTATTTATTCACGTTGTTATTTGCGTATATTTGTTTCCTTTGTGGTGATCGATTGACTCAGTAGCGATTTGTCAGACATTGCTTAATGAATTTGATTCTCTCAACATATATTTATTTGTTTGGCCTACAGGTATTTAGGTCAATTATGGGTAACCAACTATTCCGATTTGTACAAGCGTAGTGGATTAATATCCATTGTGCTAGAATCGGAGAGGTCCGGGGCCCAGCAGTAGGAAATAAACAGACAGTTTAAAAATATCTTTTGTAGTCGATAAAACAAATGATACATGTAACACTTGATTACCAAACTTATTTTTTTGAGGTAGTTGAATAAATTAGTACCTACCGTAATATATTGTATAATACAAACATAACGAAAGCGAGCGTGACCGTGATATGGCAAATCCTAATTTTAGAATTAAAAGAAGGCAAGAGATCGTAACGAGAGATTAGGTTTTTCAATTATACGAAGTTTCCATACAAATGTAGGTTAAAATGGTTTTAAGCACTTTTCTTAAATAAAATCCACGATGGCAGATTAGATTATATTGTAGATAAAATATTTAATGTGACATAAAGGTTCTTTGGGGGGACATAAAGGACGACCAATTGGCTCAGTGGCAGGGCGAGCCCTTCACCCACGAAGTCAATGGTCGCGGGTTCGATCCCCGCATCAGAATAAATATATGTATGGATTGCAAATATTTATTTTGAGTCTGGTTATCCCGCGAATCTGCATTGGACAAGCGTGGTGGGTTAACGAACGTTCTTCCAGAAATGGAGAGGCACGTGCTCAGCAGTGGGACATATATGGGATGTTAAAAAAAAGGATCTTTGAGAATTTGTGTTTGAAACCCAGTCGACACTATTAATATGTTTATCAATTAATATTTCATTTATGATTGTTCAAATTTGGAACGGTTTTTTCTTTATTCAATGAGCCTCTAATACTGCATTTAAATTTAATCTTTCAATCGCATAGAAAACATATTATATTTTCACTATATATGAGATAGTTTCATATGTGCACTTATGCTATCTCATATATACGAAAATATATTTTTAATCTCCCCAAAATATGTGGAAAAATAGTTTTTGATAAAGACACAGAAAGAATGACGAGGCTGTAGGATAGCTCTACAATAAAATTTAAAACTAGAAACAGATACTGCTTAAATAAGACTTTGGTTGAGTTGAGATTCGGGTTTGATTTCTACATCGAGAGAAATACGAAAGTTTTTGAGTGACGTCATTCTATGTTGGGCTTGAGGGACTTACTAAACAGGAACTCCTATAGAGTGAGACTATGAATTGAGTTTTTTTTAATTATATTTAACCAACCAAAGCAGAATGTGTAGTAAAATAAAACAACTAATCATATTTAATGACATGTCGCTAGGGAAGTATTTGAATCAATTATTCTTTTAAAAATATCTTTGTTCAGCTTATTTAAAAAAGAAAAATGTCGCAATATATTATGCATTGTACTCGTACGTAACAACAAGAATAAATATACGTTAGTGCGACAAGATAACAAGGACAGCACTATGAAATGACAGCGCAACGAATATTACCTTCATAAGAATTTTCTCTTGTTCTCGCTGCAGCCAAAAGATAAGATATATTTGGTAGTCTTTGAACTAGTATCAGATTTTACTACTTGTGGTTGTCAAGAGGATGAACAATATCAGTAAATTGCGATTCAGTTCTCATGGCACGTTTATTAATGTTGTTTTTAATATTTATTATCAACATAATAGCCCGCGACATTCCACTGTCGGTTAAAGGATCCCATAAGGTATATCACCTGGCTATATCTTCCTATAAAAAGAGACAGAAGGCGTTATATGATCTTTGTTTAAAACGCGTGACTTAGTAACATAATATGAATATTATGTTACTAAGTCACGCGAATATTATATTAAGAATAGTATATACTGATGATACATTATTTTTTACAAACAAGTTTAAAAACATATTAATTATCATACGTAGCCTGCGGTAGTTCACTGCTGGACATGGGCATCTCTTAAGTCACGCCATCTTGCTCGATCTTTAATTTTTTTTATCCGATGTATGATCAAGCTCAAAGTAAAAGACAAGAAAAGACTAAAAACAATACGAAACCAAACAAAAATCACTCAATCACATATTATATTTTATTAATAAACTAAAATGGAAGTGGGCAGGCCATCTGGTAAGGAGTAAGAAGAACAAATGGGTCAAATATATTGTGCAGAATGGTATCCTAGAGAAAATAATAGAAAGAAGGAAGACAGCGTTGTAGATGAGAGTACGATATTAAAAAATAACAAGGTGGACATGGATGAGAAAAGCGCAAGATCGTACAATGTGGAAAATTCCTGGGGTGGCCTATGCTAATAGAAGCAAAATAATCTTATCGGTGTCGAAAAACCAAACATTAAGTTATTGGTATTATATATATTTTATATAATATTAATTGTTAATAAATTGTATTATAAATTCAAAAATAAATTTAAGCAGATTTATTACACATCTAAATGTAATAATTTTATTTAAACGTAAAATGTACAATATTATCTTTATATCATTGTTCTTGTAACATTATAATAAAATTTCCATTTTACAATGTATACATTAAGTTTTAACAGACATCAAAATAAAAAAAGTTGTTCGAAACATGGACAAGTTGTGGGGGTCGAAATATATCTGTGAGACTTAAAACTCTAATTTGCCGATAAAGTGGATGATGTTTTTCAGGATAAGCCATTTTTTGTGTCTGGAGCTTAAAGCGGCACATTCATTTGCGTCTGTTTTTAGCCTAGCTTAGACTTTCCAGTTTGATTAAATGAAAAAATAAAAAAAGGCCATTACTTGTGTTAGTTACACTGTGCTTCGTAAATTAGTTAGTTGCTTATAAAAAACTAAAATTTTAATAAATAAGATTTGTTTACAACCCAATTCGTACCTCTGCTGGGCATGGGGCTTCCCCATTTCTGAAAAAAGTTGAATTGGCGAATTTCAAATTGCGTTTGTTCAAGTTGAATTGGCGGAGACACTAGAACTCAGAATAAATATGTAGGCTTGACATATATTTACCTCGACACAAGAAATGAACCCAATGATGATTGCCTCTGAAAGTGGTAGGCGGAAAGTGGCCAAAGCTCCGAAGGTGGTCAGAATACCAGCCTGTTTGTATACCTACATCCATCCATCAATGTGTTTTATCCCTACAATTGTCTGACAAAACTTCTTTATTTTTTTAATCAAGTAAATCGCGAAATTAGGGTTTAATGTCTATACATTAATAAACATCGTTTTAATTTTTACACGTATATGTCTGATTTTACATTTATTTTTTTTCTCATTTTTTCCTTATTTCGAATTCTATCAAGAAGCAAATAGATTAATCGTTTTTTTTTAATTATCATTCCTTTTTTTCTCGTTCTCATTCCTTCTGTGTTGCAAGCTTATTGATCAATGTGTCTATTATGGGACCGTATTCAATAAATGGCAAGGGAGCCATTCTTTAATACCGCTAGAAAAGTAGCTCCAAAACACCTAATTTATATCAGTAGAACTTTTCACTAGTTATATTTAGAGTAGCTGTGTTTTAACAGTACACAAATCAGGTGTATAATATTACTCGTAAAATGTTTATAATATTACTCGTACATTATGAAAATTACTTCTACATAAACGATTCAGGGAATAGTTTTATTACTAATAAACTCCATTGTTATTTTCTGCTATTGCAAATTAGTTTTTAATATAACGATAAACTTATGTCGCATAATCGAATATTATTTTTAATACATATATTGCATGCTTGAAAAACGAATAAAACTTCCACATATTTATAAAAGTTTATCTACAGTTTTTACAATCTATTATTATACAAGTTGAAAATATATGAAAGAATTTTTATTATATTTTCAACCTGTTTCGCATTCTTCATGTGTTTTATATAAGTACCTGTGCATATTAGTATTGCCATCATTATGCTAAAATTACGTAAACTACTAACAAATTATATTAATATCTAGATGGAGAGTCAATACGTTGCTAAGATACACGAAAAACAAATTCGAAAAATTAATATTGTGTGCATATGAACCTGTATACTCGTACACATAACACCAATTTTCAAGAACGTACACGAAAGGCGTTTCACGTGAACACAAGGCATCCATGGCATGTAATAAACTGAATAATGAATTTTCATAAGGAAAAACATAATTACATTAATTTCCATTCCCCCTGTTACTTTCTGCTCCTTAGTACGTGTAAAATTTATTTTTAATTTAGTAAAATTATATAAAAATTATTATTTATTAATTAAGGTATACTTCGATGAGTTCACGTCGTTTCTAGATATAGCTATGACCTAAGTCTTATACCGCCCTGTTGGACCTGATAATGACTAAAGTGTTTCTTGTGAGAATGGCCTTCTGTCAATAGGAAGGGTATTGATAGAGACGACAATGTTACTTGCATTCAAAGGTGTATCCGCTTGCAGGTCAAAAGAAATACCTTGAACAATGAAGAATTTTTCAAGAAACTCATTGCTAGTTATAAAACGTGTTCTCTTATTATTACGGCAAATAACAGCTGATCAGTCAAGAACTATGAGTTATCTTACGTCAACTAGAGAAGTACATGTGGTAAGCTGCAGTTGATAGTAACAAAGTAATTAACCTTTTACGTTGGTATTTGCTCAAATATCATAATGTGACCGATATTGCGTGCCTACAGCCGTTGCGTGCACGTTCAATATTAGTTATTCTCCAACTGTTCCCTTAATTTTTGCAAAACACCGCTTCTTGAAACTAGTCGTGCAGATTTCTTTTTATGCCTTTAATCAGACTGATTAATTGACACAAGAGGTTAATAAGGTATTTTTATTATAAACATTCTGAATTAGCAGATATATGTAAATTAACTTGCCAGAATGGCTTAATGCAAATAATAATAAAATAATAGACACCCAAATGAATTGCCCTTATGAGTTGATTTAGTCAAAATTTTAAAGATGATTAATATGGCCATTCAAGTAACAATGAATGGCCACATGTTTCATTGGTCTCTTTCTAAATTGAAAGGTGTTGCTTTACTCCTCACGCTTAGTGGGCATTGAGGATGAAGATTGCATTTTTATTACCCAGGTTAAGGACATCCACGGGAAAAAATGAGAGGCTTTACTCTATGCCGCGAACCATACATTAACCATAAAACTAAAATCCACTATTTTAGCCTCATGACTTTAGTATAGCGCTTATAATCTGATATCCTTGATTCGCTTCTTCCCACTTTTGGACTTTTGATGTTCACTATGTTTCCTAGCACACCACTATTTATATTACCAAGAGTAGTTAACCAGAATTAAAGTAATGGTTACATCATTGCTAGTATTACAGAAATATCCAGATATCTTGAACTACATGCGCCAATGGGTGTAATTCTAGCATGACGCTGTGCAAGTGTTGTTCATATGGGAAAATATTAGACCAGCCATTGGCGACTTAGCAAATTACGTAGACTACAGACTGAACCTATGAGTTCTTTAATAGTAATTAATGTTTGGTGCTATACGAGGAAACTGAGGGATAAAAATACCATTGAATACGGGCAGCAACGTATCGAATAATCAAAATGAATATTCGACCCTAAATCACTCTATCAAGCGTAAGAGTTACGGTAAATCCCCTCATTTGTAATCCCATCAATGTTATAGCTCTAATGATTGATTGAAACTTTACTATTAAACAATATGTCTCTCATACATAACATTAAGTATTTTAATCTGAGGCATTAGTCTTTTCTTTAACAGAAGGTTATTCGACCTTATTGAAATAGTTCGGTCTTTGCCATAAATAGGATAAAAGTTTGAAAAATAATCATTTAAAGTAATGGAAATAAATCGACGACAGTTATTGTTTTTTCAAAGCAAAATTATCTTGAGCGCTATGGTGCATGGAAGCTTGTGACGATAATTTAAACTAGCCATTTGAATTTTTCACACCCTTATGGTCTGACGTTAGAGCATTACTAGAATGGCTTCGTATATTTACTGAGCACATTGTGTCTCGCAAAATAAGAAAAAGACCGCTTTACTTTTTACACTCATAGCCCCACATAAGAGTTACCATGTGTCGTGGACGATTATAACCTAAAATAATAATTATAACCAAAATGTTCTTGACAAATACCCATCTCGGAATACCAAACTCGGAATAAATAACTTTTAATAGTGGTAGAGCCACGCTGCAGAGGAATACTTTGTTAAGAATGGCATAATATATGTCTGTAGCATGAATGGGCCGGCTTGCCCGGGGAAGTACTACACTCCCGCAGAAACCCGGCATCTAAGTGGTAGCTTCTTAAAGGTCGGTACGCTTCCGCACTGCTTATGGCTCTGCGGAAGTCTATGGGCGACGTTGATTGCTTTCCATCAGGTGACACGCCTGCTCGTTTGCCTTCCTATCCCATACAAAAAATAACAATAGGCCAAACGATTATTATCCAAATCCGATGTGAAAATAAAACTTGCATCTTTTGAATACGCTCTTAGATTCGTTACCGGCCTTTTGTATACATATATTTTGGCTCGTCTTTCGAATGCCCTTATGTCGAAATTATATGGGAACATCGCCGATGGTAAATCGTTTTTACATTTATACAGTTCGTTGTAGAGAACTACGATTAAACATCTGCTGTCTACTACCGTTCGGGTGGATAGCCAGCCATCCAAGTGATGGGGATTGAATCTATGGAATTTTTGTTTTTGCATTTTTTGTAAATACAATTGGAAAACATTAATATATAAATTATAATTTATTATCATTTTCACAATTATTTCTTTTTACAAAATAAATGATTTGTCACAGTTAAATGTAACAACAGGATTAAAATAGATTAGGTACCTAATAAATTAGGTTAAATATGTATAGTAAATGATGCTTACGATTTCCCTTTCAAAGGGAAGAATTTCCCTTCACTTTTTTTCCTCAAATTATATTTTTACCTTATTGATGTAGATATCCATGTGCACCGCTGGTATCTTATGGCAATAGCTACATAAGTTATGCAGCTATTGCTTGCTCGTTTACCATAAAACTCGTCCATAAAAAGAATATTTTAATGAAAATCTGAACATGCGTATTGACAAAAGAGGGAAGTTGGTGAATTAGTTTATTGAACATTGTTTATAGGTTATTTATTAATTTGATATTATTTATAAAATTAAAAAATAATGAAGCAGATCTTTATTACATGGAGTCCAAAAAATTACATCAAAAACGAGCTTTGGAACTGATGTCACTCGAATCTCTCGCAGACTTCATAACGTCTTTGTTGTACTAAAAACGCTTTGATCACTCAAATGTTATGCTCGTACCGAATTTCATACAAAAGATTTTTAAAATTATCTATTAAGTCATAGCAGAAAATGCTTTAGAAATATGTTATTCATAATTTGAAATTGCTCTTTTGCGTTTAGGTAAAAGCTTTACAAATAAGCTTAAATATCCGACTTCAAACTTACCCTTCGTATTCGTTTCCACGCAGTACGCCTCTGTGGAACCAACTACTTTCAGTGGTGTTTGCCTTAAACCTTAAAACCCCTTTAATTTCTAAAAGGCCGATAATCCTTCTGCGTTGTGGATGTCTATGGACAGGGTTGATTGCTGTCCACCAGGCTATACCTTGCTCCTTTACCTTCCTTATAGAAAATTTGAAACGTTCGTAATTATTTGGCTCAATGATTAAAATACCTGTGTTGTGAGCAAAGAGTTTTGGGTTCAAAATCAAGTCGAATATCAAATTAATTGTTTTCAATAACTTAAAATAGTGATAGTTATAAAGTATTTTGGTATATAACCCTATATAATGTTACGTGTCAGCTGTACTCGTATGTGTGTGATAATCATAAAAAAATCTACATCTATGGTGTTCATGCTAAAATAAATTATTATCGAATTGTCATAGAAGCAAATGTGGCTGTGGGTGTACAACTATAAATATTTTATTTGTAAGGTTGAGAGGCGTGCATACATATCAGTCTTTAAAACCGTGAACGTAATCGTTATCATCTACTAAGTCAATGTTGTATCTACTGATTAACGCGACAGAAAAATATTCCAGAATCCTTCAATGTGTTGCATTAGGTATGAGAAGTCAATGTGTTGCATTAGGTTTATGAAGATTAAATAACAACTTTAAACTTTGTAAAAGTGTAACGTGAATAAATATTACATAATCTTCATCAACCAGAACACAAACGGGAGCCTATTTCCTACACCTGACACACGCAATAAATCGAAACGAGGAGTTCACAAGGCCACATGCCACAAGTCTCGCTTATATTTCAATGTAATAAGATTAAGGTAAGAAATCTTGACTTAAGGATTGTTCATTAAAATTCTTATTTATTAATTGTAACTATGTATATAATGACTAAATATTATATTGTTATACGTTCACATTTTGCCGATTGATAAAATCCGATGTCATATAAGGTCAAAACATAGATAATAATAATACTAAGGGGCTCTGGCCCAGAGGTGAGTATATAGCCATGAGCGGCTGAATTTGCGACTTCATAAGTATATTCAATAAAATCTATATGTATAGATATATAATATAACATTAAATAAAATATTTTTAGATCAAAAATTGTTTTGTATATTAAAAAATTAATCATCAGAGTCAATTTACTGCTGAATATTGGCGTTCCCCTAATTGGGTTTTGAAAAAAAATATCATTTTTTTATATATTTAAAAATTTTATCATAAATTATAACAATAATCAATACGAATAATTCCTGAATTTTTTATTTTACTATTAACAATTAAAAATTGTGACAAAAGTAGAAAAAGGGATGCTTAGATGGTTTGGACATATAGAGAGGATGGATGAAAGACGACTGGCAAAAGAAATTTACCTTGCGAATGTGGATGGAAGGGCCGGAAGAGGAAGACCACGAAAAACGTACCTTGACCAGATTGCTGAACTTTTTAAGAAGGGCCAGGTCAAGAGTACCCTCAACCGGCGGGCTTGCATGAGGAGAATAATGAGTGTGGAGGAAGCAAGGGAAGTATGCCGAGATCGTAGCAGATGGAGATCTGTGGTCTCTGCCTATCCTTACGGGAGACGGGCGTGACGATATGTATGTATGTATGTATGTACAATTGAAAATTGATAAAAACTTAAAATAAATCACGTGGCTTAAAACTCGCCACGATTGGTCGCCATGTTCATGACGTCATAATGTTAAAAGAATGCCTGGATAGCACAGGTGTCAAAGGTGTGTGATTGAAACATGAATTGACTAAAAATATCCGTAATTTAGTGCAATAAAATTATTTATATTACCTGTTTTGGTTTAGTTATGTGTGATAAAGGATTTATTAAGGCTAATTCCGATAATATCCCTGATGTGGGTATATTTATGATAACAGATTTTCTTAGAAATGATATTCGGTGAAATTCAGCTAAAGTTCGAAGTGCTAAAGCATCAAGAAAAGTTTATGAAAAAAACATATTGTAAACTTAAATTTTAAACGATGTATTTTTCATTAACAATAACTAATTATTTTTTTTTGTTTACGTGATACTCTCACGTGAAAGTAACGGCGACAAGGCGGAAGGTTATGTCCAAATGAGCTGTAATAATGTTATTTGTATATGGTTATAATGGTACGAAGCAATTAGGATAGCTTTTGAAAAAAAAAACAACTATAAATAGTTTTGTTATAAAACATGTGTATGATCATTTCATTTATGACAAAAACAATTTTCAAAAACCCAATTGAAAGATGGCTCATGACGACTGATTACATCAGTGACGGGCTCCCGCTCACAAAGTAAATGGTTGCGGGTTCGATCCCCGCATAGGAATAAATTTATATATGGCCTACAGATATTTATTCCAAGTATGGTAACCCCGCCAATCCGCATTGGACAAGCTTGGTGGATTAACGCGCGTTCCTTCAGAAATAGGGAGGCTCGTGCGCAGCAGTGGGATATACATGGGCTGTGAAAAATTTGAAAGATCTCATAATTTATCAGGTAGACTACTGCCCAACTCCTGGCATTGACTTTCAAAATTATTTCGTACGCTACGCACGAGAAGAAATGAAGTATTACTATTCACACAGCAACTACGAGTAAAAAGCTGTTAGTTATAAAGAGTTCGCGTACTTTCAATTCTAAACTCAATAGTAAATTGACTTTGCAAAGAAAAAATTTAATTGATTTGTAAAACTTAATAAAGAAATAGGCCACTCTTTTAATCAATTTATAAATTCTTCTTGAACTCAATACTTGAGATAATTCAATTTATTACAAACCTTCCCTTTCCTAAAACCAAATTAAAATACTCTCGTAACGGAGAATATTGCCCAAATATTTACATTTCGTTTTAAAAGATCAAAGGGCATCTTGGGAAATTGAAAAATTCCTGCAACCATGACGATTAGCAAGGCTCACCTGTACAATTACAACTTGCTCAATTATTTTGGTGACTAATTGAGGGATGTTTTTGTTATTTTTGTCATTTTCATAGTATTACTTGGAGCTATTCCATTACTAAATAAATACATACGTCTGACGCATGTCCAATGATTTTCAGTGGAAATGCTTTGTTGGCGTAGGACCTTTACGACTTCATCAGAAGGAGACACTCTTTTTCCGTTGCAAATGTCAAGTGAGCTAGGGACCAAGTACGTCATATAACATTGACTGCGCAGCAAACCCACACGAAAGTCATAATATAGGTCAAATTCTTTTGAAGATATCGACAAAACGCTGCATCAAATCGTGGAGTATAGAAATATAATAAAGGAGGAATTACTCTGTAGTAATACGAGTAATATAGTCTAAATTCACTAATTCATTAACTTATTCCTCATAGTAGTTTAAAATTCTATATTAGATTAAAAAATTCGAACACTGTTAAAAAATCCTTGTTTTCTCAATTCAGATTTATCTTTGATCGATTTCCCAACCTATGTATGTATGTATAAACCCTCGTCAAAAGTAATACGATATTACGTGAAAAGTATTATACGATGCGTACACGCACCCAGTTTCTGCCACTTACCCAACTATTAGTACACATATAACACAACTAATACCCCCCAAAGGAACGACGATAAAAACTATTTTTGTAATCTTTATTTGTCAAACTAATGAATCCAGTTTAAGTGATTGTCACAATACAAAAGGATGTAGCAAAAGTTAAAAACTTTCATCTTGAAAAGCTACGGGGAAGAATTTTTCGAAGAAGTTTTTATACGTTATCGAGTCCCCGTGGACAAAGTTGCGGGTAAACCTGGTACTTTTAAACAAAAAGACAAAACAGAATTACAACATTTAAGTTTATTAAATCTCAATTTAATTTTTCTTAAAATCCTTGTTTCGTGTCTTTTCTCTCTAATAGCAGTCCAAGCCGAAGTTTCGACCTTACCTAGCAAGTTAATATTGTTGCATCATTCTTCACGACTCGCGACTTGCAGGCCAACACTACTATTTCATACAAAAATGCGTACTTATACTTTAAATGCAGTATATTAGTAAATTTGCTGGTACAAAAAAAATAACAAGGTATACAATATTACCTTATTGATAAGTAAAAATAAAATAGAACGCACTTACTAAAATTAATTGAATTAATATAACAAGAAGGGACATATTTTAACAGCGGAAGATAATATCTCACTATTTCCCAGCGCAATTCATTTTGACTGAAACAAATTTCGATAAATCGATCTTGTTTTCAACGTCTCGTACGTCAATATTATCTGACTTTTATATCCAATCATACAAAATAATTATATATTTTCACAATAATCATATTATTCTGGTTGTGACTTGATACATATCGCAGTGCTGCCACAAACTCGCATGCTACTTCTAAAATGATTGTACTAACAACAAACAACCGATGGGAACAACAAATTTTCCTTTCTTTTGTTTCATCGCATTTGGATGACCGATTTAAAAGACTATATATTAAAAACAAATAAACATTCACGTTATATAAAAGAAGATATTATCATTATCAACATCTGCAGCAATGCATTAGTGGACAATGGCCACCTCTAAGATTTTCACCATACTGAAACTGATTTTTATTATCTTTAACAGAAAAAAATACAGGAATGAAATTTCTGCGGAGTTTCTTTCGCCATTTCTTCGACGTCCAGAGGAACCTCACTACGAAATGGGAGTAAAACTTGACTGTTGGAGAACTGGCATTGGACAAGACAAAAGGAATGTGATTATTTGTGAAAAAAAAATTTCTTTTTCAATTTTTTAAAAAATAATAATTAACATAATTTAACGCAACAATTTATGAATTTGCCTCGTGTAATTGTAAACTGCCTTATCTAACTCCATTTTTACACACAGCTGACTTGTTTTTGTTAACTAAGAGTGATTTAAATTTACGACTTGTTACGAACTTAACATTTTGTTAATGTATTCGTATAGGACTCACCGAAGCCCAAAATTTGCATGTTTATGAAAATACAAATATTTAAAATACTTTGTCCGCGACTGATTAAAACATTGTTCTCATATAATATTCAACATTTAACTGTGTATACATAATACAATTTGCCATCATATTATAAAATCCTCAATAATATTTAGTACTAAAGCACGCTGATTTACTATTTTGATGATTATATATATATATATATATATATATATATATATATATATATATATATATATATATATATATATATATATATATATATATATATATATATATATATATATATATATATATATATATATATATATATATATATATATATATATATATATATATATACATACACGTTGCCTTGAAGAAATTACTTTAAGAATGGTCTGTAACAGACGCATAGGCCAAAGAAGAATTAATAAAAATTAGCTATGTAATATTTACATCATAAAACATTTCACAGACTACAAAGTAATTACAAAGCGTTAGAAGAGACGTGACGGAGATATGCTGGAACTTTAATTATAAAAATGAACGGAGGAAGCGAAAGATTTTAATGAGAGATTAGATTTTTCAATTACACACAATTTTCTTAAGAGCTTTTAGAGAATGTTGAGGAAAATCTTTTTAATGATAAAAACATAGAGATGGAAATGCTTATTTCTACCCTACTCGAGATGAATTTAAAACACTTGGCTCAGTGGTGAAGCTACCGGTTTTAGGGTCAGTGTTCGGAGGTCCAATTGGCATATCGCCATAAATATATGTATGCGGGGTGTGAGGACGAGCCTCGGGGACAAAAACCCCACTGCAAGAGCAACAACTCAGAAGGCGACCGCCCCCCGATCTTTGATGCCACTGTTCCCAGCGGCTTTTGGGGCACTAGGTGCCCTGTCAATCCGCTTAGGTTAATGTCCATTTCTTCATATAAGGTCTGTGAAAACAAAATCAACACGACAACAAATCGATAATTTATACATATTTTATTATAACAATTCAATGTAATATAGTTCAAGTTTCAATTCTCTATATATTATTTAAATGTAAGAAATTAAATATTGTGTCAGACTTTATTTAAAAAGGCCAAAGTGTGGTTATTATCTATATTCCTCTTCACCACACAGGTATCTCGTATTATTGAGGCCAAGACTTATTTTGTGTCACTACGCCAACATCGGAAGTAAAGACATCGTTCTAATTGAAAACGTAAAAGCTTATGAATTCTGCTTAAATTTAAACATCATTGTTGAAAACCCGGAAAAGAACTATTCAGTCATGTCATTTCCGTCTCATATTTAATAATCAAAACGACAGTACTTGGCTTGTTGTTAGAAGTGAGCGTATATCGTTAGTTGAAGAGTTTTTCTTCTGCCTCAGGCGCTGCGAAACTGACTTGCTTTTTTATGACGTGAGTGGCCTTTGTTTTTTTTATATAAATACGTATTCCCTTTGTACCATACAGAAAGAAATGATTATTAATTTGAAAAGATATTTCAATTTTGAAAGGAATAAATATATTAGTAGAAAACTTTTCGCAAATTGGTTTTTCTTTTTCTTTGATGGCATTTAGTTATAACTATTATTCCAGTGTCAAATTAAATAGTCTGGATACATGTATTTATTTCTACATACATTGTATAATATTATCATCATCATCAAGCATTACAGCCGCGGGTGAGCCTCAGCCTGGTTCAGTATTTTGTTTCAGTCGGAACTTAGTTTGGCTTTTTCTCTCCAGCCCCTAACACCGATTGCCTTTAACTTGTCCTCAACTCCATCTAACCATAACTAATTATAATATCAGATTACAAAAATGAGATGTAAACATATCGTCACTGATGTAAGGTGGCAGGAAAAATATTACAGGTAGTTAAAAAGATTGTAATAATGTTTGAGAAATATAACGTAAAGTAGCCGATAAAATATTTAGTTTTAATAATATATACATTTATGGTGTACAAAAGAACTTCGCCTCACACAAACGCATTTTCAAAGCCGTAAATGCAAATGAGATTTCTGGCTTTGTTTGGCATTTCCTTTTTTAGTTTCCTTTTTTTTCATTTCCGCATTTACGGTGGATATTACTTAAAAGACCCTACCTACATGTTCGGGGAATCTTGCGATAAATGTATATTCCCTTTGTGAAGTTTCCTTATTTAAGTACCGGATTTAAATGCACGACGTTTCCTTTAGATGAATTTAGTTGTAAAATACGTACAGCAATATATGTATGAGCTTCTATCGAAACTCTAGCCTTACATATACTTTTATTACATTTTTTTCAGTTGTTTTCGCTAATAATTGATACATATATCTATCATATCAGACTTATTTTAATGTACGACTATGAGGCAAACCCACAAACTACTGGTCACTGAAAGGGAAATCCTTCAAAAAATCTTCAGCCATTGTTAATATAATGGGAGAAAAGCGCATAGACTCTTATGGCTCGGTTAATTGGAGAGGATAGGTGAGGATCGCGCTGCGAAAGGAAACTAAACTTGGGAATAAAGTCTGGTCAGTCACCCCAGATGATGGAGAGCTGCTGTGATCGTCTTGAGCGAGCTTTCGTGCATGACCAATGACATCAGAGGCCAAGACACCAGATCAGATTTAGATCGTACAGATGGCAAAGTATATAAGTTATAATAAATTCAGTCTATCAAGGAATGTATTTCGTGTTGAAGTCGATCACCAGTAACTATATTGTCCTTTGGGATTAATAACTGTGATATTGCCCCGAGTTATTCTCCATGATACTGGCGTGTCTGCCAGGTAGGTATATTGCTTCGTTTGTGTATTATATATGCTAACATAAATGATATTGTTATACATGATAACTATACCTTCATAGTAACGCTTATGATATCTCAATGGGTACAATGGGTGCCACTATATTATACATGGTCATTAAATTAAACGTAAAGTAAATATCGGGAATCGTAACTCCTTGGTGATAAGCAAATTCGTAGCCACGTATTATTATTAAAGTAGGAGCTCATCTATAAAAAGTATGAAGTTCGTATTATGTCAATAAACTAAAAACTCTCGGACAAGGCACTAACTTTCTATGGAGGTAGAACATCAATATTCAAAGTTAGTACTACCCTTTCAAACTGTACCCTCCGATAACTAGACGTCCAGAATACTATATCAGGGGACAAAACTTTCACGCATTGACCTCTTTTATAGGTTAATGTCTTGAATCCCCACTCTTTTCACCAGAATACTAATCTAACGATTACAAAAACCCGCAGACTTCATTTTATCGCTCATTAGAGAGGAAAACACATTAACAGTTGAGCCTGTTAATTAAATATTAATTAGGGATTATATAATTAGAAAAATAAATTGCTGCGCTCGCCTAAAAAGTGTGACGCGACATCTATCAAATTTCACAAGGGCGTAACTTGTCACATGTCAATGGGATAACATTCAAAGCAACTGTTTAAATTCACACATTATGTTGACGTGCTGTAGGCCATACATATATTTATTCCCATATTAATCGAAACCGTAATGAGTCATTTATAACTTATATCGTATTTAGAAAATTATTATATTATTATAATTAATAAAATATGTTTTCATAATGCATAATAGGTCGAGGCAAAAGTATTTTCGTATTTTGAATGTATTATTAGTAATCAAACCTCTTTAACTGTACTGAATGTAACTGGCTGGTTTTCATACCATTAAATGTGACATTCTGAAGAGGCAATAAATAAAAAAAAAACTAGTTCCCGCCATTTTTCAATTGTTTTTCAAGCAAGCAAAATGAACGTATGTGTCGAAGAAATTCGGTTCATTTTAAAGTTTTATTACAAAAAAGGTAAAAATGTGACGAACGCCGCAAATAAACTTTGTGCGGTTTACAGACCTAATGCGGTATCAATAAAAGTAGCACAAATGTGGTTCAAGCGTTTCAAGCCTGGAAATTTTAGTGTGAAACATGAGGTTCACTCTGAACTCCCTGTCACAGATAAAATCAGTGCCATCTTTGAGAAAGTGGAGCAAACTATCGATTCTGACCTCTACTGTCAGCAACTGATGAGGTTAAAAAAAGCTATTGAGAAAAACCGGTCGGAGCTGGTGAATAGGAAGGGCGTGGTGTTCCACCATGACAATGCCAGACCGCACTCATCTATAGTCACGCAGCAAAAATTGAGAGAGCTTGGTTGGGATATGTTGATACATCCTCCGTATAGCCCTGACCTTGCTCCATCAGATTTCCACCTGTTTCGGTCATTGCAGAACTCTTTAAAGCATAAAGCTAAGCTCAAAAGAACACTGTGAACACTACCTGTCAGATTTTTTTAATCAAAAATCTCAAAATTTCTACAAGAATGGGATCATGGCACTACCCACAAGATAGCAACAAGTCATCGATTAAAACAGCACATAAATATTATAAATAAATAAAAAATTATAACTAAAGAAATATTTTCCTTTGTATGAACAATACGAAAATACTTTGCTTTTTATATATTAGGTCGCCCCGACCTAATATATACAGCGTACATATTATTTTATGTGTGAATTTTACGCCTAAAAAGACAAAATTCAATCAGTTTCAATTCAACAGAAAAAAGTAAATAGAACAAATAATCAGAGGAAACTTTTAAATCGTTCTTTTTTATAATAACAAAAAGTATTTGTTACCGCTGTCAAGGTTTTTTGTTTTCCACTCATTCGTATAAAATAATCTCAAGATCTGGGTCGTTCGAATAATATTCTTATTCACAGGTTTTATTCTGTCCTACTGGATGATATGAACGCATTGTTCCGCAAAATCAAAGCATTATGATGTAAATTCTTAAAAAATGTAAAGCAACATATACTACTCCTTTGCGGCAGTTTAATTTTTCTACACTTTTGTAATAATTTATTTCTAAAGAGGTTTTAATAGGCAAACATTGTTACGGGAACTAAATAAAAATCTGGGTATGAAAAAAATATAATTTCATATTCGAAGCTTTTGTTTTTTAAAAAAATAAATCCCTATTTTAATTTGTGACTTTTTCGTAACTTAATTTTCGCGGATTTGTTGATAGAATTAGGTTATAAGGCAACTAAAACTAACTCATCATCAACGCATTATCCTGCCTTATTGTGACTTGAAACAGATATCTTTGTATCTATTGTAATGGCAGAAAAAGCAATAAGAGCTAGTAAAATCATAGCGTTGCTGGAAGAGGGGTGTAGCCAATGTTACATCTCACAGCGGTTAAACGTGAGTCGTTCAACCGTCCAAAGAACCTGGACTCGATACCAAGAGACGACTGATTTTCAATGACTTAAGCGCTGGGCTTAGGAACCGCCAATGCAGTTATATAGACTTTAAAAGAAACCTTGAAAAAAAACGAAGAGCACAAGCCAGGCTATGGACTGTAAGGAGGAGGCTTTTATTTGCTGATATATAGTTGACGATTAACACGAGTTCCCAAGTTTCTCCATGAGCACCGGATTGCTCGATGAGGTTCGCTAAAAATTGCGTAACTTGGACACTAGGTAACTAGAGTAGTGTACTCTTCTCCGCTAGATAAAATGAAGATCTGGTGGAGAATGAATGTATGTGTGTAACTCAGGATCGGTGCTAGGGGACGCGCCTTGAAAATTTATGTCCACCAGTAGACTGTCGTATGCTGACGATAATGATAACTTTTAAGTGGCAAATTACGATTTAAAGGTGCCACGCCACACATATATTTTTTCTAGTCTTAATTTTACTACATAATATATATAGTTCTTGTACTTTATTTTATAATACGATGATGTTTAAAAATATAAAATTATTATAATGATAGAATATTACCTAAGATTTGGATTTTAAATAAGTACCTATATTATCTTACAAAACATAAACTCGATTTATTACTTCTTTAAGTCTTAGGGTCATTAAACCGTCGCAGGCAATTTAGCAGTAGCTATTTGTTACCCGTTTATGGTGCACTTATAGATGTTTTTCTTTTATTCGTTCCCAAGTGTACCTGATATAAGGCACTCTAATAAATCTTACACATCGAGATTTAAGTGTGAAAATAAGAAGTTGTGTCCTGAAATAAAATATATTGAGCATTTTTTCCGCTGCATAACTTCTTTCTACGCACCACCCCTCGATGGAATCAACAGCCTTCAGTATTTCTAAACGTTCACAAGTTCACACTTTTTTCAAAGACCGGCAAAGCTTCTGCAGTGCCTTGAAGTGTCAATAGGCAGCGTTGATTGCTCTCCATCATTTGATACGCTTGCTCGTATTTTTTTCTACCTCATAAAAATATCCACCAAATATTGCTAAACAATTAAAAAAAAAGAATTATTTTATAAAAATATTTATCTATTTTCTATATTTTTTTATATTTATATTTTTCCCATGCCTGTTCTCGATGCACACAAAAATCTGAGAAGATTTTAACAATTTTTATATGAATTTCGACAAAAATTTTCAGCGCAGCTCTACGATACGAATGAAATACAGACATATAATATATATTTATGAATTTCTTTTTTAAAAATATAAATTTAATAAGAAAGTATGCCTGGATTCTATTCCACAACCATGATAATATTCAAAAATTTATTACTCTACATGTTTAAATATGGAACTCCGTCGGTCTCATATTTTATTCTATGTGCATTAACCAGTGGTTGAGATCCTATATATCAAAGTCAGTTTATTCTATATATTAAATATATCAGTTTTTTTTAAATACTTCTTTTGGAAGGTTTCTTAGTAGAAATAACAATTGTAGATCGATGCGTAAACTGGTTCGGGTTGGAAAACCTTCCAATATTTTGCAATGAAGCTATAAATTATATAATTGGCTTAGTAGCGTAGCTACTGCTTTCGGAGTTAACGGTGGCGAGTTCAATTCTCACATTGGGATAAACATATGTACGGTCCACATGTTTCTTGAGTGTCCTGCTGATCTGCCTCGGACAAACGTGGAATATTAATGTTTTCTTCCAGAAATGCAGAAACTTCATCCCCATTACTTATTTTTCTACTCAATCGATATACATACATATATGTGCAATTCAATCGCAGTTTCAATTGTTGAATAATTTACCTGCGATATTTCCGAAGAAATACGACATATGGGGCATGCAAGAGACGTACGATTGGGTCCACAACACTGCGACAACGCATTTGTGACGCCTACAGTATTACAGGCATCTGTGGACGGCGGTGATCACTCACAACCCGGTGATTTGCATGCTTGTTTGCTTGTGCTACTATATATAAATTATTCCACACACAGACTCGGAACAAATACCGTGCTTTATGATCATTTTTTTTATGGGATAGGAAGGCAAACGAGTAGGCGTGTCACCTGATGGAAAGCAATCAACGCTGCCCACAGAAATCCGCAGCGCCATAGGCAGTGTGGAAGCGTTACCGACCTTTAAGGAAAGTGACATTATGGCAGTGGGGGAAGGGGGAGGGGGAGGGTATTGGGTGTCCGGAATTCAGGCCGCTCACCATACGAATCAAGGTAGCTAAGTTACCACTCAGACACCGGTTTTCTGCGGGAGATTGGTACTTCCCCAGGCGAGCCGGCCCATTCATGCTACAGACAAATAATATGCCATTCAAGACACAATATTCGTCAGGAGCGTGGCCCTCCATTTATACAAGTTTACTAATTATAGTTTATATACATATATAAAATATAATAAACGTAAAACAATTAAGTTAAGGGTAATCGTGTATAGAAATACCTTACCATTCTAAAAACGATTACATATGTATTTAATGCCCCTCAGTTGTGTAACATTCGTATTCCACTTTTCTATGTTCAACGGATAATCAATACACCTCGTTCAAATTCCGTAGCACGTAGAATCCATTTGAGACCTCTTGCGGACCGTGAATAATATGTGTTTATAAAACAGCCTCGATTCACAGCCAACACTATTTGTAGAAGTATTTGTAAATCTTGTACATACATACATTAAGTATACATAAAATGATTTGTCAATTAGGTTGACATGTAAGTCACATTTACGAGTATCCCGATTTAAACTCGCTACCATTGACTCCAAAAGTGAGACCCAATCTACTGAGTCAAAATACTGTGTAGTTTTTGACGAAGAATAGGGCCACCCTATTTCTTCCCGTAGGAGTCATACGAAGCAACTAAGGAAGCTTATAAGTGTATCAGTAGACAGGCAACAGCGTTCACCTCAGATTAATAGTCAATCTGCGATTTCCAACCCGCCTGTCAAACGTGGGGATTACAGCAACACTCCACAATTTTAAATGAGACCTATATCCATCAGTAGATAGTTACGGTTGTATTAATTAAAGTACACAGCGAGCTAATCTTATATTTATAAGAAATGATTCAGAGTAATTTATTCGAATATGGGAGAATTTTGTAAATGCATTTCATATGCAATTAGTTATCAAGCCGTCAATGATGGACTAGACGGGATATAAATCAGTTGTTTCACTTTTACTTGCCCCATAAATAGTGCACTTTAATTTCTTATACTCGGTTTCAAGACATTAAAATTTCATTTCAATACAATTATTAGATCATACAATAATATCATTGTATTAAGTTTTTATGTGTTATACTCGGACAACGCAATCAATTTTATCTTCTTAAAGTAATTGTTTGATCGGACTCTTTCAGTAAGATGTAACATCGTCGGATACAATGCTGGCTTACGAAGGCTTTCCAACTTTTAATTGAGTTCAGTTGTTTTAATAGAATTTTCTACTTGAAAATCTTTAATTGAGCTTCATTTTTTTAAGCTTATTTATAATGTCTTCTAAAATAGTTATATGACATACTTTTTATACTATGTCTGCTCGATATCAAGGTTGGGACTTCGGTGTAAATAATGCGTGAGGAATGAAAAAAATTCGAAAATCTAAAAAAATTAACTAAAATGCAAAACTATAATTTTACTGCATCTCCTACTTTCTAATTTCCATTAACCTACACAATCATTATTAATGGAGTCAGGCGTTACTTTGCGAAAATCCATCACTATATGGATAGTTAAAAGTTTTACTTAGCTAAGATCCGCGACAAGCAAAACAATAACAGAAAATTAATAATGTGTGTTTTTCCGTTGGGTTAAGTGGATTTATTTGGAACTTAAACCAAAAACTTACCTTTCTGACTTTTCTGACTGAAGAAGACTTTTCGGTTGTCTTCCGTAGAGTCTACTATATCTGAAGATGCCTCGTGTTGGGGCGAAACACGTGTCGTTTACAAGATGGAAAAGTGATAATGTGTGTTTGGTGTTGTGTATAGTGGTTGGTGGGTGGAGAATTGATGGCCGATTTTCGGTAAGTTTTTGGTTTAAGTTCCAAATAAATCCACTTAACCCAACGGAAAAACACACATTATTAATTTTCTGTTATTGTTTTGCTTGTCGCGGATCTTAGCTAAGTAAAACTACACAATCATATTTCTATGGGACATATTCTGATGTATCACAATTTATGATACACAAATTGTAGAGACCTGTAGAAAATTGAATAAAGTAGCCTCAGGTTAAATAAAATTGCTACATCGACAAGCAGTACTACTTAGTTATTAATGGATGGGACTAACTAAATAATACTAGTGACATAAATGATGAATAAAATTCCTATCTCCTACCTTTTGTTAAACTACTTTCTATATTCCTATCTCTCTTCTTTCCAATATCGAAAATCTTCCTTGCAGACAGATGCAGATTTCTATGAATGTCGGTAGTTACCTACCATCAGGTAACCTACTAACTAGTTTACCTAACTCTCCTGTATAAAGAAAAGTATGATAAACAATTTTATAGGGAGTTTATTACACGATTTTGTTTAATAGATTGTAAAATGTAACTGTTCTTCATTTAATTATAAACTTTACATACTGTTTTAAAATTATTTGATGCATTAAAAATCGTAGCAGTTCCTCTAAAATATCAAAATGGATTGGAGTGTAAATTTACTTTACCAATGTTTCCTGTCTCTCGGTTTCCTACAAACCTACTGGGAAAATAATAAAACACTACTTTTAGTTATACTACATTGACTTAAAACAAATAAAAGACAAATAATATTAACAAATATATACGAGAGGGTGTAATTTATTTTTGTTTATATTTATAATTATATAATATTTATAATTTATTTTGTTTATATTATTTTTATAATTTATTATTGTCTTATGAGTCCAGTTGTTTTACAGTTTTATGTAATTTTGCAAGAAATCATTGTGATAGTAGAAATATAATATAATATATTTATATATATATATATATATATATATATATATATATATATATATATATATATATATATATATATATATATATATATATATATATATATATATATATATATATATATATATATATATATATATATATATATATATATAAAAAATATTTCGAAAATATATGTTCTCAATTATTTCACAATTTATGATTGTGTCGAAGAAATTATTATAAGTGAAGATTACCGTGAGTAAACATATGATATTATAATTTAATAGAATTTTATGTACAATAAATTACTAGTATGTACGTTGATGAACAATAAAAAATATACATACATATTTACCTACTTTAAAAGTATACATATCATAAAAAAGAAACATATTTTGGTCTCCATAAATGGGTATGCGGTGAATATATGCCTCAAGTTGTAAAGCAAGTAAAATCAATTTATCAGTAAATATTGCCTTTTCAGGAAAATGCTTTTTAATGGTCTAAAATTTAGTTGGAGTGGCTTCATTTAAAATGAATGTCACGACGAGTACGTGACTTGAGTGCGATCTAAGAATGCTGATTGCGTTTATTCTATGATTTCAGATTATTGGTGTTATCGCAGGAATCTTAAGTCTTGTAAGTCTCTATATATTTAAACATTTTCTAATATTAAAGTGTTATTTCATTTACTTTAAAGTAGAGAAACAACGTACATCTGGAGCAGAGCTAGTCATCAGTAGATAATTTAGGCACAAAAAATAACAGAAAATATTAAAGACATTCAGAATGTGGTGTTGGTGCAGAAAAAGAATATCTTGGAAAGAAAAAAAATCGTACGAAGAAGTAAGAGAAGCAGAAAATCTTCCAAAACATTTTGAATAGCATTGAAAGTATGTTTGGAAATCATCATCTTGGCAATTTTAAATTTCATATAGGATAAAATCGAAGGTAAAAGGAGAAGAAAGTGAAATAACTAGCCTTTAATGTTGCGAATATAAATTGCTAAAAACACAATTTTCAGATAGCTCGTATTCTTGGAATTATTCACCAATGCATATGTAGGTCTCAGGTTTACCTAAAATTATAAAGAACAGACAAATGCAAATTCGGTAAACTTACGTAAATTTCTGTCAGTAGTTGTTAAATATATGATTTCTTTTTCGCAAAATTTGTCTGTAGAATTAATCGATCGCTTCTCTTGGAGAAGTACCGAACTTTTGCAGAAAACCAAATTCTGAATAGTAGCTTTGCAATTTTGATTCATTTGGATGAGTAGATCTTGAGGCTCAATCGTGTTATATAATAATATAGAAAAAGAAAGAGAAACGATTGGGCTTCAATCAAATGGAGATATTTCTCGTATCGTCTCCATCTCCCGATTCCATTATTCAGCATATGACTTTAAGGCAGATAACATATCTACAGTGTCCTGTATGGTGCAAATGGACAAATTATATGACTCTTTTGTATTTAATTTGTTTGTTTATCTATAAGAAGATAAGCGACGTTTTTAATATTACTACAATTTTGGTTGACAATTACAACAAAGTTGATAATTCTAAATCATTCACATCAATAGTCCGATGGGAACTCACGATTTCGGATCGTAGGCTCGATCTTTAATAACTAGCTTGCTGTTTAAGTTGCCGCTTGACATTATGGAACTATTTCCATTAGTTGTTCTTAACGAGGATAGTTCGATACGACGCCGAACTTATAACAGTGAACGTATTCAAACTGTTTGCGCATTGCGGCAATTCATTCAACACGTACGTATCGTTTACGAGTATTCACTTTAAATACCTGCCTAATTTAAATATTCGAAACGGCTGCCTGTTAGTGTTCACTATTGTATTAACATCTCATTTGTTTAAACCGTATTTATTTTACCCTAATCTTTTGAGATTTCTGTTTTCTATATGTAAATGTTAAATAGTTTTTTTTTATTTTCTTCTAATAGTGATAGAGCCATGCTTGGCATAAATGAACCGGCTCGACAAGCGAGGTATCACAACCTTACAGAATATTTTTTTCATAGATATGGAGGCAAACGAGCGAGCGTGTTACAACAAACGGGATCACCACACCCGTGCAGGGGTATGGGATCGAGCCTCGGGGATGAACCCCACTATTCGTGCAGCAACTCAATGGGGCGACCACCCCACGATCCTAGGTGCCGCTGTTCCCAACGGCTTTTGGGCGTCCTTTAACGACTTCGCGTCGTCGAGATATGGCTGAACCTATTCCTACGTTGGGTCCGTCGTTGTCCCTCCCCCCTCGCGGGAGCTAGACGGTAACAGGAAGATTTCGCGTGGGAGCGGACGTCCCTCACGTGGGCGAACGTGGAGGAGAGCGCGAACGTGTCGTCTGATGGAAAGCCGTATTACACATGTGAAATATCATCATGTAAGATGCTTGATGAATTGATATATTTTTTTATGTTACCGCATTTTAAAAAGTGAATGCAGAAATTCAAGTTCTACACATTTACTTTACTCATTTTATTTTGTTTCAAATTATTCACACTAAGGTAGAAAACGCACCTGCAGTGCCCTTGGTGTTATTGTAAATAGTTATGAGCGGTAATGATCACTTACAACCAGGTCACTCAACATGGGAGCTCTGTTAATTGTCTGCTTCTCTCATGAAAAAAATTCAAGTCACAGTTTAATATTTTTAATAACGTTGTTTAGAGATAGAATTGTAAGTTTTTTCTTAAATATCTTAGTAGTTCAATTTATTAATAATGTAGAAAACTTTCGTAAAATTAATTTGAATACTTCGTTCATTAAAAAAAGTAATAGAGAGCTTCAGCAATGTAATATGTTTTCTGATAGGAGTTGGTACTTTCATTATTATTTTTGAATAATTTCAAGGATAATTAAGGACGATTGAACGAAAGCTTTCAATTTTATTTGTAAAGATTGTTAGGTATATACCTAATTGTATATACAGTATATTTTGTAAACTCTTCGCAAAAATATAGTTAATAAATTATTTCTTATACACAGTATTGTAGCTTAGATGTTCAAATTAATAAATTAACTTATTGTAATGATTTTCTGAAACTAATAAATTTGTAATTATATATTTAGTAGTATTTGATGTTAGTCATGATTGAATTTAAGTATAACATTAATACTGTGTATCGTTGGCCTAATAATCAAAATTCGAACTCCAATTTGAACTTTGAATGGCTAAAGTATATAATCTTAGATAGATATATTCTTTATTGTACACCAAAACAAAGTTATACATTATTAATTGAATATTTGTATACAAATGTCGGTCTTATCGCTAATAGCGACAATTTTCTCCAGACAATCGTAGGATGGACACAATGTTATAAAAGATAATTTGATGTAGGTTGGTAATACATTATCGTTACGGTGATTGCAAAGACAGAAAAGAATATTAGTATAGTTATATTAATAAACAAACAATAATAGCCATAAGCAAAAATATAAGTATATACATACATACATATACACACACAATCTTAAGACGTATCCGATAAAATATTACGTATGTACCTCAAAAAATATCTTTTTTCATACTTAAAAAATGAACAGTTTCCTAAAAGTGTGAAATATGCCTTTTGATCCATCCAATTATAATAATAAAAAAAACTATTATTATTTATAAACCTAATTTAATAACTTATATCAATATTATAAATTATTTATATTTATGAGGTACTGATACTAGAAAATTATCTTCTAGCTATAATATTAATTATTATGAGAAAATATAATAATAACACATGTATTTAACTTGCACCGGAAAATTGATTGTCACGGAGTTTCCTACATGATAAACTATAAAAACATTTTCTCTTTACTGTACCTCCAAGAGTTTTAATGAAATTTTGCGTGTTCCAGTAAGAAAAATGTAGCAAGCACGTACTTTAAAATTAGTTTTATCTTTGTCGCTGAACTATGAATTGCCGATGTATCAAGTAAATTAATATAACTAAATTGAAAAAAAAATTACTTTGAACCAAGATATTTTTTAAATATATATTTATGGTAGTAGAAAATGGTTCACGCATTTGTCTTTGAATTTTAATTCAATGTGGGCAGGCAAACTGTGAATTAAATTCATTAATTAAATTCACAGTTTGCCTGCTTTACAAGCATAAAGATGGTTTAAAGTACTATGGAGAGGAGTATGCGCGGAGTTTACAAGAGATTTTCGGAGGCGTCTCGGAAATGAAGAGTTCCATTGCTATGCATTTGTTGGATAATCAATCGCCATTGAACTGCGATATTGGAAACCAAGCCTTGGTAAACCTAGTGTGAGACGAGTCAAACTATTATAGATAGATGTAGCGACGAATGACTGCTATAGGCTGAAACGATAATGATGATAGCAGTTCCATTAGGTATTTTGTCGTTAAAGAATTAAAATTGAACTAAAGATATAAGTTTTATAATGTTTGTGACTATATGCATAGTGAATTTATAGTTATATTCACTATAAATCAAATAAAAGTTTTTTGATAACGATAGCAATTGTGGTCATAAAAAAACAATTTATATCTGTTGTGAAAAGGCCCCATTTTCATTCAATAATCCATGTTTCATTGTCGATTGTGTCATGGAATGCAAAAGAAAAATTTATTTTGATACGCGTTTATTGTTTTATTATTTTGGTCGTAGTTATTTTGAATTTGTAACTTTATTTTATGTTTTACTTATTGTAATTCATTGAATATTTTTTTGATCTCACCTCATGTCTACTTCCTTTTCTCCTCTGTTCACCTCCCATGGTTTTCCTTTTTTGTCCCTCTCAATTAACATTTTACCCCGGAATTATCTGAGCACAAGAAACCAAAAATGTGATTAGGTCACCTGCCTAAGGGACAGTCTATTATCTAGTATACATTAATAAACTATCGAAACGGTGAAACTAAATTAAACAAGATTTGTTTTTTATTTAGTAGACATACACATGTCATTAGAAAATTAGATATGATCAAATATATTTCTTTTTATGAATTGTTCTTTTGTTTATCGTTTTGTATCACTAAGTTAGAAGGCCTTATTAATATATACATAAATATTTCGTGTCTAAGAATTTGAGACCTAGAAATAAAACAAAAAGAATAACACTAGTTATTTTCAAAAAGCCATTACGTGAAACGCAACATTAAAAGGTAGGTTGCTTTTTGGATCAACTTAGTAAAAAGTCTATAAAAAAATTAAAGCATAAAGGATAAAATACCACAAAACAACGCAATTTACTTACATTAATTCCTATCCGTGAAACGCTCTAAGTATTTTTATGTTTTGCACATTCAGTGTGTTTGTACTTAACATAATTTCTTTTTATATTCGTATCACTGCCGTACGTAATGAAAGTTTTACACATTCCAGTTAGGAAACTAGAGCAGGTGCATACTGGACTATTTGCATATCCCCAGCTACCCCCTGAATACAGTTTGACAAATGTTCGGAATATCAAATTATTATACATACATATGTGTCTTAACGCTGTATTTTAAACTGTATTTATATAAAAGTAATAGGAGAACGGGCAAGAGGGTAATCTAATGGTGAGCAACCACCGTCTCCCACGAACACCTGCAATACTAAGAGCACTGCAAATACGTTGCCTATTGTAAAAATATTCAAAATAAAGTACGTTATCACCGAGCTGTGGCAGTCGATTGCACGATATAAGCCTTCCTCAAGACAGACAGTCAGACACAGACACACACGCAAAACACAGAGAGAGAAAGATAGAGAGACACACATAGACAGAGAGAGAGACACAAAGAGAGAGAGAAAGATACACACACACACACACACACACACACACACACACACACACACACACAGGCACACACGCACGCACGTAAAATGGCAACACCGTCTATCTGGATACTGATACCCTCTACAATCATTGATCCACCAAAACGTGGGGATGAGTTACTGATTATTCAAAAGTGGACTCTTAAGACCACCATCCAAAAGTGTGTTGTTGTTGTTAATAATCATAATATAATAAAAAATTCCTTACCATCAATAAATCAAACATAATTCAGAAACGAATCACACTCGGATCTAATTTATTTATTCCTCTCTTCGCAACGGGGAACCTGTCAATTCACTAGAAACAAAGGCTTCAGAGTCCGTGTTTGAATTTTGAAAACATCCGAGCAGATCTTTATTACAGGGAGTAAAGGAAAGAGAATTCCAGACGCGCCTTTGTTGGCCAACTATTGCGATTCGTATTTCTCGTAGACGTTATGATGTCTTTGTTATAATATAAGCACTTTGATCTTTTCTGTGCACGTCACCAGTTTTCTTTATCTGAAGATTGAAATTAATACCTATATATCAAATCAAACAGTAAAATCAAATTATTTACAATAATTCCCTTATATGTTCATTAAATGATTGTATCCAACCTATACGCGTTCTACGTCGAAACCAGTCTTTTATTTCAAATAGCAAAGATGCTTCATAGAATATATTATAATTTTTAACAAAAACGTATACATTACGTTTTATGTTAATTTATGACGATAAGAGTAATTTTGCCATTAATTTATATAGGTGAGGCGTTTTTGTTTATTTTCGTAAATTTTGACTATTATCAGTTTATTGCTTTTCTGATAGTCCATTACAGATTACATAAATGTACAAAAACTAAAACTGATGAATATTATATAGTAATGTTTATATAATAATCTTTTTTAAAAAGTTTTATAGCAACTTTTCATAGACTACTTCATCAATGGTTAACTTCGAATTAAGTTTGTGTTAATTAATACCACCAGGACTCCCTTATTTTGCTTGTTTGTTGATCACGATACGAATAGTTCACGGAACCTTCCACAACATACGTCATTCTATCCGATTATATCGTCATTATATGAGGGCAAAACAATTTTTCTTTTCCTTTTTGTATATAGACGCTTTTTATTCTCCTAAAAGCTGTTTGGATTATCCGCACGAAACCGAATAAACTTTCAGTAATATTGTATTATCTCAAATCAGCCTCCATCAGAAATGAGCAGCGTTACCTTAATTCCCACGCTTGGCGGTGGATTCGAGATTACAAATTGATTCTTTTTATTACACAAGTAGACGCTACTATCATCTACTGATACACTCCTATAGTTACATTGTACAGCATTCATTGGAGGATTAGAGTGTCACTATGCTATCCAAGGAAACATACATCAATATACATGTGTAAATGCGAAACTTACACATGTATATTGATGTATATATATATAACTAGAAAGATATATATAACTAGAAAGCAATATTACTTAGATTTTTATACTATTAGGTAAGAAACAGTTGTTTCATAATACACATTTATAAATGATGTTATTTTATTTACGATGTTATTTTTGATGTGTTAAAAGATGTTATTTACATAATGGATAAAATAATAGTTCGTCGGAATTACGTTTTTCTTGTTTTATTGTTATACTTTGTTTATAATAAAATAAGAGGAATTCGACTTTGATTGTAATTTCTTTTAGGATATTCTTTCATGTATTTCAACAAAACTTAAAATGAATACCCCTTCTATTTATTTTAATGAAACAAGCTGAGAATGTAGCAAGCGAGACACCCGACGGTTAGCAATCACCGACTAAAAGCACTGCAGAAGCATCACCCATCTTAGAGAAAAGTGTAAATAATGAGAGTGGAAGAAGGAACTAAAGGACGACAAAAGGAATCATCTTAGGCATCTTCAAAATTCAAAAATACGTACAATAAGAGGTACAAAGATAATCTTAATTCCGAAACGAAAATATTAAAACTTAAAGCTCATCGTCGATTAAGAAAACAATTAATAAAAAGAAAAAAAAACTATTTTCGATTAATAACAGAACATCCAAAATTTATATTTGGTTCGATTTGTTGCTAGTTATAATAATTCATATAAACGCAAATCTTCTTATTTAACATACAACAAAAAATAATTATACTTGAGAGAAACATACATATGTATACAACTCGCCCTAAGCGACGAAAAACGAAAATGTAACATTTTTTTCTTTATGAAGCTCTTATTGAAGACACGTTTACGAAATAGCGATTTAGAAAATTCTCCCCTTCATTTTTGAAGACATCAAGACATCCCCTTTTAGAAATATACGGCAGATTTGGTTGTATTAATGGATATCATTCTACATACGTTTCGCTGATATTTCCTTGCGATATTAAAATATGTTTAAAGTTATTGTTGAGTTAGTCTAGTTTCATCCCCACGATCAATCGGTGGTATAAATGGTGATCCAGTACGGTGAAATCAGTTAAGATTTTTTAGCATTAAAATAAATGAAAATTCCAAACACGTTCAGAATTGACGGGTACGTTCTTAGAATTATGGGAAAGTACGTTGCTTCCCCATAACCGTTATTTTGGTTAATCTTTTGAGAAATTAACATTAATACAATATTGTTACGAAATTTAAAATTACAATAATTTAAAGATATTTAAGGAATTTGAAATACAGTCTGTAATTTTGTAATTCACTACTCTACTTCATAAAGAAATAGAAATCTAAATATAATCATATTTGTTCTTGATAAAAGAAAACTTATATGTTAATTTTTCATAAAAAAAAAATAATCATTTTTCATTGTTTCAATACTATTGAATTTTTCTCATATTAACCTTACAGTTTAATAGTATAATTGTATCAGTTTAGACTTAAATTTCTTAATTACCAATCAGTTTAGACTTAAATTTCTTAATTATAATTTATACTTTTATGATGTTTAATAATACTTAGAGGTGATTGACTCCAAAAGCCGTAACTTGGCAAATGAACCAATTAGGTCGTCATCTGTAATTAAATACATTAATTCAAAAAATAATATTAAAGACAAAAGAGGACTAAAAAAAATTCCTTAAACGTTAAATAGTTACCCTAGTTATATGCAGTAGGTATCCGTGTGTAAACCTTTTGAAATGCATTACTGAGGTACTTATCGGCCTTACTTCAGACATGCGTCTTAAATGTCACTAAATTCGTTTGAAGGGGACGACCCCTCACAAAAACATATTCAATATGCTGACGATAGTATTTTGCACATAATAATACCTCCTCAGTTGTACACTTCTGGTGGAGTAGTCATGGGCAAGGATCGTCTTAAAGTATATTAAAAATTACTACAACTTTTATGGGAACAATAGTAGCAGTGGTTTCTCTTTACCTTCTGCTCCGGTACTTTTAGAGGTTATTTTGTCTACTGTAGTGACACATTGATTAATGTATCACTAATTTATAAAAACTTTTTACTTAAATATAATAAACCTTTTTTAATACACTACTTTTTTAACATTCATAATTTTAAAATTTGAATAATATAGAAAGGATTGCTTTTTTGTATGATTGATTATGATTTGATTCGTATTCGATTTCATATGATTGATTTGATGATGGACATCTCTCTCTCTCTCGTCGATTCTTCATGTCTGAAGATCGCGATCACCATACTTCATCCACCGGTTTGTTAGTTTCTTCCATTTCATGACAAACTCGCTATTTTCTCTTCGTGACGTTTATGGTGATTTTCTTGGGAATTTAGTACACTGGTTTCCCGTTGCCGTGCAGAAGCACCAGACTTTTTTTGGAGTTATTTAGACCCCAAGGCTCGCTGAAGTATCTTCCGACCAGTTTCCCGGTCGAGTGTATGGTTATACCACCATTACTCGGTAGCCAGAGCCTCGTCTGTTATCTAGCAGGAAGCACCAGGTACCCGCTTGGGTACCACCGCCAAGGCGCGTGCAAGTGTGGTTGACTTGGGCCAGTTAATATGTTATTACCGTTCTCCCCTTACTCCCCAAAACTAGATTTATTAAAAATTATTATTCATTCTTGAGAAATTATAGAATAACGAAGAACATTACGCCCTTCCGCGCACAAACGAATAATATGTGATTGCATTTTATTTTATTTCTATTTTATATATTCTATTTACTACTTTATTTTTGCAATATATGAGATTGGAAGAATAAAATAGTAATGTTTGGAAATTTTATTTAAAGAAGAAGCCTTATAAAGATCCCGGGTCTCCGTATTAGTACGGGCGACCCCTATTACTACTTTAGGTAGTTGTATGGTTATACCGCCACTTATTCGGTCGCCTGACCATCGTTAGTTATCCAACAGGGAGTACCACGGAAGTCGATTGTCTTCCGGCGCCATCCGAAACAGGTGAGATTGATATTTGGGACGGTAGAGACGTTGATTATTTCCCCTTACTCTTGTATAATGATACACAAGCATTTTAATCATAGATATATATTCGAATTAATATTTGGCTCATAACAATATATTTGCTAGATATAAGATGTTTGGTTGCGTCAGAGATTTCCATAAAGATAAAAGATGCGAGGAGTTTTTGATATGTTGGATCTTAAACTTTTCAATATCTCTTCTTAGTCTTCAGAATTGATAAAATTCATAAACATAATAAAATGTCACTTTATTTTTTATTTATATTATATTGTTTAAAAGAAAACATTTTTGATATTGCTGGAATTCCTTTTAAGCATTTTTCACACCCGTATACATATATCCTCGGGCTTCTTTATTTCTATAGGCATGGACGTTAACCCACCACGTTTGTTCAACACGAATTGACGGTACGCCTAGACTTTGAATAAATACCTGTACCTAAATATTATTATCACGTTATAGAATCGAATCCAAGATCATTGACTCCAAAAGCGGTGGCTTCGCCACTAAACCAGTTAAGTTATTTCATTCCAACTAATTTCAAATGCTTGTGGTAAGAAAATATATATCACATCAATAGTTCAACGCAAGAATCGAACTCAACTATATCTGTTCTAACCATGGCGTTGAACGGTCATAAATCAATTTACATAACATATGCATCATTTTTATCGCACTGTCATTTCATCATGTTGATCGTATTCTTAACGAAATACGAATGAAATTTAATATTTTCATTCGTCATAACAACTCAGTGCAACAATTTTTAACAAAAGCTTCAGCGTGCAAGACGGCTGACGGTTCTTCATTACGCAAAATATGTATGTGTGTGTAGATGACACGATTATTCTCACTGACGTCTGCTGCAATTCAACCTAAGTGACGCTTGTTTGTAATAAGAAAGAGAAGAATGTTAAAATATACTTACACACACCAATATTTTTACTTATATTGCTATACATATATAATACATTTACTTATAAGTTTTAAGAAAGGTTATAAGAACTCTTCAATTTTTACTCATACAAACACTTGTTACAAAAATTGAATCAATTTCTGATATAAACATTTTTATAGGTATGTCATATTATTTATATATATCATTAAGTACATTTTCTAAAAATAATAAAGAGTAAAAAAATTAAACAGCAAAATAGTGACAAGGAAAAAATGATTTTGTTCCTTTTTAACTTTAACACAGATTTGATTTCATAAAGAGATTTTGTTTTAAAAATATATATTTTTTATTAAAACAGGAAGGTGAATTTGTAGTTCAACACCAGTTGTAAATGAATGCGGCTCACTGATTTCCCAAGGGGATGATACAATCAACTGAATCTTATTTAAATCGAAAAGTCTTGGTGGCATCAAATAACGAATCAAATGCAATCTATAGTGATTGTTTACGCAACGCAACTTATTTAGCATAACATAAAGTTTACGTATAGTTAATGTAGATATACTATTTCTATTCGATAAAATTGGATATTTTATATTAAAATACTAAACTACAAATAAACATTGCAACGAAAAAACAAATCGAAATAAAATATAAAACACTATAAAAGCCTTAGTAACTGCACGCTGCAAAACGGATGTGCATGGCGGAAACAAGATATTGAAAAAAATGATATAGTGTGCCATCAGCCGTCCCTCTAATATTTATGGCACGCCAAAGTGTTTTCTAATTTTTTTTTATATTTCATATATGACCCACTGAACAAGAGGTCTTCCCGTCCGTTAACTTGGAGACAAGTTTTTTGGTTGCTATAGATACAATGGTCTAGTCTTAGACCATTCTATCCATAGCAACCAAAAAATTAATTGGACGGCACATATATTGTCACACTAATAGCTTTGTGCCCAAATTATATCTCATTATCATTATAATTAATACAGCCTTAACAGGCTACCGCTAGACATAAGCCACCCTTAAAAATGAGCAGTATTGCTGTAATCCCCAAAAAAGTAAAGCTATACAGGCGGATTAGCCATCGCGGATTCGTTTTGTATAACTCAGGATGACACCACCGCCCTTATTCTTATATACGAATTAACTAAAGTTACGGGATGGGAAAAAATGAGGTGGCACAATTTTCTTTTTATATTTAATTATATTAATGTTTAATTTTAATTGAAATAATTTGAACATACATACATACATATCGTCACGCCTGTTTCCCGTAGGGGTAGGCAGAGACCATATATTTCCATCTGCTACGATCTCGGCATACTTTCCTTACTTCCTCCGCACTCATTACTCTCCTCATGCAAGTCCACCGGTTAAGGGTACTCTTGATCTGGCCCTTCCTAAAAAAGGTACTTTCTTAAAAAAAAATTCTGAAGAAAAGGTGTTTTGAAACCTAGAAAAAGGACATTTTCTAACCAATTCCTTCATGACAATAACTGACAAATCCCAGAAGCATCAAATGCTCAGGATATGTACTTAAGTACCGAAACGCAGTGCGTAAATACAGAAGAAAATCTTATTCTTGCTTACTAATTTAAATTCAACATTCATCAGAGGAATTAAATTAGATACAAACGGTGAAGATCTTGAACGCAATGCCTTTGTGATACATGGATTAAATAATTTTATTCGTTTAAGTTAAAATTGTCTTTATTAAATAATTTATAACTATAAAACTAAACAATAAGGTACATTTGTAGGTCAACATGGGCTGTAGTACGTGAATGAGGTTCACAGATTTCCCCGGGGAAAGATATATTCAAACAAGCTTTATTTAAATCGGAAAATCTCAGCAGCATCAGGTCGGTAGTCAAATGCAAAACCGTTCTATTTTAGTGTTTATGAAACTACGTCTATGTGATTGAAATACTATGTAAAAAAATCTGCCTACAAAATCACCTGCGTATTTTGAGTATGTATAAAACACTTCGTTTATGTTGGATTTTTTTATGGAAGATAACCTACGGAAGTCCAGCTGATGCTGATGACGCAGACTGATGATAAATGTGCAATACTTAGATTTTCAATAGGGTGTGCTCTCTTTTCTCAATATAGTATATATGTATAATTGCTCACAAAAAGCAGGCAATGCTGCAAACTGCTTGCAAACTGCTCTCGAGACAAGTTCATATGTATGTACTTGTATGTATATATGTACATCCACACCTTAACGGCTCACTCTAATACTAAATACATAGTGCACACACTGTTAGAAATTAAAAAAAAACTAACGAAGAATTAAAGTTATATTTATATATTCCTTTAAGAATTAAAGTTATATTTATATATTATGTATATTACAACTCTTCGAGTGAGCAAACCGAAATGGCAATGCTCACGTTTATCGAAGAACTGCCAACTGTTGGAGAACACAATCGCTAGAATGGAGACTGCGTCTTGACAAACGTATTGTGAGACGCCTACTGGATAAATGGAACGAAGATCTACCTACGGCATCTGGCAAAAACTGAAAGGGGGTAGCTGAGGAGACTTGGTAAACGCACCTTGAAGTGATAAAACAGTAAACTATTGTAAGTTGATGATAATGTTCAAAAATAATGCTTGATTATATATTATTTATTGTAAATAATATTTAATATTAAACGTAAACGTGATATTCATATATTACAACCAAAGAGACAAGCGAGATCATTTTTTTTCTTAAATTACAAATAAAAGAACAAAGAAACCTTGCTGTCATAAGATAACTCGCACTCGCTGTAGAAATGACAGGAAAACTAAAATTACCTTGGAGAGAATTTCTACTTATTCGTATCGGAGCCAAAAGATAAAACAATATTTAATGTATGTAAAGTTAACCTAAATTTTATAATGTTCATAGTAGCTAAAATATGTTTTCAATTAGCAAAATTTATTTAATGCAATGCGTTTTACTTATAGAAACAATTACCAGGCAAAATTAATAAATATAATAATTTGTGTAATACACCTTAATTATAATCAACTATAATCAAGCATGAAATTGTCACAAATTATCAACATAAGGAAAAAACTGTTCTTTTATATATCATTAGTTGTAGAGCAATTGTAGCACAAACAAATTGTTTTTTTGTTTGTGCTACAATTGCAATATATAAAAAATAAGCTCAAGTCTTATTTTTCCAACTATGATACTGTAACACCGATATCACTGAAAAAAACCATTAAAAGGGCCTGAACACATGAGTGAATACACTGTCACCCTAAAACTCATGGGAGACAACAAAGAGATGGAAAATGCTCACAATCTACATACGAAAAGGATAAAGATACCACTTATGTTGGATGATTCAACATCTAATGTTGGAAATTCATTCAAACTGTTATTTTATGAGATGGGAAAATAAAAGGCTATTTTTAAGTTACCAGTGCATATTTGGTTTTAGAAATTCACAGCTTAGGTTGTATTATCATATGATATCGTGTATTTTGTAATAATCCATCCATATAATATTTTGAGACGTGTTTCTTTCTAAAATTTTTAATGTCAGTATGTAAAATTTAGCTCGCTAGATGAACAGGAGACAGAAATTGGATGCGTGTAGCCGAAGATCAGGGTAGATATTGAACAGCCATCGACTGAAGGTGATAATAAATAAAAATATAGTTTATAAATATATAATTAATAAAAATATAATATACTGTGTCATTAGATTATATTAATCGATCGATAATAATAGCTCATTAGTCGACGCTTATATGTACCAAAAAAAAATACATAACAATAACAATTTAAGGAGTATTTCGTTAAATGTTCAGCAGGGTTGCTTTAGAAATGTGTAAAATATATTATATAAATTTAAGTTTATAAATTTTATTTTTTTTCTATTAAAAGAAAGAGAGAAGAAATTAAAATTAAAAGAAAAAGAAAATTCTCAAATGACGGGACGGCACCGAACAAAATATTAAGGTCAAGGATGTCAAGAGCTGATGAACGAAAATCAAGGCCCCCTGCAGCTTTAGTACCGTAGATTAATATTTTATTTGCTATTAATAAATAAACGCAACGTCATTTATGTTACCTACGCAATGTAGAAGTATAATTTGTTATCATCTTGACAAGACAATATCGTGGTAAGTGCAAAGGGATGATATATATTTTTTGCTGTTATCTGACATTATTATTTGTAAATGAAACGTTTTTTAGTCATACAACTTACGTATTTATTTATTATTGTTTGTAGAAGACAACTTCTGGGCTTATGCTACGATTTATAACTTTTTTTATACGCACACTAAATATAGTTCTCGTACTGAAGCTTAAAATGGCAAAAATGTTTCTTAATAGATTCAGAATACTATATTCATTTCTATTTTGTGCATTACCGGTCTAATTTAGCTTAAACTAAGAAAATTTTCGCGCAGAAACTAAACGAACCGACTTTTATATACATAAAACGTACGTACATATGTTCACATTATTATACAAAGCAATAAATTGCTTCTAAATTAATTAAAAAATGCATTGAAGTAAAGGTTGTTGATGTAATAAAATGATTTGGAAAGTCGATCAGCTAAAAGTGGAGACACCATTTCGATCTAACTTTCTGTGGTTTGTACACAAAGCCCTATTGACCTGCAAATATGTGTATGACCACATGACCAAACGTACCGTGTAACTGTGCCTTTCTGTTTCAAATTTGAATATTTTGTTGAGTTTTTTTGTAGAGTACTAGAAAAATGTAACAAGAGATTTACTACAATTATAAATTAGATATATTTATATATTTATATATATATATATATATATATATATATATATATATATATATATATATATATATATATATATATATATATATATATATATATATATATATATATATATATGTTTGCGTGTGTGTGTATTTGTAACTAACGGTAGGAATTTATAAAAACACCTAATCCTTTTGAAGATGTTGACGTGATACAAATAGATGCTAGAATATTGTAATAAATACCATTTATTTATAATACAACAATATTACGTACTTTTTCTACCATCTCGTCAATAATGTGACACCACCTCACACTAGTTTTGTTGAATTTGAATATTTTGTTGAGTTTTTTTGTAGACTACTAGAAAAATGTAACAAGAGATTTACTACAATTATAAATTAGATATATTTATATATTTATATATATATATATATATATATATATATATATATATATATATATATATATATATATATATATATATGTTTGCGTGTGTGTGTATTTGTAACTAACGGTAGGAATTTATAAAAACACCTAATCCTTTTGAAGATGTTGACGTGATAAAAATAGATGCTAGAATATTGTAATAAATACCATTTATTTATAATACAACAATATTACGTACTTTTTTCTACCATCTCGTCAATAATGTGACACCACCTCACACTAGTTTTTTTTTTAACACTGTCCATCCAACGGTTGTTTGGAAGAATAAAGAATTTTACAATCAGTAATTGGGTAACGTTGTTTTTGATATAAAATAAAGAATATATCTATCTTTATATAATTAGTTTTCCAAGTTTTACTTTTAGAATACTATTTTTATAGCTTTTGTTTAAACAAGAATGTAAACATTATGACACGCTCCAAACATCAATTTAAGTTCTCAACTTTTCTTCAGTCGTGAATTGGAAAGCGCAGGAAGTGGAGCGTGAAATGCTTAAATTGACGCTCCCCACGTTGCATGACTGGCTTTCTCAATTGAAGGGTCTAAACTAAATCAACTACTTACAAAGGCATTCACAACAAACTATATGCATTCGCAACAACTTATATATGAATAAAGAAAATTTACGGACATTATACATTGACATATTTTTTCTAAGATTTTTATCCGTATTAAGCCTTATTTTTTTGGCTAAGTATTTTTATTTTTTGGAAAATACGTAACAAATATGCAAGCGGGTCATAAAACAAGGCAACGACAACTTACAGGCAATCGGTGTGAGGGGCTGGAGAGAAAAATCCAAACTTTTGTAAATTTGTCCAATCTTACAAATTTACTGAACCAGGCTAAGGCACACCCGGGGCTGTATTGCCTTGATGACGAACATAAAACGAGTAAGTAATCACCACCGCCCTTGAACAATAATTCACGTCAGATGACCTTACCCTACCTTAAGGAACAATATGATTAATGAGAGGAAGTGGGGACGGAATAGGAGAGGAAGAAGAAAGTAAAGGGAGGCCTTTACTTTCTTCTTCCTCTAAAAAAAACCTTATGTAACGCGGTAACACAGAAAAATGGTACCGGATGCTATGGATTTAGAGGACACTATTTTTGTACTGACACCACAATGTGAGTAAAATTTTGCAACTATTTTTCTTTGATTAATCTTCCATTTGTTTTCACTTCTGAAGAAATGGATATTAACCAAATATGTTTGTCTAAAGTGGATTAAAAGGACAAACAGAATCGAATTAAATACCTGTAGGCCATACATTCAGATGGGGGGTTTAACCCGCGACCTGTGATATCCAAAGCGATCACTTCGCCACTGAGCCGATTAAGATGGATGTTAATTTTGTATAATTAATATAATTTTTGTTAAATATGCTTTAACTGAATGGTCTTTCTTTTCTTTTGAACACCTAATATCTATATTAACTTTCGTACAATATTATTATTATTAAGAAACATTTAGAAACAGAAACTGGTTATTTTAATGAAATTTAAAATAAATAACTACAGTTATAAAGCTGTTGTATGGTTTCAAATACATAATAATTGTGTATTACATCGAATATGCAATTCGACCTTTCTGTGGAACACACATAGACATATTTTTACAGACACTTGAAAGGTACGCTAAAAATGGTCGATCCTTAAAGAAATATATGGCATAAGTAAACATTCTGGTATGTTACTGTTTCTTTTTGTGTAAGAAGGCAAACGAGCAGGCGTGTCACCTGATGGAAAGGATCAACGTCGCCCATAAACATTCGCAGTACCATAGGTAGTGCAGAAGCGTTGCCGGCCTTTAAGAAGTGTTATTATGGGATAAGGATGGAAGGTGGTGAGGAGGGATAGATAGGGAAGGGGAAAGGGGTAGGGTCTAGGGGTAGGGTTGTGTCTCCGGAACTCAACCGCTCACAGGACGAAGCGCGGTAGCTAAACTTAGGCCACTCAGACGCCGATTTTTTGCGGGAGTGTAGTACTTCCTCGGGCGTGCCAACATTATGCTACAGACAAGTAATATGCCATTCTCGACAAAGTATTCGTCTGCAGTATGGCTCTACCAATACAATATTTGATCCTATCGTAGCCTCGTAAGACACCCATGAAAAAAAATGGGGTGGCACTCTTATATACTGGAACCTACACAGTGCCACCACACACCACAACGCCATTTAAATGTAAACACGTGTAAACAAAAAAGTTTCACTTTAAAATATAAATTATTTCATAATTCCCACAAATACATTCTTTAAACATTTCACCGTACATAATCTCAGCTTCTGCTCAAATAGTTCGTCTCCTAATACTAACTTAACAATTTTAGGTATTTGTTCTGTACATATCTTATATAAATCCTTTTATCAAAAGGAATTCTTAAAGAGACATTGTTAACCAAACAACCACAATTCTTGCTATTAAGCTTTTAAAAAATGCCTAAAGTGTCTATATAATTACACTGAGAGATATTAAGTTCCCAAACTCAAATGACACGCTGAAAAAAACGAATTGGCAAAAATCTGGAAGGGTATAATTTAAAAATAACACGTACTACATCCTCATCAAAAGCACGGTACGACTTTCTCTTAAATAGGCACACCGATGAAAAGCGCGGTGTATCTAGCAGTGGATTTGATGCATTCATAATATTAAGATCGCTCGAAAAACTATCTCCTTTGAGTTTAATATTGCAATCAATATATCAATTAATCTGGGTGACATGAAAGCAATCAATACCGCCCCCAGATATCTACAACACCATAAGCATTGGCGAAACGTTGTGTTCCCTTTGAGAAATGAGTAGCTTGTTTTTCGAAGGCTCCAATGTTGCAGGTATAGGTTCAGAAATATCGCTGAAGGTAGATGATTCCACAAAATGCTTGGAGAGAAAAACCCACAGGACTAAATCATCACTCATCTAGACGGGAGGAGTGAACATTTCAAACCTCATAACTCTGAACTTTAGTTTAAAACTTTTAAGATGAACGTCGTCTAGCTTGTATCGTCCCTTAGGAAATCTTATCCATATCTTAGGGTAAAGTGCGTCCGGCTAGTGACCTCAAAAGTACATTTTTATGTTATCCATAAGACCAAAATATATCGAAAATAAACTTTAATGATACCACGTACTGCTTTTTACGCTTCGATTTGGCATGCATTGAATTCTAGCTCTGCAAATGTAATTTATAACAAATATTTTACACTTATAATTCCGAAACGTGAACACTGTCAGTGCATTGACTTTATTACCTCGCTTACTCAGAGGGCTATGGAGGGTGCTATGCTTCGGTTTTCTCAAGTGGATATAATTCAAAATAAAGAAATCCACCAGAGAGTCAAAGTTGCCAACTTAGCACGAGTTCGCAAACTGACGTGGCAATGGAATGGTTTGTAGGAAAGTCAAGTTTGTAGGAAAATTGACAACCGCACGAAAAGTACTTCCCCGAAGGAGCAGGCCAATTTATACGAAAGACAAGATTTTCCAGGATTATGACGTTTTAAAAATATTTATTAGAAATTCGCCTAAAACTTTCATACAAATGATTGAATGAATAAAATTGGTTATATAATTAATTCATTTTTATTTTTCAATTACTAAAAATGAAATAGATTAAAAAAATATTTACGGAAAAACAATATTTCACCGTTGTGCACTGCCATTGAATTCGACAGAAACAAATATCCAACAACTCGTCTAATCTTATCTGATTGCTGTTATATTTATTGCAAATTCTCTCCTTACGAACTTTGTTCATTCGATTGTTGTGTAATTTCCTTTCTTTTTTGATTGCAGTGCTCCTTTTAATGCGCTTTTAAAAAACAATTAGTGCGTTGTCTATGTTATAATGAAAATTATATATAATTTGACTTTAACTTAAATGTTTTTTTCATAGCAAATCATCGCTAATTATTGAAGTTTAGTAAACAGTATTGGCATTTCATTACTGGTTCAATCCCCGCATCGAGATAAATATATGTATTGCCTACAGATATTTGTCTCAAGTACGGTTGCCTCATCAATCCGTATTGAACAATCGTGGTGAGCTAGTATCTATTCTTTCTCAAATTAGAAGACAAGTGCCCAGCAGTGGAATAATATATATGGGCTGTGAAAAAAAAGCAGTAAGCGTTAAAAAAGCAGTAATTTAGTTATTAATATTTTTAGACTTAAAGTTTTGAGAATTTTTTAAAAAACTAAACAACAAGCATATAAAATAATTTATATAAATTGATGAAATAATGGCAGTGGACTTTTATGTCTGTATTGAGGGCGTAAAAATTCACTGCCATTACTAGTAGAAGTAATTATTGTATAATGGTATTTTAAAATGCTTGTGTATGAGTTTATTTCAAAAAGACTAGAACTTTAAAAATGACTAAAACACATTAATTCTTAGAAAATGTGAACGAACCCACGAAAATAATTGATAATATTTTAACCAAAACTTTTTAATATTACTAGCAATAATAGACAGAAATAGCAATAGCGATTCTTTATATTTTACTTCAATAAATTGTAAAGACGCATTTGACGCAATTTTTCACCCTATCCTCCACTTTTCTCATTGCGTACTATTTATACCATAAAGCGAAAAGGTAGCCCAGGGGACCGATTTGGCATCTTTATTCAAAATGTAGGTGTATGAAAGTAAAATGGGCTATAACTGAGATTTGTATACTTTGTGCTTTCAAAATATATTTCTAATAATGTTATGCAAAAGTATTAAGCAATAAAAATGGCATAAATAGTCAGTAATAAAAATAGTGATAATAACTTTTTGGTAACTTTGATGGTAAACAATTGTCACTGCTCGTATCTACGGGATACCAACGGGATCTACGGGCAACACCCAAAGCAGCACATCTACGTTGCCGATCTTAGGGTAAAAAAACATTGGAAGGGGAAGGAAAAAGTAAATTAGACGTCTGGATCCCTGCTCGCTCACCGTAAGTAACGCAGTAACAGAAAAATACTATTACTTAACATCGATTTTCTGTGAGAGTCTAGTACTTCCCTGTTTGAGCCGGACCATTCGTGCTGTAACATGGCTATCACCACCACAGCTACCAATACTAAAAAGTGTAGTTTGAAATGACAGTATTTTTTATATTTAACACTCACCACTCTCACTTGGGTCCCCTGCGCCATGATAAAAAGAACAAATGTGAAGGATAAAATATGAATGATAAAAAAAAATTAAAAGAACACACACCCAGACTCACAATAGACCGTACAAATATTTATCTTGATGGAAGAATCAAATCTACGACCATTAGCTCAAAAAGCGAGAACTTCACCTTTATGCCATATACATTGCCATTTTATTATAAATTTAATGCTCTCTTCTTCTCTTAAAAATATTTAAGTTGTATGTTCGCTGAACAGAATGATTACTTTTATTTATAAAGTAGCATAGATAGAAAAGAGATATTTTCTTCTGATTACAAAAATAAAATATCCTTCTAGTATTAGTTACTTCCAATGATATTGTATCACTAATTTGTTATCTTAAAGAAAAAGAGTATTTGTTTATCAAGGCAGGATAATATTTCCCTGTCAGGCAACGCAATCTGTTTCGACAGAAACAAATTTCCAGCAACTAATCTTATCTCATTGCTCCTATATTTATCTCAAATCATGTTATTCCTGTGCGTTTCCTGTACGGATCTAATTTAACTATTTATAACAAATATCAATAACTACTCTGTATATGCAAATTTTAGTATTGTATTAATTTGAATAAACTTTAATATATATGTACATATATGTGTATCTAATTAATGAATATATCTCTCAAAACAACTTTCACAATAATGTAATGTGAAAGCTTTCACAGTAGGCACGGGTAATATAAAGCCTGAACTAATTACAGTATCGATTAATCGTTGTATTGTAGCTTAGAACTCACAGTGAAATATTTATAGCATTTCCTTGTTGATGTTCAAAATCATGTCAAAAGCAAAATATATTCCAAAAGCAGATATAATTCAATGGAATTTTAAAATAATGCTTTATATATTCTACTCTACTAGTAAATAAATAAGATGTAAAAATAAGGTATAGTTTATATATAACTTAGCTGTGACGGCTTTATTAAACTGCTTCATATTTATCATTTTGACAAATTTATTTACAAATTTCTTTCGTCTGTTAAATATCAGATGAATTAAGCCCATGAAAAAACTTTAAACTATCCTCCACGCTCACAACACCACTTGACCTGGAATGAACAGGGACTTCTATACCAAAAAGTAAGTAAAAAGTCACAAACTAAAAAAGGGATTATTTTTTAAAAAAACAAAATTTGTAACAGTATTAAATTAATAATTATCTTTTCAGACTTTTATATTTTTTTTGTAATTTCTCTAAATATTCACGTATCAATAATGTTGATTATCAAAAAACCACGAAATATAAGCGTATTATTGTAAATTTTAAAATAACATAAAAAGACATGTAGTCCAATGATAACATAATATTTATTTATCCTATTATATTTTATTTTTCGTGATATAAAAATCCTTTAGACTTTTTAATCTTATTACAAGTTTTTCGCGGCTATAACAAAAATATAACCTATCGTATCTGGCAATTTTTGGAAAATATTTACTATTATTATATTTATTTCTTGTCCTAAAGCATCAAAAGAATCGTTTTCTAAAGAAGATAAATGTAGCTTGTTGATTAATATCAAGCTTTCATTATATTCTTAAGAAATTACACCTGTCTCGAAGATTTTAATCTGTTTCAGATTTTGACTCTGAACACCAAAGGTATAGAAGACGAAACTAGAATTCCACAAATATACAAAATGGTGTAATTGGACCCAATGAAATTAAGGTCATCTTTCAAAGGCTAAACTAAACTGACAATTTTTTTACCCCAAAACGGGACGCTCATACTTCTATATTAATATTATAATTGCTATAGTTTTCGTGCTATAAACTGGATTCCACGCGAGTGAAGCCTTGGGCATAAGCTAGTGGGTCTATATACGCCAGTTAGCTAGTTAACATTTAAAATAAACACAAATTTTTAATGTTCGTTATTTTGAAAAATTGCAACAAAACAATCAATCTTCATATAAAAAGTAAAGAATATCACCAGCTTTATTAAAGCAAAGTTTCTGTGCCAGTAATTATTATCAAATTACATGTAACATATTTTTTTAGTAATATCGCTCGTATCTGACGTGATTATTTTAAATTTTCGCACGGTTTCAGAAAACGGAACTGTTTAGCGTCCCGAATTTATATTTAGGGCCAACGGGACAGGTGGCCTAAATAGGGACAATACCGTTAAAAACAGGAGGTATGGTTAATTTAGGTATAATCTAATTTAATAGACGACCGATGGCAAACTTATTTAATAGGCGACTCAGTGGCGGGGCCCTCTGCCCGCGGAGTCAATGGTCGTGGCTTCAATCCCCACATCGGAATAAATATATGTATTTATAAATATTTATTCCGAGTCTGGTAACCACCCCCCCCCACCAATCCTCATTTCCTTTTCTGCCTTTTCCTTTCTTCTCTATCCTTTCCTTTCCCTTTCTCTCCGCCAATCCACGGTCTACCGTGCCAATGGATGCGTGGCTAGGGGCGAGCTTAGTCGCAAACATGCCGACCGTCCCGGGATCGGGCACCCCCGGGTACTATGGTGCCTTACCTTGGCATGCAGGGCTCTGCTGGGGCTGACCTCCATCCCCCCTTGCGGCTCGTGGGATTCACTAAGACGAATTTAATATACCTAATTTGTTGAAAAATGACGGCGACGTGGTTTGCCACCCGTCACATCCTGATTCTCACGAGGGCGAAAAGCGACTAATGGAGAGCCGTTTCGCTGCGATAAATGGTAGCGGATGGAGCTGTGTGATCTCTGCCAACCCCTGCGGAGGATAGGTGTGAATATATAAAAAATAAAAAAAATATAATTTAATAGCTACTTGACCTGAAAAAGATGAATTTGGAATTGTATTTAAAAATATGAGAACTTTGGAGCCCAGAGAAGCCGTAGAGGAGGATGCGAACTTTTTTCTGTGTTAGAAAACAACGAAAGTACACGATGACTTCATAATAATCAAGCAGTAGAGAAAAATACACAATTTGCTTCGACTCGAATTTATTTCGGCATAAATAGTGCAACAGATATAATTTGAAATCAAAATCTATGTATATTAAAAAATTAAAATTACTCCACATCAGTTGTAGTTGTGAATTTATTACCCTTGCAGACATATCACAACACTATGTTTTGCAATCCTCTAGCGAAGATTTATTACTCTTGTCAGTGAGAAATGCTACGCTGATAGTGCAGTTCACGTCGTCTGTTCATTCTTGTATCATGTCATGATTATTATACATAAAAATAAATATATTTAACTATTTTATTATTTATTACGCTTGTAATATATATAAAATATTGTACCTTAGTTTTATTTGTACCAACTACGTAGTATAATTTCAAAATGGAATATTATCTTATTGTTAATTATTAACTTAAGTCCACAAAATGTAAAATCAGAATCACCTATATATAGTGTTTCCTAAACGATATGATTTCGTAACCTTCGAAATCAAGTCTAAATATTTCTTAAAAACCGGCAATGTTTCTGCAATGCCTATATTGCGGATGTCTGTGAGCGGTTTCGATTGCTTTCCATTAGGTGAAATGCCTTTGTCTTCCTATCTTCCAAAAGAAATAGTAATATCACCTTTACAAAAATTAAATATTTTTTTAAACTACCAACGACGTATTCACATCTAAATATGTGTTTTATCTAAACTCAGAATTTTTAAATGTTTATGAGACATGGAACAAATTTACGAGTATCGTTGTTGATTACGTATTTCAAACGCAACCTAGCGTCCGCTGTTTTACGATACCAACCCGTGCATTGCGGTTTTGTAATTTACAGCAAAGGTTTTCGTTTGTACGCAGCAGAAGCAATATTCCAATGCCTTTCCAAATGTTACATATTGTGCTATATGTACATTCTTGAATGGACATATTGTTATTTTCATACAAAATAATATATTATTACAAATTGTTATGAATTTTTTACTGAATAAAACTAAACCGTCACTAAAATGATTTCATATTTTGTAATAAAGATCTGTATTATTTATTTTTTCTACATTTCATACTACAACTGTTCTTGGAACCTTACAATATTAATACATTTCAGTATGTGTTTAAATATTTGTTCTTGGATATCATTTCCTCACATTAAATAAGTTGGTACTTTATGTTTTTTTTTAATGTAAATGATTATCGTATTTTCCTGTGACCTGAAATCTGAGCTCAAATCTCGATGAAAACTATTTAAGATGGAAATTCTTAAAGTAGTTTTCGGATCTTTCGATGTACTTTATATCTAATGTATCTCGAAGATACGGCATCCAAATTACCCTCTAACCGTATCGAAAATAAAACTGTTCCACTGGATATAGGAGGATTGAGACGAAAGAATGTTTACTCTTAAGGCACTTTAAGATATCTTAAGCCCAATTGACATTTTGGTATTTCCCAGAAGAGATTGTGGTAACTGAGTTGGGTTACTGAATCGGGTAACTAAGAGAATAGAACCACTGAGGAACTTATAATATATATTTGCACATGTATGCCATTCTATTTTCTTTTATAATCCAGCTTCATTATACTTCGGTACACTATCATCATCACCATCATCATCATCTATATAGCACTTGGTTTTGTAAGATGTTCACAGGTGGTAATGTTTACTTATTATCAGGTTAAACAATTGCACATTTGCTGCTCTCGCATAAAATAGTTTATAATAGTGGTATAGCCATATATAAACGGGCCGAATTGTCCAGAGAAGTTCCATACCCTTACAGATTTTCAGGGTTAGCTGGTAACATTTTTATGTGTTACTGCGTTTTGTACAGGGAGTTCAGAGATACATAATGTAAACTCCTTTCCCTTCCTCTACTTCCTTCCCATTACTTTCTTCTTCCTCTTCCGTTACTCACCTCTTTACCTTAAGGTAAGCAATACATCCGTAGTCTTCTTAGTATTGCAAATGACCATGTGCATCAGTGATTATTTACTATCAGGTGACTCGCTTTCTCAATTGCCTATCACTTTTATAAAAAAAGAAATTGCTACAGTATTTGGATGTGAAACACACCATATGATAAGTCAAATATTAAGGGATAACGCCCTGTTGTATCACACTAGTTAGTTGGTTATTAAATTATATTGAATTCAACGTATTAAATTCGATATCTCCATATCCGCGACACTGCAAGTTGTTTAATCTGCATATAAAGTAATAATAAAAGACAAATAGAATGAACAAGATTTCTTCCCCTTTATGTAAAAGGAATAAATTGCGTGACAACAACAAAAAAATAGTGCGGAATTAAGATTCGGAATAAATACCTGTAGATGACAAGATGTAGATTAGTATGACTTGCAGATTTTACGACATACATGGTACAACTGTTATATGATCGCTTTTTGAGCTAAATGTTGTAAGATCGTTTCTACGTATCGGAAATTAAAAGTTGTAAAGCCTACAGCATTTATTTCAAATCTATATATTTTTCCTTGTCATTTATTTATATATAATGGTAATAGCGACACATGACCTGTACAATGAGCCCGAACGTCATTAAAACCATTAAGATTGGACGGCTTCGTTGGGCTGGGCACGTGGTACGGATGGATGAGGCTAGAGTAGCCAAAGGCCTACTTGACGACAAACCAGATGGTCGTAGAAGCCGCGGAAGGCCTAAGCTCAGACGGCTAGATGGAATCGATGACTTAAGGACAATCGTTGTGAGGGGCTGGAGGGAAAAAGCTAAACGAAGATCCGACTGGAAAAATTTACTGGGCCAGGCTAAGGCCCACCTGCGGCTGTAATGCCTTGAGATGTTGAATAGCGACACAGAAATTTTTAGTGTGGGACTATTAGTGTAAAGTGTTTTTGTATACGTTCATATATGTTGATGAAGCAAGTAAACTCCACGTTATGTAAAAGTGAAGGTAGTAGTTATTTTAAGCCTTCTCTTATGTAGTCGCTCATCGTATTGTCATCCAGTTGTAATCAGCTTACGTCCATTACTTTGTTTTCCACTGTGTGTAAGCCGAACAAAGCAAAACATTTCTGAGTAACGTTCGTAAAAATAGTGGTACAACACATATCTCAGTAAATAAGCAAGGCGGATTACGACATCGACCTAGCCATTTCATCTGGCCATGGCAGTAAATCTCAGAGCGAGGCACGCAAGGCACCCAAGGGTGTTGTGTATTGTGTAACTTAATACGAAAAATTACATGCCGCAGTGAAACATTGCTCGTATTTCTTTTTTTTCATGCAAAGCATTTAAATTAAAACTGCATAGATACTTCTTTCAATCTCAAAACCAAATAAAAATTAGAAAAGTAATGTAGAACAACAAAATACATACTTGAATTAGTGAGTAGCTAGCACTTTTTATGACCTAGGTATAGGTTATTGGCTTATTCCGAGTGTGCTTGCCCTGCTAATCCGCTTTGGGTTAATGGCCCATTCCTCTAAAAATTCGCAGGCCCGTTATCATCAGTGAAACATACCCAGGCTGTGAAGAAAAAAATAATAATTACAAATATCAATTTTACTTCTTAATGATAAAGACTTTAAACTTATGTTTGATAAAGAAAATGTAATTGTAATAAATAATTTCGAAGGAATAAATAGTTTCAATTTATTATTGTAAACCTACACTTGCACAATACTAAGATTAGAACAGGGTTTTGTAAGCGTTTAAATCGGTAATTTCTGTAATTGTTTAGTTTCTGTAAGTTTTAACTATCTTATAGACCCCAATAGTTTTATTTTAGATTCCTTGTTAAGATAAGAATTTAAAACAAATATTAAATAAAAGAGTTGTGCTACACTACGAAAAATTAACATGACTTATATAAGCGACAGCAAGCTTGTTTAAAGTTTACAATTTAGTTAGTTACGAAGTATTTTTTCAATTAAGAATTTAATATCATCTTAAAATCTTGATATTTGATTACATAATATAATAATATTTTGTTTGTTCAACTGAAGACAATATTAACATAATTTTACTATGTAAAGATATATGGGCCACGTTGATTACTTTCCAGCAAGTGACAGGCCTGTTCGTCCTATCATTAAATAAAAAGAAAAAATGTAATGTTTTGCGCTTTGATTCCCATGCTTTATACTAATGGACGTAACGAATTCCATTTAAAAAAGTTCAACAGCTGCATAGTTTAGAGTAATTTGCATTTTCCATTGTAACGCTCCAAATCACAGCTAACTACGAAAAGCAATTAATTCTTCAAGTGACCTGATTTCTGTTTGAAACTTGATTTTCTTTGAAATTTCGCCTTTCATTAACAGTACTGTGATTTCAGATCTATTCTCTCAAATACGGCCGAGACAATAGAAAATTGTGACCGTGAAACTTAGTCGCGTCTCCGAAATTACTTATCGAAATTTTAATTAAGATTCTTTTAAAATATTTAATTATTTTTGGCAAATTGTTTTGACCTATATAAATAATAATTGACGGCTCTGGCAATTAGAGTATCTAATTATTGAACCAAGGGCATTAGTTCAAGTCACAGTGCAAACTTAAATATCTTTACAAAAAAAAAATAACACGAAAGATAAAAATATTACTTTGGGCAATATGTTTTACTAAAGTTCAAATTCATTTTTTTTTTAATTTTTATCTTTAGAATGAATAACCTAACCTAACCTTGTTTTGGGATGGACCACATTCTAGCAGAAAAAATACTATATTATATATATTTTGAATAGTGAGCTACTAATATTAATGCGCTTCGTTAGGCAAGACTAAGGAATTAGACTTCATCCGTTACTACTCCCTCCCATTGCCCTATATTATTTCCAAAGGCAGGTGACGCATTTGCAGTGCTTCTGAGGTTTTATATGTCCAGCACACCGGTAACTGCTTACGATAAAGAGGAGCTTGCTCTACTGCCTGCTTTATCTATAAAATCTATATTCGAAATTAATGTATTTCTAAAATTTTACTTTTAGATTCGTAATTTGCCTTTTAACTGTCCCAATTTTTATTACTGTTTGTCAATGATTGATCTATATTGATTTTTTATGGCATAGGAAGGCAAACGATCAGGCGTGTCACCTGATGGAAAGCAATCAACGCCACCCATAGACATCCGCAACGCCATAGGCAGTGAGGAAGCGATGTTAAAGTATGATACACGCATTTATTTTATATCACTTCACTTATACACCTTTTATACACCAACGCAATTAAACAATATAACTGATAATAATATAAGATCATAAAAATGAAATAGAAACACAACGTCACTGACGTAAGTTGGTGGGAAAAGTCCGTCTTTTATCTTATTAAATAATAAATAAATTCTCTGCCCATCATTCCTTTTTATCTTAAATGTATGTTAATTAACGTGTATTCCTCTTTACAAAATGTCGAGTTCACAACAAGAAGTGAAATAAATGAAATATTGTGCTCTATTTAAATTATTTTCAAACAGACATTTTAGCACATTAAGCTAAAAATTGCTTTTATTTTTCATTTTCGAGGTGTCTTACGTAGTCACATTAAACGCATATCACCTATACTCGTATGTGTTTTTCATTCTATATAAGTCCCACTACTGGGCGTGGATTCTCACCGTTTCTAGGAATGGACAATAACCCACCTTGCTTGTCCAACGTGAATTAGCAGAGTGTGCAAACTCGAAATAAATACCCGTAGGTCATACACATAATTATCTTGATACGGGAATCTAACCCCCGATCATTTATTCCAAAAGTAATAGCTTCGCCATTGACCCACTTAAGTCTTACCTTCTTACCTTCTCTTATACTCTCTTACCATCACTCGTTTTAAAAATTTTACCATGACATACTAATCTCACAACATAACGTTTTGAACTTTCAATCTTAATAAAGGATTCACAAAATTATCCAAGATAAAATTGTTCTTCTTTTCATTAGTTAGATCAATTTAAAATAAAATATAAATTTTCCCTTTGTGCCCATTGTTATCGTAAACGAGGGCAGTAGACCTACATTTCAAATAAACTTGATGAAGAATAAGATACAATTGTTATATACCCATATAATAATAATATTTATACAATAAGAAGCATAGCATAAAAAAAGAAACATTGTTGCCGACGCTCGTTATTTTTTTCTATTAAGGCCCGGGAATACAGTTTACTGCTCGGGGCTTCTCACATGCCTGGCTAAATATATTTCTTTGTTGGTATATATAAATAGGTAAACGCTTTATCTCAGCTCCTCTATTAAGAGAACGCGACAATTTAAAAGTTCTACATGGTGATCGTATCGTATCGTACGATTGTGTATCAACCAGTACTTAATCCAATACTTAAAAATATTGCCATTAATGCTTTCTTAAGTCTTCTTTATTATCCTTAAATAGGCCCCTAAGGAGTGTAAAAGCTAATTTTTAATAAAGCGCTCAATCAAATTCCAGCCCATGCTCTCTTACGGTACCGAAACTTGGACCCTGACAGTCCATTTGCTCCAAAAGTAGTCACATTTATTCCGAGTATTAACGTCCACTTTCCAGAAATATGGAGACCAGCAGTGAGATAAATATGGAATATGAAAAAAAAATACGTATCGAAACAGTTTCGAAATAAGCCTATTGAAGAAATTGATTTTATTGAGTTTAACACACTGCATAGTACGTATATACATAGTTTCTTCTACTTCTGAATCTTAATTTGACTTTGATTCCATCGACTTTCACTGCCATCAGGCCTATTTTAATAGGGACGCTTTACAGACGCATCAGGTTTCATCCAAATTTATAAAAAGTAATTACTGTTTTTCATAAGATTGTTTACGAATATATTATATTATAGCAAAAGGATATTATCAACGACGACCGATTGGTTCAGTGGCGGGGCCCTCCGCCCGCGGACTCAATGGTCGCGGGTTCGATTCCCGCATTGGAATAAATATTTATATGGATTTATAAATGTTTATTCCGAGTCTGGTAACCCCCACAATCCGCATTTCATTTCCTGTCCCTTTCATTCTTCTCTATCCTTTCCCTTCCTCTCCCCCAACTCCGCCAATCCACGGTCTGTCGTGCCAGTGGATGCGTGGCTAGGGGCGAGCCTAGTCGCAAGCGTTCCGATCGTCCCGGGGTCGGGCTCCCCCGGGAACTATGGTGCCTTACCTCAGCATGCAAGGCTCTGCTGGGGCTGACCTCCATCCTCCCTTGCGGCTCGTGGGATTCACTAAGACGAATTTAATATACCTAATTTGTCGAAAATGACAGCGACGTGGTTCGCCACCCGTCACATCCTGATTTTCACGAGGGCGAAAAGCGACCAATGACGAGCCGTTTCGCTGCGATGAATGGCAGCGGATAAAGCTCTGTGATCTCTGCCAACCCCTGCGGGGGATAGGCGTGAATATAGAATAAAAAAAATATTATCAAATAATTAAGATAAATCATATTTTATAACTTTGTAAATACAGTTAGAATTAGGAACAATTTATATAAGGTTAATTAAATCTAAATTTTATCAAAAAATAATCTGTTATCCAATTTTATTATTTATCAAAATTAAAAGTCAATCAATTTCCATGCCATTTCATGCAGTTTTCAGCAGTCTTTATGATGAAATTAACTATTGTAAGTTTGACATACTATACGCTGTATTTTTTTTTATCTCGGTAATATAAGTCCATAATATAAGCTCAACAAGAATTTGAAGGGTTAAATGGGCTTATATTTACCGAATATATTAATAAAATTAAAAAATATTGTTAACTTCAATTGACCAAAAACATAAAGAATTAGGTTCGTGATCAGTGTGTTCTGCCGAAAAGTGGACTCAGTTCGTCTACTTCACACGTTTAAAGTTGGTCAGACAGCTGTGTACAGGATCATACTCGAATTTTCTCTGGTGAAGAATGAAGGCCTATGTCAAGCCAACAGTAGATTCTCTCTTTTGATCAAAATTTCATTTGTTAAATGCAATGTAAAGTTATCAAAACACGTAACAGCTTAAAAAAACACCGCAATATCCTTCTATTATTCATATAAAAACTTTTAAATATTATTTTCTTTGTCAAATTTAGAGATAAGCCGAAAGGCTGAAAAAGGTCCTGATAAAAGGGTTTAATTAAATTTACAGGAGAATAAAGCGCTGATTTAATCAAACAATACCTTGCTGAAATCTTCAGATATGACAGGGAACAAATTACGCGGTTTTAAATTATGACAGAGGCCATTACAGAGATAGCTGCACCATTATTCACAATGAAATTTTTAATTAAGCGAACGAACGGAAGGACATAATTTGTAGTCTATTTTTATCTTTTTAGCTGTTAAGTTTAATATCCACAACTTATTCCACTTTAAAAATTATCTTTCTTATTATTTACGAACAATTTATTGATTTTCAGTTGCTATTTATTTTCAGTAACGCTTCTCTAAGGTGAATTGGCGGGACATCCAGATTCGGAATAAATATTAGATGATCAATTGACTCAGTGGCGAGGCTCCCCGCCCATGGAGTCAGCAGTTGTGGGTTCGATCCCCGCATCGGAATAAATATATGTATGGCCTACAAATCTTTATTCCGCGTCTGGTAATCCTGCCAATCCGCATTAGACATGCGTCGTTCTTACAGAAATGAGAAGGTCCGTGCTTAGCAGTGCGACATATATATATGGGCTGTGGAAAATAATTATCTAAGTGCGGGATTGGATCCGACCCAATCGGTTGACAGTAGATTAACTAGCGATTATTAAGAAGTATTTTTAATAAATTTCTTTTTTTGTTGTTTTTATTAAATGTATATAAACTTAAACTTTATCGGAACGGACACATTTTCATTAAATTTGCGTTGAAGAGGGACATTATTTAACAATAACCACAATTAGGGCACAAATTTATGATTGCACAATAAATTATGGTTGCTAGCAACATTGTTTCCCATTTATTTCACAACTGCCTTTATGAAAATGACATTAAGTAATTTCATACGGTTCTGGATAGGTTTACGAATTTTTTATATTTTTAGTATATAGCTTTAAAATAAAATGATTCAAACGCGATTCTTGTCTTCTGGTTATAATGAAACGTTAATTAAGTTACTAATCACGTTACTCTCGTATAAGTAAAATGGACAGTCAAACTTACTTTGCTATGGACTTAGAAACTAAGTTTAATGGTCTGTGAAGTAATAATGTAGGACTCCATCAATCGTATAAGTAACAAAAAAGTAAAAACCTTTAGATATTACAAATATGGGTACACCTGATATGGGAATCGTAACCGCAACCTTAGTTTAGAAAGCAAGCAATTCGCCGTTGCGCCATTTGAATTTGAATATTGTAAATCTTTTATTTTTTTCTATTTATGTATTTTAAAGTGGAGCCAAGCAATTAGGTTATATACTTACAGTCAGGTCTGATCTATCACCTGACTGTAAGTAATTATTGTAGCCCATGGAAACATAGAACACCAGGGGGGCTGCAGGTATCGTGTCGGTTTTATAAAAACGTATAGAAGAAATACATAAAACTCCACGTCACACGTAAATCATTCAGGTCAAGCCCATAACGTTAATCACGACAATATAAAAATGCAACTATTTAAATATAGTATAAACCTAAGAATAGCTAAATCGTGGTAATTAGCGCCTATGTCTAGCAGTTATTGTGATGATGACGATTGACCTAAAATATATTGATGCTCTATATAGATTATATCTTCTTATACGACCAGTGTGTTCTACCTAAACTCTCTTACGACGCTGAAAAGGGGACGCTGACAGTCCGTCTGCTTCACAAGCTCAGAGTCGCTCAGAGAACTATGCTCGGAATTTCTCTGGTAGATATGATTCGGAATGAACAAATCCGCTAGAGAACTAAAGTCACTGACATAGCCTTTCGAATTAGCAAACTAAAATGGCAATGGGCTGATCACGTTTATCGGAGATCCAACAATCGTTGGAGCAGAAGAGTGCTGGAGTGGAGACCGCATCTCGGTAAACGTAGTGCGGGATGCCCCCGGCCGGCTATATTGATAATGATGAAATGTTTGTTTATATTAGCCGGGGCTAGATGGCCGTTAGGTGGCGTTTCTTGGAAGAGGCCTATGTCTAGCAGTGGACTGCCACAGGCTGTTGATTGAATGATTGATGGATATTCTTATAGAATCAATTTCTGTTAGTGTCAAAATTGATATATAGTAAAGCATTTGAAGCTTAATGTAACTTAAACTCAAATAATTTATTTAAATTTACGAATATATCTTCAATCATAATCAATAAAGCTAAAATAGCTCGCTGGTAAATATTGGCTTCCCTCAAATTGAAGTGTTTGGCGTAACCGCCACGATTGACGTGGATCGCAGATTGGTTTTTATTAGTTAGGTAAACGCTGCTGTCTATTTCCTGGTATTTACGCTCATAGTCGCCTTAACGATACCCGCGGGAAAAAACGCGGTGGTCCTATTCAGTGCTAGAGAACACGATTCAATATGTGTACACAATATGTTAAATGCGTTAGTGTATAAGTGTTATATTTCTACATGTAAGGAGATAATAAGGCGACATAAAATTATCCAAATAAATAGAGAAAGAAAATGTGTATATCGATAGAGATCTAGGTAATTTGATACATTTACCTCCTAGCAAACCCTTCTAAAGTAATATACAAGATAAATGGAAATGAGAAATTCAAATCGAGGAAACTAAAATAACAAAGGTACGCATATTCTCAAAATGAATATACTTTTGACGGTCACTGCAACGTTGCTATTTTTGAAAACCGGATAATTAATATAAGATAGTATAAGAAATACTTAGGATTATTAAAATTATTGCTTCGTGGTTCCCGGTTTAGAGGATGGCCACCTCATTTACTTCCGTGAGTATCGCACGAGCCAATTTTTGGAACAAAGATCAGTAGATCGGCAGTACCCGAGAAATAAATTCAATCTATGATACCCAATCCTCTCACCAAGCGTAAGGCTCTTCTATTTGAGGACGCCCAATGTACAGCAGTAGCTTTTACGGCTCTATGGATGATGAAGAGAACTGGATAAATGAATAGGATTATCAGTAATGGATCTCTTGTCCTTCAAAGATTATCTATCCTTTTCGCTTGATGCTATTATGACTGAAAAAATTCTTTAGTAACTCACTATTCAAAATATAATACAGAAAAAAATAAAGAATTTATTAACGTAATCTCTTGACCATCAAAGATTATCTATCCTTTTCGCTTGATGCTATTATGACAGAAAAAATTCTTTAGTAACTTACTATTCAAAATATAATACAGACAAAAATTAAAGAGTTTATTAACGTAATATTCTTCTTCTAAGAGTGCCTTTTCACCTAGCGAAGGTTGACAGCCAATTCAGCACAACTTTCTTCCTCCTTCGCGAGGTGCAGCAGTTCTGGAGCACTCGTTATCCCGGTCCACTCCCTGATATTACCTAGCCAAGACTTCCTTTTTTGACTTGTCTTATGCCCGTAATATTGATAACCTAAAATACCTACTGTTGGTAGATATTATAAAAGGTTATGACATGATTGTTGAATTAAATAAAAAAAAATATGCGAGTCAAGAACTCGCATTTTTTTTTATTTAATCATTATTCTTCTGTTTTTAAATTTATTAAAGTAATAAATGTGCTGAGTTACACCAGAAACTTACCGCACACCACGCCTAACACATTTTTTTCATATCCAGCGTAATTAGTGCAAATAAATTGATGTCTGTCGATCCAACATCACACGATTCAGTCGCAATTTCCTGCCTCAAACGGTGCAATTCTGTGTAGGTACACCCGAACAATTACGACCGAGTATTTCATTGTGCGTATTTGTCCATCAAAGGACGGCAACGCATTTGTGATGCCTTTGAGTAGCCATGTTAATGCTACATGGGTTTTCTGCACATTGAAAGAGAACGGAACAGGTGCGTGCCTCGGATACTCCCCCTTCCCATCGACTTCTTTTCGTGAAGGACACTGCTCCCCGGTCTTAGAGTGCAATCAAGTTAGCAGTTTTGTGCTCAGCTCTTGATGCCAATCTCTCTCTCCCTTAACTCATCGCGGCCTCAACAGAGCGCGTATGTCTTGAATGTTGTAGTTGTATATAAAACAGTATTGCACCTATATTAATGTAGCCCGTATGCTCATTTGCCTGCTCTGCTTTAAAAATAACACATTTTAAATAATTCTCGATTAATTGTAAATATCAAAGGCTTTAAAAGTTTTCAGATAAAATTTAAAAGTAAAATGCAATCAAACTTATACATTACATTTGTAAATTTAATGCATCGCCAGCTTATTGAACGAAAAATTCATTAGCGGATTGCAATATATCGTGCTCGACGTTGGCTTTGTGGCAATCAGTCGTTATTGAAACAAAATAGCAAACTATAATATTTCGTCATGCACATCGCTTCATTTATTTATCATTTGTACATTTCAAATTATGTTAATTAAACATATTTTCTGTAGTGTTAATAAACGCACAGCCATTTTACGCAATCAACACTTATAACCACCAATCCATCGCCACACAATTGAAGAGGAGGCCAATGTGTAGCAATGGACTATTATCGCTATATTGATAATGATGAAATGTTTGTTTATATTTTTCTTTTATTCATGTATTGTATTTTGTATATTACTAACACATAAATCTATGAACAAAAAAATGTGTTTTTTATTTTTTTTCATGGATTATTATTATTATATTATAGTTTATGTTGACAGTGATGTACCAAATAGTGCAGGCAAAGTCAATACATTCGATTACAGATCAGTAATGCATCATGTGATGCTTATAGAAATGTAAACCGCATTAATTTTATTTTATTAAAAGAAATTTTAATAATTGATAAAAGAAAAAAGCTTTTATAGATATTTTACTGCAAGTAGTTCTTAAGTATTTAATTAATAAAAAGTACAAATTGTTAGATCTTCTTTCTTTCAGTTGATGCAAAGTTATAAAAAGGCATCCATGCCTTTTATATTTTATAAGCTTTTTACACTCATTTTTGTACAATTGTCTGCAATACAAAATTAGTTAATTAAAACCTTTTGAAACAATGTATTCTTGAAAATTTTCTAAGCTTACATGTTGTAGAAAATACTACACAAAAATTTACTGACGTAGTCTTCTGTCAACTGATTTGGGTTGATCACGTTTGCAGGAAACCCGACGACTGCTGAAGCAGAGGAGTGCTGGAGTGGAGAGCATCTTGGCAAACGTAGTGTGGGACGCCCCCCGGGTACCTGGTGCGCGGATCTGTGCAGAGCGGCTGACAGAGATTGGATGCGTGAAGACAAAGATCGGGCTACATACCACTTTTTTGGGGAGGCCTATGGTCAGTAGTGGAGTGCCGCAGGCTGTTTATGATGATAACAATAAACAAAAATCTATTATTTTCATTTTACACAAAATGAACGATTATATGTCTATTTAATAAGTTTACGACCGAAACAGAATTTTGTATTGTTCTCATTCAGATTCCAATAAAAACTAAAGTATCTAAGCATAATTTCACGTAGAATCTAACATAACCAGACTAGCAAATTAAACCCTAGGAAGTGGGGAAACAACTATAAGAATAAATTGGGAATTATCCCAAACTTTTTGCGAAATTGAGCTATACGTATTTTTAAAAGTGGTGCTTATATAAAATAAATCAATTTTCGGATCGGGTATGTAGTAAAATGTTTCCATAAATTATGAATAAACTATTGGGCACGGGGTGTCCTGACTTGATATTTTACCCAAACGGGAGATTTGATATTTTACCCAACATACCCGTCTAACACGGATTCGGTGAACATCTAAACTATAACAATCTATATAGACTAGAAATAAATACATGTATATCATAAATATACGTCTCCCAAAGCAGGAATTTAACTTACAACCACTGACTCCGAAAGTAATAGCTTCGTCACTAAGCTATATTATGTTTATGTTTGAGCTAAACTTGTAATTTTAATTGGAATATTTCTGAGAACTTGACATGATAGAAAAAAATATTTGAACCGCATGGCATACATTTTGTATGTCGCCCTCACTTACTAAGGGTCGTCGAGCGTCATTGCGACTTGCAATTCACTGAAGAGTTGTACGCTCAATTACGAAAGCTGTATGAAGACTAGCCTTTAACAAAATAACACTGGGAGGACTGTACAATACAAACTACTTTTAAAAGTATTATTTCATATTTTTAAACATTAATAAATATGTACATTCTATGGTCATTTTTGAAAAGACAGACCAGTAGATGTTTTCAAGAGTATTAGAAAAGGATGTTTATCAATATTAAGTAAATCTATGCAAATTAATGTCCTTATAACATGATCATTCTATATAACAAACATCAATAAAAACTAGTACCATCAAATTCTTGTCCATAGAACTTACATCACAACTGTTTTTGTTTGAATCTAATTGAAATTATACCCCCGCCTTTTATTTATTAATTTAAAGTAATTAATATTAATAGAATACAAAAATAGATTAATTTTTAAAAATGTTTTCATCGTAATCTATTCAAATTTATCAGAGTTTAGAATTATAAAAGAGACCGCGTCTTAGCGAACGTAGTATGAAATGATTCCCGGCTAAATTGGGCGTCTGTCTACGCTGGGTGATTAGAAAAGACTAGATGTATTACACCGAAGATGCAGACATCGAGAAAGAGGCTTATAAAAGTCTAACGCCACTTAGTTTGATCTTTGATTTCACGCATACGATTTCTACAAGCCGTTCTGCTCCGACCGTTACTCCTACTGGTCAACTACAGATATAGCGTTTCACAATCTTCTCAGCTTCAACATAATTTAAACTTAACCAACCAACCCACCAATATTATTGTTATGTATCGCGTTTGAAGGTTATCAAAGAATTATTTTCGATCCATAAATTAACTATTCTTGTAAAAATATTGGATATTTATTCATAACGAGATCATTTTCATCCTTTAAATATTTAAATATGTAAATCGAGGGCCAACGATTTTATACGTCTCTCCAATTCTGATATTCCAATTCAATTAAAAACCATCATTTTTTTTCTTTTTCTGTTCATGTAACGCAAATTGAAGTTAAATTTTGAATTTCTAATGTAATTAAATGAAAACAATGAAACATTTTAATTTAAATAATAGAACTTCGAAATAACAATTACAGTTTATTGACAACGGCCCAATGACGCAATGGCTGGCTTCAGAAACCAAGAGTCGTAGATTCGATTACTGCATAAAAATAAAGATTTGTACGGCTAACAAATATTAATTATGAGCCCAGACTCATGACCTTAATCTTAAAAAGCCTTTTCTTTTTTTTTATAAATAAATTCTAAACAAAATCATATACCTATGGATGAGATGGTTACACGATACGAGAACACGGAACTTTTAAACACTAAAACATTTGAACACACGAACTACTTAAACAAGCTGACAGATGAGTCTTTTAAGCACGCAACATTATATCACATAATTCATTATAATATCAAATTAGTTGTTCACATTATAATATCGGTCGATCTCGGTGTTTAATTGTCGCGAGTTTAAGATTCGCGTGTTCTTGAATCGGCATATCGCGTCAGTATCAGTATAAGCACTATGCACTATGAGGTTGACAGAAACAACACGGTATGTTTGTGCTTCCTTGCATCATTAGAACATGCCCTCCATGGATTCTTTTTTACCTTCACATATACTGTGGACCCGTTTATAAAATATATTTTTTTTTAGTTCAGATTTTAATGTTATTTGGATGAAAAATACATTTTTTGGATTTCTTAATTTCCTTGCATCCATGATTATATATTATTTATCATCGTAACTCAAATGCAACAATATGCATTACGAGCGGTTGAACAATGAAGGTGCCAATGGTGGTGATCTTTGATATTCCTTACATCACAATTAATAAATGTGCAGTGGCGTTTATACAAACTTTTGAACAACAGTCAATATATTTACACAATGAAGAAAAAATATTTTGCAAAGAGAAAATGTCGTATTGCTTTTTCTTTCCTTAAAATGAATTCTAGTGTAATACGGAAAATGTATTTCAATCCGCTTTATGAAACAAAAACAATGTGCTTTAGTACCTACCTACCAAACACGGGTTCCCCTCACGAACGCCTGCTGTCACAAACCTCACTTTCGCAGCTTGTTATTTAAATTATTTACATAAATGTCTCCTTTAATCGCATTGTTTGTGATGAGTTTTATATATATTGTACTTATTTCTTACATTATTTTCTTACATTTTTTTTTCAATTTAATTTAAACTATTGGGGAACAGTTTGTTTGTCATTATTTAAATTGGTTTTTTTTTGCTTTGTGTCAACTTTTTGTGTGTCAAATTCTATGGTTGATAGTCGCCAATACTAATTAACATATAATGAAAATTTAAAGACTAAGGGCGATTAGATAAACTTCTCTGCTAAGGGAGAAACCAATGTCCAATAGTGAAAAATTGAATATTGTTGAAGGAGGAATTTTCATATGCTGTAAAGGAAAATATTTATTTAATCTAAGTTATTACGTGAATGTATGATTCACGTAATAACTTAGATTAAATAAATATTTTCCTTTATTTGCTGTATGGTTACCGGCTACCCTATTTTATAACCCTGCCCCATTTCTTCGAGCGGTATCGTAGATAGATAGATTCTTTAATTACACCAAAAAAAAAATATTTATAGCAATTGATTATATAATATTTATATACAAAAGCCAGTCTTATCCTTAATTTCATCCTGAGAATCGTTGGATAAACACGGTAAATAGACAGTAGATATATTTGGTGTGTGGTAATACACCATTGATATGGACAATTTATATCCATGTCAGTAGTAGTGTATATATTGACACGAATAAATCGTACGTAGTAACTATGGTGCAAAATCAAGTAGACGGGCAGCTGCATCTACACACCTGAGCAGTAAGAACCAATCTAAGATGTGCGATCGATCTGCCAAGCTTGATGATTATGACAATAAACCCTCATTTTTGAGGGACACCGATGTCCAGTAGGATGTGACAGATATAAATCATCATTATAGTGTTCACCTTATACCCGTAGAACAATGACCTAAAACTGTCGTTTATAAAATATTTGCTGGTTAATTACTTTGCTCTTGTTCGATATGGGTCAATGCTTTCAAATAATTTTGAACACCATATGCGATTCACTATTAATCACTCAGTTTCCATATTTGCGTTTTAGCGATTTATTTGTGGCATATGTATCTGTTCTGATTAACTTATAATAATTAGTAATAACCGCATTTTGCTTTATTAATTAATGTGTTATGTCTATTAATGTGTATCAAAGTGACAGATAAGACAACGATTTGCGCAAGGCGGCTAACAAAAACTGAATTTGTGTCTGGCAGCGGACTATTGCAGGTTGTTGATTATGATAATAATTGTATGTGTATTATGATATTCCTAAACTGCTTTATAATTTTCAACAAATCAAAATATTAAAAAAAGCAACACTTTTTAACCACTGTTTTTTTTGATATCCCGCAAAAGAACAGTAATTCAGATTTCGAAAATAACACTCGTATTTTTCAACAATATTTATCTTGATGCGGAAATCTCCCGTGGCTTAAAAAACTAACATTTCTCCACTGCGTTATTAAGGTTGTTGGAAAAATTTTAACACAAAAATGAAAATACAAGTAATTGACGCATAAGGAATATTACATATTATACAATATAATAAGTTAATGTAACCAATCAATATTTTTATAATATATTGAGACAAAACAGGAAGCTTGTTATCTTATCATATCTAAGCACCACTATTCATAAAGACCTGCAAATGCATTGCATTGTTTTCAGACAGATCTATTTTCTCACTCTTATCTTAAAGACTGCAATGGCGTTTTGATTTGGAAATATTGCTGAAGCAAAGGTTCCACTAAACTCTTCGGATGGGACCGCCACTTACCCAGATACGGAGGATATTTTTTATGATATGGTAACTTTTACTTACTAATATCATAAAATAATATATTTTTAGCTAAGCTACAGCTAACAAAAAAGAGGTGATGGATGCTTTTTATTAATACCTAGCATCTCTTTCCATTTGTGCAAACAGTTTTGAATCGCCCTATAAAGCTTCCACTTAAAGTACATTACGATCATCTTTTCCTTTAAGAATATTTTTTAAATCACGTTCCACCGACTTTATCTCAAATGTTCCGAAACATAAGAACCATTAAATACACGACCACAATCCCCCGGAGATGGAATTTTCCGAGTCAACGTAGAGGCAAGATTGTAAAACTTTTATACGTACTCTACCGAAAATAATACACTTATTTATTTTTCAAGAAAATTATTAGTTATAATAACCTACTAGTAAATAAAAAAACGAAATAATACATTAAAAGTAATATGATGCTTTATTACATTTATTAACGACCAATTAGCTCAGTGGCAGGGCTGCAGTCTATGAAGTCAATGTTTGCTGGTTCTATCACGCATCGGGATATATATATATATATATATATATATATATATATATGTATGTATTATATATCAATCTGCATAAGACCAGTGTGGTATAGGAGCAACTTTGATACTTGTAAAGCGGGCGGATTGTAAGTATCCACGTTTCGACACCGTAAAATAATACAGACAGTATGCGCTTTTTTTTTTCGACTCTCGTTTTCAAACTGAGGCATAAGCGAGAAGAAGACTTGACGATGTTTTAAAATCAATAATCAACCAAATCAAAAAAACCGCGTAGGACTGTCCTATTTCCCGCGCTGTCATAATATGTTCAAGTATAGAAGATGTTGAAGTTCCAGCTCTTAGCTCACGTAAAAGCGCAAAGTGCCAATACCACTATTGCGCGAAAAATTCCTTGAACAAACCAACCTTTTCCTGCCACAAACAATATAACTTATGCTGCTTCGTAGCTCTAGTAAAATTGAAGTTTAAATTGTTATGATCTAAATCAGTGGTCTCCAACTATTGTATCGTAGCGGACCGTATACCGTTTGATGATTTTACCTGAACCTGAAGGCGTGTAAATCAAAACAAGTTCAGCATTTTTTGATTTACACACCTTCTTTTCATCAAGTCTGTAACGCTACTGTTGATCAACTCAGAAAATCTCTCGTCTATAGATTGGATCCAAATAAAATGAAGTATAAAATAATGATATTTAAGCATTTTATTAATGCTGTATAATTTAATTATATAGGTTTAATTTAAGATTAGTAATGAGACTGCGGATCCCATAGTCAAACTGTACAAACAGTTTTAAAGGACCTTATATAACTCAATCTTATATATACTCGTAACAGATGGAGATCTGTGGTCTCTGCCTACCCCTACGGGAGACAGGCGTGACGTATGTATATATCTCAATCTGTAATAAGTATTAATAATAATAAAATAGATAGTTGCACAATCCCGATAGATATAAACAACTGTAAAGAACAAAGAAATTCATCTGATACGACCCGGTTTCATTTGAGCCAAGACTTGGTACCGTTGCATAGCCTGAGGGTTGACGACTACTGATCTACATAATATTTCTACACTTCAATTTGAAACACCTGATTGGGCGCAATCGAAATATAAATGACTGTAATAAAGAGGTTCTCAAAAAAAATCTCATTTAATTATAAACAAGTTAATCTAGATACGTTGTTCTTTTTTATAGTTTTAACATATGACCTAACGATTTAAGTGGTGCAGTGGTATCCTGTTTTCGAAATGACAGTTTTAAAATTCAAGGTTTGGACATTCTCTGGACATTCTCTTGGTGTCCTCTATTTAGTCCCTACATAAGGAAAATTATACACATAGTTTAAATTCTCAGTTGTTGTTTAGTATACATTTGTTCAGCGAGAGAAACACGCTAATTAAATACCTAACTGTGCAAACTGGCTGTAAAACGAGGTTTTGCCAAAATATTAAAATTCTCCTAGCACAGCCGTCAGATAGAAAACCAAACCACTTAGGATATGAAATACTTTAAAGCCATTGTTATTCAGAGCCAAACGAGAAAGATAGAATTTATTTTAAACTACGTGACTGCTCCACTTTTCTCCATGGAATGATAAAATTTTCATTAAAATAAAGGAGAAACAGAAAAGAGAAAATAGAATAACGAAAGATTAAATACGCATTTCTATTTTAAAAAATAATCATCAACATTTTTTGTCATTGTGAAACTTTTTCAATGATACTTTGACATAGATTCTTAGCAACTTTTGTTAATTTTTTTATTTAAATTTTTTGAAACATCAGAATCCTAAAGAAATGTTTTTAAATTACCTATAATTAAAGACATTCGTTATAAATGTTATAGTATAGAGTATTGATACATGCGTAAGATATAAAATTTGTTTTCGTTGATCACGCATCGATAAACAGCTTTATTACATTTTTTATTCGAATAAAAATAGGTGGTTATGGATTATCGTATTTTGCACCATTTTCAACATTGTCTATGTTCATTAGGTGATCACAGGACATCACACAATTGCACTTCGTTGTTGTTTAATCACATGTTTATGTGACTCCGTATGTAATAAAATAGAACATTACTAACCTAAAAAAACAAGTGATGAAGCAAAAATAAATCTGCATGAATGAATGCAAATATAATTAATTGAATGAACTAAATATTGTACTTTTTTTTACATAGGTATTTATTTTGTTATAATCTATTCCCTTTTAAAAATGTAACATTTATAAACATTGTTTGTCACATGGAACTAAAAATACAATAGTTTTGTTTAGAAACTACTCATGCGAACGCCGTATTCGTTTCCACAAACTCTACAAATTCAAAAGTTATATAAAGCTACTTCACTACACTCCCATAAACTTTCTTTCGATATTCTATTAATCCATTTTGGAAATAAGTTTGAGAAAATTGATAAAAAAACCTATATTTTAATAATTTTTTTATAAACTTTTGTTTCCGAATGACTTTATTTTGTGTTATTACATTATATTATTTACTAAGGGAAGAGCCTAGATTCCCGCAACACAGGGAATCTTAGTGTGGGACCTAGAGTCTTATAACATATCTAAACATTTTTAAAATAAAGGTATTATTATTATTTTCCTTAAAATGTAATACGTATAGACAAAACAATTGAAATATGTTTGCATCGTTTAGCAAGATGAATTTTGAATTATAAGCAAAACTTGCTCGTCAGTAAAGCTGGCACATCGTTAACTGGAGTGCTTTTTGTCTCAGACTTGTTATTTCAGAATGCGACTGGCTTTTTGATGTCTAGTGACACATACTTTTATTTTGAAAACTATTATTTAATATTTCTATTAAATAATTATAATAATATTGTTTTATTCATGGATATATATACACATTCCACGCTATTGGGCATATTATCCCTTCTTAAAAAATGTCTTAAAAAGTTTTCTTTAGCATAAGAGGAACTTATTGAAAAAAATTTGAATGTCGTCAATGATTTTTCTTTCGTCGTGTTTTTTTGTTTTTCATCCACCATTTACCTAAATGAGGTATTTAGTTAATGCAAATAAAAATAATTTGCCTAGTCCAACAAAACTTTAACCTCACCATTTTTACTATTTTTTTGTAATTTATTATTTGATATAGGAACGTATTCCGTACAGAGCAAGACGAACGCTTGTATTCGGGTATTTCTGTAAATAGGCATCGTAAACAAATCAACTATGATAAATATCATCACAGCATGGAAAGCTACTATCAGATTTAATTTCTGACACAAACACTGCCATAGTAAATTTAAGTCATGGGAAATCTGCTTTAAACGTATTCTGCTTTAAATGTAATAAAATATAAAACAGAGAACTACTTTTCACTCCACTGAAATTAACCGTGTGATTTTCGACATAAAATAGAGCTAACCCATTTCTTCCCGTTGGTGTTATGGGATTTAGTGAGGAAGGCAAACGACCAACTATGGACTGTTTATTACACCTGTATTAATGATACTGACGAAGCCTTTATTTTCAAATAAAATTATAATAATACAAAACGATGTTGGAAACGAAAAGAATTTGTAGATATTGTTAAAAGATATTTAGAATTCATAATTATTTTACATCTAAAATAAAATTCACCTATAGATAGCTTACAAATGTATCATATTAATTAAACAGGGAAATATGGTTGCGACTCGAATGTGCTGGTAATTCGCGTAATGCAACGAAGCGCTCACAATTATTGATTTATGGACATTAAATTTCAACAGACTAATGAGGACATATGTACATTTATCTCTAATAAGTTCGGACAGGCTATGCTTTTTCCCGTTTGAGAAACAGTATCTAGATGAAGTTTAATCTAAACAACGATGCCGAAACAATAAACTTTTTATTTTAAATTCTTTGTTTAATAAAAAAGTCATTTATATATATATATATATATATATATATATATATATATATATATATATATATATATATATATATATATATATATATATATAAAAGTTATGTGAACAATGACAAAGTAAAGGGGTCGATGACCTCTTCAAAAGTATATTGCGGCTCATAGACAGGCGTAAAGTAGATTGTCCAGACATTAAAAATTGTATAACTCACTAACTTTATTGGCGCAGCGACCCAAAATGGATATTGGCCTCCGAAGAGATCTTACGCCACCAGGGTACGGTGGCGTAATATCTCTTCAGAGGCCAATAGTATAGGTCCTGCCCCACATCTTACCAGTGTGTTAAAAATTATATATTAGTATTAAAAATTGTTTAGAAGCATTTTTCCAAATTTCGTAACGTACACCTTTAAGTAAGATATGAATAATATAAAAAGGACTAATTGGAGAAGAGGTATGTGAAAGAAGGATATTTATCCTTTTTTATATACCTATTTTTCTTCTGTTCTTTGTTTTTACAGTTTTTAAATCAAAGTTGCTATAACTTAAGGTTAGGTCAGGTTATTTTGTTACAAGGTCGCATTTAAATTTACTCATGCAATTATAGTGACATCTACTTGTAAATTGGGCACCCTTTTTAATTTTCCCTTCCCGGTCGCCCGCATTTTTGTTCCACTCCCGCTTTGATTTGCTGTTTTTTGAACAACTTTGTTGTTGTACGAGGCCTTTAAAATAGTGCAGCTGCAATACAATCGATGAACTTTAGTTCATACCACACATATACCCACAAAAAATTCCACTCGCTCACACAACCATCTGATGCTTTTTCGGCTAGATCCTGTTAGTCTAAGGATCATTGTTGGTCACTTCGGTCAGAGTAACTTCCATTAAAATTAAACATATGTCTTAAGGTAAACTTTTGATATTATCTCTTGCACCCACACTGCGCTGCCGTGAAAGAAACTGTTTATTCAAGTGCTTCACGTATTTCAACTACATGTCACATCTTTCATATGCATATGTAGTAATAGTTTTAGCATGTAACTAACTTATTTACTGAGCAGACACGCCGTTTATCTTGATAATTAATTAGTTCTCTTGACTTTGCTATGCAAATAATTTTAAGTTTTAAATTTCATGCAAGAAAGTCAACTTTTTGGAAAGTAGCCGAATTTTGTGTTCTCAGCCTCGTCACGATCAATAAATACCAGCCACAAATTTATGTATAGGTATACAGCAGACTTTCGATGATGTTATTACTGCCTTATATTTATTTATCGATGACTTAAGCATAACATTCGGACCACATTGGCGCAGTGGTGACGTTACGAGTTGCAAAAAATGAGGTTTGATTCTCGCATCAGGATAAATGTATGTATGGCCTACAGTTTAAATGTCCGCCAATCCGTCTTGGACGATTATTATATGTTAATGTCCAGTTCGTCATAAATGGGGAGGCTCCATGTCTAACAGCAGGACATATGTACGCTGTACAAAAATGTTTATTGGACAAAGTTAATTAGTAATGGCCTCTCCTAATCCCAAAATATGTTGGTGAAATAATGACGTTATAATGAATTGTTATTCCGTGATATTTCATTGTAACATTAAAACCAGGGCGCTCTTTTTATTTACACAATCATTTGTGATTGCTAAGCGAGAAAATAAAAAATATTTTAAAGTGTGCCACTGGCCCATTTTTCCTACGAGATTGCAAAAGCTTTTATTAAAATCGTAGGAGGAACAAAAGGAACTGATTAAAACAGGACGTGGGCGGTTCATGTAATATAAGTTAAATAATCTAAAACCAGTCGACTTTCGCAATAATCCGTGTTTTAAATTGACGACCTAATAAGGCCAGAGGGGGAGTTACAACTTTTAAAAAGTTACTTTCGGAAATAATAGTTGTGGGTTTGATTCCCACATCAGGATAACTGTATGGCCTACAGGTATATACTCCGAGTCTCCATGTCTTCATACTTACAATTAATGAGCATTTGGTTGTGTCATTTTCATGTTACCACATTTCGGTTAAGTCAGGAGGGATCCTGAGGCCAAATTTACTTTACATATCAAATTAGGTTTTTGAATTTTTTTTTTTGTTATAAATCAAAATCATATCCATGTTTTTAAACAAAACTGACTTTAGATTTTTCGTTCTAATTAAAAAGTTATATGACATTAAAAATAAATTTTTGAATTCAGTACCGAAAACAAGCGTTACAAATGTTAATAATGCCACTCATTCTAACACAAGCTGATGTAGTGTTTTGACTTTCAATCGATTAAATTTTGTTATTATCTTCAATACCTTGATAAATATATCAAAAATGTATGCGTTTGCTTTGTACCATTATGTACGAATAATACCAAAACAACTCCTAAAAACTGTTTTTCAATGTTCCAATTTTTCGTTTATAGTGAAAGTAACTGCGTAAGCTTTACTCCTAATTCAATGTTCTGGCCATACACGTCCTTTTACTATACAAATACCATTTTTACGGTTCAGTTGGACATAACCATATCGCCTTGTCACCGTAACTTTCACGTGACACTCTAAACAAAAAAAATAATTAGCTATATTTAATGAAGAATATATCGTTTAAAATTTAAATTAACAATATTATTTTTATACATATTTCTAGAAAATATTATTTAAATAAATACATTATTATATTATTATTTTACCTTCTCTCTAGCACTGTACGAATAAAAAGATAGGTAGACAAGCTTCTCAACGAGTCAAGTGGGCTGTGAAGCTTCGTTGGAAATTTTAATATAAATAGCAACTGCTAATGAACTGAGATAACGCAAACAAGAGAACAAAAGGTTTCCATAATAAAAACTAATGTTTAATCAAAATACCTTTGTGTTGGTAAAGGTGCTTTGTTGACTTTGCGTACAGCTCATATTTTTTTACTTATACGAATGTATTATTTATGTATATAATTATTATGTTTATAGCCCATAAATGTTCCATTGCTGGGCTTACGCATTTCTGAAGGAAAGGACTATAACGGAACTCATTTGTCCAAGGTGAACTAGCGGAAACCTATGGGCCATATATACTTATGTATATTGATCCCGATGCAGGAATTAAAACAGGAAGTATTGACTCCGCCAAACTTAACATAAGGGAGGGATAGCGAGTAGCAGAGCTATGGAAAGTGAGATTTAAACTTCACTTTGTACAGCTGACGTATATATTACTACTAGCACAAGATGTGTAACAAAGTATATTGCTATAAAAATGAAGCAGGCGTTTATTATCGTTATCCAAAATAACAATGACAAGTATAACCAGCTTAATTGGGTAACACATCCCGACCGCAATTGGAATGTGGGTGTCACTCGTATTTAAAATGAACGGGTTAATGGTACCATTCATAATTTATCAACGAGTGTCCCAGTTTTGCGTCAACGGCTTTTACAAATTGCATATTTAAATATTACTACTATTATGCACTAATATTTAATGACAAACGAATCGTTAAACTTAATATTATATATTTGTTGACATCTCTTGGAATTTCGCAATACAATTGACGCATTTAACTGTATAGCTGACAAAAATTAGTGGAGGTGATATCTTACATTTCAAGTTGATTGGCGCAGTAATATGACTTACAGGTTTTTATTTTGAGTAGGGGGTTTTTTCTAATCATTTGTATCTTTATAATGGCACCTACGAGGCGAAATCGTAATATGGAGGCTATGTGTGAAAGCATTTTATTCCAGCACTTACTGGAAAATAGAATAAAACTCTCTCTATCTTTCTAGCTCTCTCTCTCTCTCTCTTTCTCTCTTTCTAGCTCTCTCTCTCTCTCTCTATATATAGAACAAAAATAAAATAACTGTTATATAAATTATCATACAACAGGAGTGGCCAAACTCTCAATAGTGACTACTGTTCCAGTCGATGGTAGCAATGCAAAACAAAATATAATTTTAATATAATATACAAAGAATAATCTTCAATTTTGTAGTATTTTCCTTCTTAATGAAATAAAAAATACTATATCATTAGTTTCATTTACTATATTGAAATATATGGGAAATACGATTCAATGTCGATAAACGAAAAGTATTGATTATGTAATTGGTAGATCGCACGGAGTTTAATTGGTTAATAATAAATCTTAGCTCAAACCAAGTTGGCCACCTCCCCCTCAAATATATAAATAAATATATCCTATAATATATATTTATATTAAATGTAGAACGAAATTGTACTGAAAGGCCAACTCCTTTTCCACCTCTAATAAAACGCTACGAAAGGTGAATCTAATTTCAATAATCTAACAGGGCAGACATCGTTACAGCGAATTCTCTTTACTGAAACACAAGGCTAATTCACGTAATGAAAAGCGTCGCCTTCAATATTGATTTGTGGATGCGCGTGTATTCCATTTCACCCGGAAAATGAAGAGTTATATACATATGTACAATTTACATTCATGTATACTTATGATAACTGCGATGTACGTTTACCAAACCATATGTATGCGAAATTTTGAAAAGGCTTTTCGAAACAATATGCACTGAAAAAAATCATCAAAATATTTTTTTTAGTTCTACTTAATGGAAATTTTTTTAAACATTTTTAAAAAATTGTCCGAATTTTTATGCCAGATATTATTTTTAGCATAAATATGCCGTCACATTCTCGCAAGAAATTATAAGACAGAAAATTGTAATTTTACCAAAGTTCCTTTGTCTTTTGAAGGCACAGAAGTCAACTGATATACAGAAGTTAAGGAACGAACCCTATTTTCTACTATGTGAATGTCAGTCTTACATATTTTTATGTATAATTTATATTTAAGATACCTTTTGGTTTTTACAGTTATGTATTTAAAATAATAAAAACTTCCTTAGGATCATGCTGTGTATGTAATTTCAAAGAACTTGTGATGTCCTACGTATTCAATACAGAAACAAAAGTAGATTTTGCTTACGATCTAAGTTGGATTCTACCTTTGATGAACTAGCATATTTTCCCAGCACAACTTACTTGGCATAATTCTATTAATATTATTAATAATAATAATTAATATTCTATAATATCAAAACATTGCTAGTCTTCTACTTTTCTAGTCTTACTTCTCCGCTACTGTAGTGGATCAGGGGAAACTAAATAAGTGGCCCACTGTTGTACAGAGCAACAACACTACGTCAATATTTTATAGAAAGTATAAATATCGATCAGAATTGCTAATATTTATTTTTAAAAATATAAATACTTATACAGTAGAAAATCTTTTTCAAAAATTAGATGACTTTCGTTGTGGGGGCGTAGCTCAGATGGTAGAGCGCTCGCTTAGCATGCGAGAGGTACCGGGATCGATACCCGGCGCCTCCAATTCTCATACTTTTATTTTTTCTAAGTTCAGTAATTTTATTATTTATTTTTTATTGACATTGTTATCTTTTTACTCTTAGTTGAATCATTTTATTATTTATTTTTCTTAACATAATTATTAAGATCAGTTCACAACATTCATTTGTTCTTTATCTATTTACACGTTTAAAGGAGGTCGATGGAAAATAACAAACCAGTTGTAATCTTATCGTAGAAAAATATAATTATAATTTACATCAACAGTTATGTACACTAATGAAGTAAAAACAATATAAGAAAATATTTATTCCTTTCATATAATATGATGTTCCCTTGAGTATAATTTTAAGAAAATGCTTGAATGCCAGTGACAGCTCTTCCTAAAATAAGCGCATGAATATCATGCGTACCTTCATATGTGTTCACAGCCTCCAGGTTCATCACATGCCTAATGATATGGTACTCATCTGACACGCCATTTCCACCAAGCATATCCCTCGCAACCCTCGCTATATCTAATGCCTTGCCACAATTATTTCGTTTAATCAAGGAAATCATTTCAGGGGCCGCTAAATTTTTATCTTTCAATCGCCCAACTTGTATACACGCCTGGAAACCGATGCTTATCTCTGTTATCATATCTGCCAGCTTCTTTTGTATCAGCTGGTTCGATGCAAGTGGCTTGCCGAATTGCTTTCTATCTAATGTGTACTGTCTGGCGATCCGCAAACATGTTTCAGCTGCCCCAAGAGCGCCCCAAGCAATCCCATACCGCGCATTATTGAGACATCCGAAAGGTCCTTTTAAGCCGACGACGTTAGGCAATATATTCTCCTCTGGTATAGTTACTTCGTCGAGCAATATCATGCCCGTCGCAGACGCTCGCAAAGAAAATTTACCATCGATTCTAGGCGTGTCTAGTCCTTTTTTAACTTGCGCTCGTTCGACTATGAATCCCCTTACTTCGTTTTGTTCGTTCTTTGCCCATACTATCAATATATCTGCTATAGGTGAATTAGTGATCCATGTTTTGGAACCAGAAAGTACATATGTTTTTGTTTTAGAATCATATTTAGCTTTCGTCACGAGTCCACCGGCATCGCTGCCATAGTTAGGTTCCGTTAATCCAAAACAGCCGACTAACTCACCTTGAGCCATTCTCGGCAAATATTTCTGTTTTTGTTCCTCTGAACCGTACATGTATATGGCGCCCATAGCCAAACTACTTTGCACGCTCATTGCCGATCTGTAAGCCGAATCTACACCATCTAATTCCCTTGTAATTAATCCGTAAGTGACATAGGACACTCCAGCACATCCGTATCCTTTTATGGTGCAGCCAAGAGCACCCAATTCACCCATTTCCTTATAAATACCTCGGTCGAACAATTCATTCCGGTTCGCTTCAACAATTCTCGGCATTAATTTTTCATTACAATAACTTCTAAAAGTATCTCGAACTGCTTTCTCATCATCCAGCAACTGTTGGTCTAAGTTTAGTGGATCTTCCCAATTGAAACTCACTTTAGTTCTACCTGTACACGTTGTTGATAAAGATCTAATGTTAGTAGTATTGAAGAAAAAAGCCGATAGTTTGGAAAGTTTTGTTATTGATATAGACATTTTAATTGTTTTGATTCCAAAATACATACATATAAAACACACGTATAAATTATCCTTTCCTGCACTTATTATCACATTTAAAATTTATTAGTCGTGTTTAGACAGCTTAACTGTTCATAATTAAAGAAATATAAATTTTCTATGATTAACACAAATTTTCTTCCTAAATAACCTTATAAATGACCCTGTAATCGTGACAGCATATCTACAGTTCGAAATAACACTAACACTCGCAGCTTACTTCAAGCCGCTCACAATACGCGTAGCGTGGACATGAAACGTGAGTGACGTGAACGATGTATGAGTGAGATCACTATATACATAACAAGAAATTATTTAAAATGTGACTTTAACATATAGACAGGAAGACTCAAATTTTTATAATACATCAAATGAATAAGTCCTAGTATTCAAATAACATTATCGACGAAAAGGTAAATAGTAAAATAAAGAATGTGGTATGATAAGATATTTCATTATGCAAAAAGAAATATGATTTTGACAATCACCAGGCAAGATTATTATAACTGTAATGAGTAGGAGAATGACCTTCAATTACATTTAATGTATCTTCCAACAATTTATGTATTACAAATATTTTTCAAACAGCTTTTCATCAATAAGGCATTTAAATTTTAATTAATAATTTTCTTTTGTAAAGTAAAATGTTTAATAAGTAATAATACATTTAAATCATTGCCTTTTCACACCTGTTTGTACCACAATATGTATGTATAAATGTTTATAAATCCTATTATGTTTAATAAATTGCTTTTAAATAAATGATTTTCATAATACTAAATATACGCCTACACCAATGAAATAAGCAATTATTCGTTAGTTATTTTGTATTAAAAAGTTAACAGGCGTTATGGATGACGTAATAAAAATTTGCTAATACTTGAGTATTTTTTATAGAAACTATATACTAGCTTATAACTACGAAAAACATTATTCATCACTGAGTTTTCTTTTAAGAAAATAGGCTCACAAACTAGCAAGTTGTATATGAGAAATAATAACCGCCCATAGATATCTGCAACTCCAAGGACATTGCAGATACGGTGGCTACTCTAGAGCATTGTATAAATGAAAGAAGTGTAAAAAGGATTAAATGACGAAAAAAGGGAATGAAAGGAATGGTGTGAAACTCAAAAACACTATAAAATCATAAACACTTAACGCTGGTGTTCTGTGAAGATTTACACAGTCAAACCGACCCATTCATGTTATCATGACTAATTCTAATTGTATATATTATTATGTTGATTTTACAATTGGGAGCGCCCTTAACCTAAAAAATTATTGGCATTAAATTTATTTATTCTAGGTGTTGCTTGAATTATGAGTAAATGACGCATTAAGCTACAGCTACTTCTTACTCGAATTCTTAGGTTCATTCTATCATTTACCATACATGCATAAAGAGTTCATCAACTTTTAACGTAACAGTAAAACTTGATAAAGCTAACATCATATAAAACTACCATTGAACAAACTTTGCACCCAGACACGAGCCAATGCTTGGTACGTGTAGGTACCAATATTAACAATGCATTAAGTGTCTAGAATAATCCCATTCCACCTGAATATATTGGTCCTTAAAGTTTTACAAGAATTTATGTATGTATGTATATGTATATGAATATTTAACTATTAATATATAACTATTAATATATGTACATTTTGAGGGTAATAATTAAATTATAGTTTTTACCTAGACGTTAAAAATCAGTCACCTTTCTATATTTTTTCCGAGATACATTTTTGAAAAAACTTGAATTTGCAATGAAATATCTTTTGGCAATTACGATTATCTATTTTTTGAAAGTTCAAGGACAACATCACGAAGATTGTTATTAGAGTTGAGACTACTGTTTTGTCATGGAATAAAAGGGAGGAATTGTGAGCCTTATTATATAGTGGCTAACGTATTTCTTCTCATAAGTGTCGTACCAGGCGACTATATGAGGGAAAATACCAGTGAATGGACAAAAACGTACAGTTGATAATAAACCAATCTGCGATTCCCAAGTAGAATTATAACATTTTCATAAATCACGATTAGAAGTTATGTAAAATTTTGAACACATAATACTTATGAGAAAATTAAATTTTTATAATATTTTCTTCATTTTAGCACATGCGTATTGCTTTCTTTTTGACACTAGGACTCCAAACACTGTACAAACACTTAAGTTGAAGAAACTATTGTAGATTTTAATCTGACTGCGTGGATGCATTGTTTTAAAAAAAGGAAGAGAAAAGAAATTTTCGTATTTCAAACATGCTGCTGAAAAATACAAAAAATATGGCGAATGAGAGAAGCCCGTAAGCGAATGGTATGTCCCCTTATTTATGTCCTTGGGCAAAAACCGGAGCTTTATGAATGCGAACAACGTTGCAGCCAGCAAACTACATGCTTTGCTAGTTTTCTTTGTGTGGACGGAGCAAAAATTTTATCAAAGTTGTATAAGCTCAATTTAATATCTTACACTTTCTCGTGGCGCAAATGGGTAATATGTTGATTCAATTTCTTTTATTTTGTAGTTATATATATATATATATATATATATATATATATATATATATATATATATATATATATATATATATATATATATATATATATATATATATATATATATATATAATATATATATATATATATATATATATATATATATATATATATATATATATATATATATATATATATATATATAAAAGCAAACAAAGTTATTTATTTGCTTTTTTTATATTAAGAATAAACAGAAAAACTGGTAAAACAGAAGAAGATAATTGTTTTATTACATTATATTAGAATACAAAATAATTAATTACTTAACGGGAAAACAATGTAGATTTAAATAATTTACTGTTAAATTTAGCAAAAAATGGATATCAGTGCAAGGTGAAATTATTTTTTAATGCGTTCTTTTACTTAAAAATTTTAAAACAAATTTCAAAGACCCACTGATTACTTTGACTTACTTTCAAGTTTACGCAAAAATTAAGCAATTTTATTTTGAAATTTTTTCAGCAATTTAACTCACCAATAACTTAACCTATAACTATCAATTTTAAAATTTAATTTATTTACGTTACGTATTTTAAAGTATGGTAAAATTTCTTCACACACTTGTTGTTAATTCTCTTTCTATATTTAAAGTAGTATTATGTTTCAAACATAATATCGTGCGACATTTCTACCAATGTAGGGTCTTATAATGCGGGAGGGATGAATCTTCTATAAATTATTCACTCTCTATTTGCATGATAAACGACAAGAGAGGACGAGAGTGAACGGAAGGTCTCAGACCTCTAATGGCACCTCTTCTGCTCTTGTTAACTGACATTTATCCGGTTCTAGTCTTGCATTTTTAAGAAATCAATACATTATTTAACTAAATGGGATTAAAAAATAATTTTAAATTCACCACTGTTCTAAAATGACACCAAAGCAAAAGTGAATTGTTATTTTATAATCTAAATAAATGGGCATAATGATATCTATAAAATTAAGTAATATCATAACATGAATAAAAACATTTTAAGACTTTATACATTAAAAATATACTTTATATACTAATACTTTAAGTAGATAAACTCCAAACGACTTCAGTGAGTGCATATTATAAAATCAGGAGTCTAAGTAAGTGACGCTCCCAAATTAGAACATCGCAGCGAATTTCTCTGCAAACATAAATGGAATAGTCGTGTAGTTGGGGGAGACCAGAAATACGAGATAATCTAAGTGATACCTCGAAGTTGTACACCGCGAGCGACGCCTATACTGTTAGCGGAAAACTTACCTCATTGTCCTATTGTTATAATTGTTCGCATTCTTGTTGTAATACTAGAATCTGTAGGCTTGTATTTATTTGTTTGTATATTCATACACCAAAACGTTTTTAAAAGACTTAATGCTAATAAGCATTCTCTCCTCTTATCATGCAAAACAGAGCAAAGTATATCTAAGGAAGGTAGAGCAGCTAGATAAAACTTAATTTTATGTAAGTATATAATATATTATTTTAATATATGTACTTATTACGTAAATATCGTTATCCTTGTTTAATAAAAGAAGTTTCCTTCTATCAGTCTTATACGCCATGTCATAAGAAATACATATAATATTTTTCTACTGAAATGTTAACTCTGAGTCAAAAAAGGTTTTGAGTTTAAATTCCCGTCAAACCTGAAATTTATTTTCAAAAGCGCAAAAGGTTTCGGGTCTCTGGATTTAAGTTGTCTATGTCCAATTTGTCATGATTATTTTCACATTTATCCTGGGTGCGCGACAATAATATTGCTCTTCATCCCGTTATTAGCAGCAGAATGTAGCATATGTTTACCATGACTTAGTCTTCTCTCTTGATTCTTCTAGTTGATTTCGGCTTTGATTTTCCGGCGGATTTGTTCAATCTGAATCATATTCACAAGAGAAACTTAGGGAATAGCGATAAAATAATTCTGAGCTTTTAAAACGAAGATTCTACAACCGAGTTATCTGCCAATCCAAAGTTCTATTGGATAGACTAGTATTCCGACGAGAGTCGTCTGTATTTACAATAAAGGCACTAACGATTAAAGATCAGTCACTCTGCATAGATCATTTATAGATTATTCATTCTGGATTTTAAGTTGGCTTTTTTATACAATTCATGCGTTTAAGAATGGAACGGACGGAACAGTATGAAAGTGTAAAGAACGAAATGCTGCGGAATAAATTCCGGAAGACAGACTTTTTTTTTGGTACCTTACCGTCTGAGCGGAACATTAGTATTATATAGATAAATATAATAAATTGTGCTTTCCGCTTCAAAAAGACACACAAGTTCTGTGTACCGCATCTAATTGGCTGAGTATAATGTAATCTGTAACAATTAGCATGCACTTCGTCGCAACTGCTCTAGTGGAATGAATCATTACATCAAAGCTAAAAGCCTTCTTAATTAGATTACATATCGATGACATTAACAAGATTAGTCGTATAATTTCTATTAACTTATTACATTTTCAACGGTATTATAAATGGTGATGACGATGAATTATTCCTATTCCATTTAACTAATTATTTTATTACGATATTAGTCATTATTTTAGATATTATTTATAAAGGAATTAGGTTCTTATTTCACTTTATGAAACCCTCTATAGCCTTGTAAGTTTGACTCATACTGTATTGACAATTCAACTTAGACTTGACGTCGATTCAATACGATAAAATCTTCAAAAGTTTACTGTAAGAAATGTGTAATAATAAATCGAAATAATAACAATTACATTAACTAGTTAAAAGTTCCAACCATGTGTATGTACATATGTGTACATAGTGAGTTATGTTTATACTTAAAAATAAATCGAAATATTTTTTATTTTATTATTAATAAATTTTATTATTATACTTAAATACCTTAGAGTTGATAGACAGATACTTAAATTTAATTTATATATGTTAATGAATATTGCGAGTAGGTAGGTAGGTATCTGTATCACGTATTTGTTATGTACAGATGAGTTAACGTAACTTTGGCAACATTGGTTTTGTGTTTCATGTTGTAATGATTTATTTACAAAGGGAACACGATAAGTTGGAAACAATCGTGTCGGAGGCGGAGGGTGTTTCTTCATTACTTATCCCAACACTGTAATTTTGAGTTAGCGACAAAGTTTTAACTCCTTGCGAAATTAATGTTGAAGCAAATTTCAATTGAACTCATTACTTTCAACTTTGTAATTTAATGTCAAATTTTCTTACGAGCGAAGTTAAACAATGGGCTGAGTTACGAGAAATTTTAGAAATAATTTTATGGACTCATGTTACAATAGACTTTTAAAGTCTAGTCAAGGTTGATAACAATTTTGATAAGGTTTTACGTCGGTCTCGTAAAATATTTCTTAAAGTGCCTTAATATATTACCCGTTATAAGTTCTTGACTTTTTGAATAACGACATCAAATTATTTGTTTGTTAACAATATGTTAGTATGATATTGTATAAGGATGAGGGAGTTCAATTTCCAGCAGTAGAATGTTATGACAGTATTGATGAAGAATAATAAATTATGTATGTTATGTTTTACGTGAAATTTATTTATTATATTATATATTTTGTCTGCTTTTATTTATTATTTATTATTTTTGTATTATTATTAAGTTTATTTGTTTTAATTGTGCATGGTAATAAGTAAACGAGTCAACGAAAAATTAGTTTATGTATAATGCAATGCGAGTGCTGCCCAACTTTTTAGTCTCGTTATAGACAGAGAAAAGTATTCAGAACTGACTGGCAAACTTCACTAGTTGGAGAGACACACTAAGAAGAAGATAATGCGATAAACAATCTTTTAACAATTACCACCATACTTTAGATAAAGAAATTAAAAAGCATAAAATGTATGTTAATACAAATTCGACATGTTTTTATGATTTCAGAGTTATTAACAAGTAAATTTTTATATGAATAGGTTTTCATAATATAGGAATACTATATAGATTGCTAAAAGTAAAGGTTGACTGAAGAAAGTTCCACCTGGCCTTAAATCCTTCGTGAATCCATACTGTACTCTTATGAGTAAATAATTAATAATATAAATAAAGAAAATATGAATAAATATTTATATAATGGGCCATAATTAGGAAATATGCAATATTTTAAAAGTTTGATTAAATTACATATGTTTGATTTATATAATACAATTGTAATGTTTGTCGAAAAAAAATCAAACGTTGACGTGAATACAAAGCTCAAAAAAGATTTCTTTTCCACTCAAACAAAACTAAGACTCAGTACCACTAGTTACGAGGATCGTCAGTAAATAACGCGGAGCGAATAAGCTGCGATGTCGGCGCCACGTGCTACATTCGCATATCAAAGGAAGTTCTTCATTTTTCTTCGTTTTGAAGCGGAGATACACGACTGCGGATATTTTATCAGAAAAAGGAAACAAACCTGAATGCTTACATGCGTAGGTAACGTTGATTTAACTTGTTATTTAAAATCTCCCGTGATATTACAATAATAATAAATAATACATCCCGTAATAATAATAAATAATAAAAAAATATTGTTGTAAAATTTTATAATATCCATTCTAAGCAGGCGGATTGAGGATAGCAGATTACTTTTTATTATCGAATCCACTTCAGTACCCATCCACTGGTATTATTTATTCACACACTCCTACGAGAAGAAATTCTACAATATGTCCTAATCACACAACACATGAAGTGTGTACATAATTATAACCTAATCGTCTATGTACTAATCATTAATATATATCCCGTTTCATATGGTCTAATCTAAGGTCCAACTGCTTTCCCTTCATTCCTTCTTCCTCTAATATCCAACCTTACCAAAAGATAAATAACGCATCTGCAGTGTTTTTAGGAATGCGAATGTCCAAAGTCGATGTTGGTTGTTTACCATTAAGTGACTCAATTGCGTATTTGCCAATGTATTAAAAAAAATATTTTATAAACTTTGTCCGTATGTATAAACGTGTTCTGAAAAACTTTCGCTGAAAAAATACTATCTCATGTACTGACAGTTCCACTGTAAAGGTTTTAAACAAAACATTTTCCATTCAATTCCACGTTACGATATTATGATGAACTGACACAAAGTTTTGTCCGCAGATGCATTGTGGAAGTAAAAGCAAGCGGTGCTGTGTTCGTGAACTGAAAGCTGGAACATGACTTGTTTATGTAGCAACGAGACTACATTTTTCCCTCAACATGTGGACAAATGAAAACAAGATGAAGAACAGTTCATACAAGACTAAACGAACTTGCAACTGTGCATATGAGTACAAGCCATTTCTTATTTGAATAATTTAGAGATAATTTTCATTGTGAATTACTTCAATAACATACTAACATATCAGTTACAATAAATAGGTGCAGAGTCATTTATAAGCGGACTGGCTCGACCGGAGAATTCCACAACCTCACAGAATATCAGCGTCAAGTGGACCATTTTTTTTATTCCGTTCGTATGCAATGCAAAGATTGTGGAGGCTAAACTCCCCTTTGAATTTCTTTCTTCCTCTTCCATTTTTTATATTCTTTCCTTAGCGTAGGTAATGCTTCTATAATGCCCTAGTATTTAGCAGATACTTTTCCTATAAAAACTTTATGGGACTTTGTATACGCTATTATAACAGATTCCTCATTAATAGTAAAAAGTTTACTACGTACGTTCATGGAATAAAACTTATCTTAATACCAGCTCTGAGCTGATGACGACCTTGTATTCAGAGTTTCGTGCATATTTTTTAACATTTATCCCTATAGAAGACATGAAAATTAAAAAGTCTTAGTGTTCACCCATAGGTGAAGTGGTATACCGTACATATATGGATATAAATATTATATAAGAAACTCCTATTTAAAATTTCAAGTTTCGGTACCCAATAATTTAAGCTGCGTTTATTTATCCGTCAATCAATGTTCAAATCTTATTAATTAGGTATGTGATACAGTAATTATCACGTTCATATCGACTTAATTACTTGAGTAGAAATGGGCTGAATACGTTTGTCGGAAAATCAACCGTTTGAGTAATAGAAATAATTGTGCATAGACACATGAATAAATAAGTAATAAGCGTTAATAAAGTGATAAGCGTTTATGACAGAGTTAAATATGTAACGCTTATAGACAACGATCATCCTAGTTTGTTCGTAAAGAAGTCGAGGCCTATATATCTAAGAAGATTCCATACAGAAATAAATGTGCTACCTAAAACGGACAATTTTAATGGTACAGAAATCAGTAATTACCTCGCCTATTATTTAAACATAATGGATAATGAAGTGCAAAAAGTGTACTTGATCAATAATAAAATGTTTAAATATAAATTAAACTACTAGAAATGGATAACTAATTGTCCTACAAAAAAAGATACAGCTCACCGACGTCCGAATAAACCTGAGAAGTTTTCGTTGAGTGGCCTTAATATGTGATGAAAAATAAATGAATAAATACAATTAGACCGCAACGCCCGTTTCATTTATTAAAAAAAATATGTTATAATTATTTTTTACAAAATATGTTATAATTTAAATTACTTCAAGTAAAATTTGTTAATAAACGTAAATTTGTTTACTTACTTTATTCATTAGACTTAGCATAACATTAATGTTAAAGTTGAGGTTGTAACAAGTTCTTAAATAAATACGGCACTCGTTTACGCAATTGTAGAAAATTATTCCGTCGCCATTAATGCTCTGATTCTCATTTTCTGAACGTTTCGCTTTGGCGTTAATTCCTCGCTGAAGGCCTGTCTGACTCCAAAGTTTTAATTGCCAACTCTTAATGAGGTAAGCTACAGCCTCAGAATAGTCAGGCGACGATTCGCACAATCTGAGCTATGCCGGCTGCCAAAATGTTACAGCCCCAATCGGAAAATTGAAGCATCTTTGAATTATGCTGTTTGGGTTTTTGAAAACAAATAACTTGTCTTATGTGTGTTTTTAATGTCATCCACGAGACAGAAAACCTTATTGGAGAACTGTAATAGTAAAGCATTTTATTTATTTATGTAAGTATCTACTAATAGAGGATAATTTAAAACAAATCTTGATTTTAGAAAAATATCTAGATTCGAACTACCACCTACAAATAATTCATTTGATGTTTAATTCGAATCTGTTACCAACTAAAAGAAAACAATCTAGCTCCATTAAGGTTAACTTGACGATTTAACTGGCTGAGTGGTAAAGTTTTCGCTTTCAGAATCACAAGTTCCCGCATCGGGATAAATTTGTTTAGATATGTATGTGTGGCGTACTGATATTTATTCTCAATTTGGATATCCCGCCGCTAATCTGCCTTATACAAGTGTTATGGTTCAATGTCCATTCGTCCAGAAATGAGGGAGCTCCTTGCCGAGAAACGGGACATATATGGACTATAAAAAAGTTGACTTTAAAACAGATAAGAAATATGCGCAATATTCAAATTGTAAAAAGTCATTATTATCAAAAAAGAATAAAGACTGACGCTTGGAGCATCGAAGCTATTGCTCGCGCATTTCATATTCATAAGGGAAGCTGCATTGCCGCAGTAACCGCCGCCGGGTATAAAGAGACGCTTCCCCTTGTCCAAACATCCGTGTTGCGTTCAAATATTTGTCTAATTATACGTGGTGGACGCAGACACGATCCACGTAGACGACGTTAAGTGTCACTGCTGCATGTGAATGATCCCTTTCAAAGCCTCCTCATCAAAACAATATGCCACTTTTTATAAGACTATTTGCACTGTTATGCAATATATATGTACAAGAAAAGGAACATAGTCTGGGATTTAAGGTTCTTTGCGCTAATAAATATATTCTTTTTAATTATATTGAAGTCATCGTCTTGAAAACTTTTATAAAGTAGCGAAAGATAAACCCCAGTGAAAAAAAAGAATATAACCTTGCATTATAGTAACATCTTGTAACGGATAATGAACTCAACATCTGCGATTTGAGGTCATCTGAAATACTTATTCTTTGGAAGTATTTCACTTTTTATTTATCATGTAGCATTATTTTGTTCGCTATAATACAGAGAACGAATTTACGAATAAAATAAAATATAGGGAAAATATAAAAGAACAACTTGAAAAATGTAAAGTTCTTTTTCTTCCTTTTACTTCCAATTACTTTCAATAGATGGCTGGATAGAAATCGTGACGTCTTTATCGTTTAACGTGATATGTTGTTATACAAAACTGTCGTTTCTTTTGTGCGATTTTGAAAAATATTTCATACCTAAGTATTAACATACAGATAGAAGATCAATACAGGGGAAAATAAATTGTTGGTGAAACGAAGTTCACCAGACCATCTAGTGCAAAATATAAATACAGTTTATAAAAAACTTAGATCAAAAGAATTAAACAAATTCTTAAGAAATTATAGTTTCATTTAACAAAATTGTATTATAAAAATAAATGAAATATATGATAAATGTTAATAAAATTAACAGCATTTTATTAACAATTTATATCTTCTTTGTAATCTTTAAAATATATTATGAAATGCCTACTTAATGCACTAGTTTGTTAATGCATACATCTGACAATGTAGGTTATACATAAAATTTATTTAGGAGTTTCCAAATTTTGTGAATCCAAGTTTTATTCTTTCAAAGTAATAAATACGTTTTATCGGATTTGATTTAATACCAAGCGACAATTGGGCGCCTCGAAAGTTTGGCCAGCGGTGCACTGTAATACCGCGATATTGATAGGACGATAGATAAACTTCAGTCGCTGTTCACTTTTGACGAGTGTTTCTAAAAACGAACGCTTTTGTACAATCTCACGAGTACTGTATGAACAGAAGTACCATAATATGCTTCAAAGAACTATATTGACTGGTGTTTTTAAATGATTTATTTTATGTTTTACAAATTGATTTAAACTATCATTATTTATAAATGTATTTTAGTTATTTTGTGTTTAGAAACGGTCTATAACTATATTTAGATACTTAAAGTCTATGTTTTTTCGTTGACAGTTGGATGGCTCTCTTATTAGAGGAAAGAAGAAGTGAGTGTGAAGGAGAGCAGTAGAGGTTAGAAGGGGAAAAGTGGATTTCTAGCAACAAGCTAAACGTTCAGCGAAGGGAAAGAATAGCAAAGCTACTTTTGAAGCTGTAAAACAAACTGTAGTGCAACACCATCTTTTGGCTTCTTTATCAACTAATTTCAACATGCCAGGCAAAATAACTTTGTTATAAACAAATGAAGTTATGTTTTGTAATTTTAACAATAATGTAATTCCCTGACAACTTGTATAATATATTACTAACGTGTTTTTTTATGCAAAACAAATGTCACTACACGACCAACTAAACTAGCTAGCTCTTGAACTTCCCACGTACATACAAACGTAAGTGTATATAAACAAACTGATTTCCCGTTATGTCTAAATTTGCATCAATAAAATATTAATGGGCTCACAGACGAAACTACCACCTTCCGATGTTAATGATCGCGGATTTGATTCTCGCATCAAGAAAAATATATGAATGGTCTACGGGTGTTTATTCCGAGTTTGGGTGCATCCATTTCTTCAGAAATTGGGAAGCTCGGGCCCATCAGTGGCACTTATATGGACTTTAGAAAAACATACTAAACTATTAATAAATTGTTTAGTGATGTACGTGATGAATATTTTAATAGTTGTAATTTAATAGTTGTAAGTAATAGTTGTAATTTGTAAGTAATATAATAAAGTAATAATTAAATTTTTATTTTAGTCTGTAAACCATTGTAGAGCAGTTGTATGGATGATCGATTTAGATTCTGTGGAACTGTTAAGTTGTGAGTTACAGGTCTTCATCAATAATCATTTATTTGCTTGCCCTCTTCCTACTTATTTTGGAGGGGACTATAATATGTTTTATTTTCCATTTACTTCTGCCAAACGTTCTCTCAAAATTCATATATTTCTTTTTACCTTTTCTTTAGCACACTATTTCTTGATTAATATGTAGATACTTCTTGGAATCACCGTGGATCGAACATCAAACGACAATTAATTTAAAAAAATTTTGTTTATAAAAAAATATTCAATGTTTGTAAATAAAATTTAACGATGTATCCAAAAATAAACTAATCTATTTTTATAAATTAATAAAGATTTTCTTAAAGATTAAATGTTTTCAAATGAACACAAAAATGTTTTAATTTTCATAATAAATAGAATAAAATAAAACACAGATTTCTCGGCTTTAAATCATAATTATTAATTCATCATTTAATTGCACAATTATTATAATACAGCAATAAACACTACATAAAATTGTAATAATTAAGACCACAAAACCAATATAAAATTTAAATCTATTATAACAGTGTTCATTTATTATCATTATTAAATTTCAAATTTATTTATTGAATAAGAGAAGTAATTCCTTTTTTACCGGTTCGCCGGTGGAACCCAAAACAAGCGATTACCTGTATGTCAGGGATCAAATAATTTCTTATAATGCCTTAAGTTTTATGTTATTCGTGTTCAAATATGCAAGTAGTTCATTTGTCCCTGTCTGACTAAAAATAGTTTAAGCGTTGCATGTTTCCATAATTTCAATATTATTGCATGCAACAGGCAATGAAATGGCCTCTAGCAAATGGGCCTCAACGCAATTTCCTAACATGAATAAGCGATTTTTCAACCTATGTAGGGTTACCAAATAAACACACATCCTCTATATTTGTGATTATTCTCTTATTTAAAAATTATGTTTTGAAAACAACAAACCCACCTTTGTTCTAATATGAAACTGTAAATTGATATAGATATATAATTTTGGCAATATTTTATTTTAGATAAGTGTCAATACAACTATACTAATTTCCTATAATTATACATATTATATTATTATAAGGTACACTTTGAATTTTAAAAAGTTAATTTAATTTTACTTCTCTAACTTTAAAAAATATTATTTTCACTCACGCCTGTCTACAAACATCCAAATGATTTCACTGAAGTTTCTTTTGCTTTTTTAGTTTTGTTATATGTGTTCTTCCTAAAAAGTACTTTAATATACCCACTATCTTGTAAGTTAAAAATAAGAGTACAACAAGAAGTAATATGATAAAAATGTATACATCCAGCATAGAGTATGCCACCCAACTTAATTCTCTTGTTGGATTTTTTAAGTAATCTGTACTATTATTGCGTATAAGATATTCAAGCCAGAACACGGCTGTATCTAAAGCGTTAATAGGCCTATCTTTGAACCGTTGAGATATTATTTGTGCTTTGATCTCGTAAGTATTATTATTTAACACATCTGAGAGAATATTTTCAAAATATTTCTCATTAATATCTTGGTATTGCAATATTCTTCCAAAGCCTTTTTCTTGAGCTAACAATAGATTGTTATACTGATCCGCGTAAATAGGGATCCCTATAATTGGAACGCCATTGTAAATTGCTTCTTGAGTACCAATCAGCCCACCATGTGATATGAACACCTTAATATTTGGATGAGCTGAAAATGATATAGAAATTATAACCAAAGTAATTTTATTTAATAAAGTTTACGTGACTTTAATATTAAATTATAACTACTATTATGGTTTGAGTTAAAGATCACTTTTTGCTTTGAAATAGTGTATTTTTATCAATTATTTATAAGCTATCGTTGTACTTCATTTACTTTGATTCAATTTTTCCGAATTGAAAACATTATTATTGTTGTCTGTCATTTTGTAAAAAAAAATCGGTGTTCAACGAGATTCGTATATAAATTTAAAAATACCTACACAATTAACCATACTTACCTAAAATCTCTTTTTGAGGGAACCATTTCCTTATCTCCAAATTGGCAGGCTTATTTTCTAAAGTATCTTCCTCCCATTTCCATAGCACGGTCTGATTAAGACGCTTAAATGCATTTAAGCGTCTTAATCAGACCGTGCTATGGAAATGGGAGGAAGATACTTTAGAAAATAAGCCTGCCAATTTGGAGATAAGGAAATGGTTCCCTCAAAAAGAGATTTTAGGTAAGTTATGGTTAATTGTGTAGGTATTTTTAAATTTATATACGAATCTCGTTGAACACCGATTTTTTTTTACAAAATGACAGACAACAATAATAATGTTTTCAATTCGGAAAAATTGAATCAAAGTAAATGAAGTACAACGATAGCTTATAAATAATTGATAAAAATACACTATTTCAAAGCAAAAAGTGATCTTTAACTCAAACCATAATAGTAGTTATAATTTAATATTAAAGTCACGTAAACTTTATTAAATAAAATTACTTTGGTTATAATTTCTATATCATTTTCAGCTCATCCAAATATTAAGGTGTTCATATCACATGGTGGGCTGATTGGTACTCAAGAAGCAATTTACAATGGCGTTCCAATTATAGGGATCCCTATTTACGCGGATCAGTATAACAATCTATTGTTAGCTCAAGAAAAAGGCTTTGGAAGAATATTGCAATACCAAGATATTAATGAGAAATATTTTGAAAATATTCTCTCAGATGTGTTAAATAATAATACTTACGAGATCAAAGCACAAATAATATCTCAACGGTTCAAAGATAGGCCTATTAACGCTTTAGATACAGCCGTGTTCTGGCTTGAATATCTTATACGCAATAATAGTACAGATTACTTAAAAAATCCAACAAGAGAATTAAGTTGGGTGGCATACTCTATGCTGGATGTATACATTTTTATCATATTACTTCTTGTTGTACTCTTATTTTTAACTTACAAGATAGTGGGTATATTAAAGTACTTTTTAGGAAGAACACATATAACAAAACTAAAAAAGCAAAAGAAACTTCAGTGAAATCATTTGGATGTTTGTAGACAGGCGTGAGTGAAAATAATATTTTTTAAAGTTAGAGAAGTAAAATTAACTTTTTAAAATTCAAAGTGTACCTTATAATAATATAATATGTATAATTATAGGAAATTAGTATAGTTGTATTGACACTTATCTAAAATAAAATATTGCCAAAATTATATATCTATATCAATTTACAGTTTCATATTAGAACAAAGGTGGGTTTGTTGTTTCCAAAACATAATTTTTAAATAAGAGAATAATCACAAATATAGAGGATGTGTGTTTATTTGGTAACCCTACATAGGTTGAAAAATCGCTTATTCATGTTAGGAAATTGCGTTGAGGCCCATTTGCTAGAGGCCATTTCATTGCCTGTTGCATGCAATAATATTGAAATTATGGAAACATGCAACGCTTAAACTATTTTTAGTCAGACAGGGACAAATGAACTACTTGCATATTTGAACACGAATAACATAAAACTTAAGGCATTATAAGAAATTATTTGATCCCTGACATACAGGTAATCGCTTGTTTTGGGTTCCACCGGCGAACCGGTAAAAAAGGAATTACTTCTCTTATTCAATAAATAAATTTGAAATTTAATAATGATAATAAATGAACACTGTTATAATAGATTTAAATTTTATATTGGTTTTGTGGTCTTAATTATTACAATTTTATGTAGTGTTTATTGCTGTATTATAATAATTGTGCAATTAAATGATGAATTAATAATTATGATTTAAAGCCGAGAAATCTGTGTTTTATTTTATTCTATTTATTATGAAAATTAAAACATTTTTGTGTTCATTTGAAAACATTTAATCTTTAAGAAAATCTTTATTAATTTATAAAAATAGATTAGTTTATTTTTGGATACATCGTTAAATTTTATTTACAAACATTGAATATTTTTTTATAAACAAAATTTTTTTAAATTAATTGTCGTTTGATGTTCGATCCACGGTGATTCCAAGAAGTATCTACATATTAATCAAGAAATAGTGTGCTAAAGAAAAGGTAAAAAGAAATATATGAATTTTGAGAGAACGTTTGGCAGAAGTAAATGGAAAATAAAACATATTATAGTCCCCTCCAAAATAAGTAGGAAGAGGGCAAGCAAATAAATGATTATTGATGAAGACCTGTAACTCACAACTTAACAGTTCCACAGAATCTAAATCGATCATCCATACAACTGCTCTACAATGGTTTACAGACTAAAATAAAAATTTAATTATTACTTTATTATATTACTTACAAATTACAACTATTACTTACAACTATTAAATTACAACTATTAAAATATTCATCACGTACATCACTAAACAATTTATTAATAGTTTAGTATGTTTTTCTAAAGTCCATATAAGTGCCACTGATGGGCCCGAGCTTCCCAATTTCTGAAGAAATGGATGCACCCAAACTCGGAATAAACACCCGTAGACCATTCATATATTTTTCTTGATGCGAGAATCAAATCCGCGATCATTAACATCGGAAGGTGGTAGTTTCGTCTGTGAGCCCATTAATATTTTATTGATGCAAATTTAGACATAACGGGAAATCAGTTTGTTTATATACACTTACGTTTGTATGTACGTGGGAAGTTCAAGAGCTAGCTAGTTTAGTTGGTCGTGTAGTGACATTTGTTTTGCATAAAAAAACACGTTAGTAATATATTATACAAGTTGTCAGGGAATTACATTATTGTTAAAATTACAAAACATAACTTCATTTGTTTATAACAAAGTTATTTTGCCTGGCATGTTGAAATTAGTTGATAAAGAAGCCAAAAGATGGTGTTGCACTACAGTTTGTTTTACAGCTTCAAAAGTAGCTTTGCTATTCTTTCCCTTCGCTGAACGTTTAGCTTGTTGCTAGAAATCCACTTTTCCCCTTCTAACCTCTACTGCTCTCCTTCACACTCACTTCTTCTTTCCTCTAATAAGAGAGCCATCCAACTGTCAACGAAAAAACATAGACTTTAAGTATCTAAATATAGTTATAGACCGTTTCTAAACACAAAATAACTAAAATACATTTATAAATAATGATAGTTTAAATCAATTTGTAAAACATAAAATAAATCATTTAAAAACACCAGTCAATATAGTTCTTTGAAGCATATTATGGTACTTCTGTTCATACAGTACTCGTGAGATTGTACAAAAGCGTTCGTTTTTAGAAACACTCGTCAAAAGTGAACAGCGACTGAAGTTTATCTATCGTCCTATCAATATCGCGGTATTACAGTGCACCGCTGGCCAAACTTTCGAGGCGCCCAATTGTCGCTTGGTATTAAATCAAATCCGATAAAACGTATTTATTACTTTGAAAGAATAAAACTTGGATTCACAAAATTTGGAAACTCCTAAATAAATTTTATGTATAACCTACATTGTCAGATGTATGCATTAACAAACTAGTGCATTAAGTAGGCATTTCATAATATATTTTAAAGATTACAAAGAAGATATAAATTGTTAATAAAATGCTGTTAATTTTATTAACATTTATCATATATTTCATTTATTTTTATAATACAATTTTGTTAAATGAAACTATAATTTCTTAAGAATTTGTTTAATTCTTTTGATCTAAGTTTTTTATAAACTGTATTTATATTTTGCACTAGATGGTCTGGTGAACTTCGTTTCACCAACAATTTATTTTCCCCTGTATTGATCTTCTATCTGTATGTTAATACTTAGGTATGAAATATTTTTCAAAATCGCACAAAAGAAACGACAGTTTTGTATAACAACATATCACGTTAAACGATAAAGACGTCACGATTTCTATCCAGCCATCTATTGAAAGTAATTGGAAGTAAAAGGAAGAAAAAGAACTTTACATTTTTCAAGTTGTTCTTTTATATTTTCCCTATATTTTATTTTATTCGTAAATTCGTTCTCTGTATTATAGCGAACAAAATAATGCTACATGATAAATAAAAAGTGAAATACTTCCAAAGAATAAGTATTTCAGATGACCTCAAATCGCAGATGTTGAGTTCATTATCCGTTACAAGATGTTACTATAATGCAAGGTTATATTCTTTTTTTTCACTGGGGTTTATCTTTCGCTACTTTATAAAAGTTTTCAAGACGATGACTTCAATATAATTAAAAAGAATATATTTATTAGCGCAAAGAACCTTAAATCCCAGACTATGTTCCTTTTCTTGTACATATATATTGCATAACAGTGCAAATAGTCTTATAAAAAGTGGCATATTGTTTTGATGAGGAGGCTTTGAAAGGGATCATTCACATGCAGCAGTGACACTTAACGTCGTCTACGTGGATCGTGTCTGCGTCCACCACGTATAATTAGACAAATATTTGAACGCAACACGGATGTTTGGACAAGGGGAAGCGTCTCTTTATACCCGGCGGCGGTTACTGCGGCAATGCAGCTTCCCTTATGAATATGAAATGCGCGAGCAATAGCTTCGATGCTCCAAGCGTCAGTCTTTATTCTTTTTTGATAATAATGACTTTTTACAATTTGAATATTGCGCATATTTCTTATCTGTTTTAAAGTCAACTTTTTTATAGTCCATATATGTCCCGTTTCTCGGCAAGGAGCTCCCTCATTTCTGGACGAATGGACATTGAACCATAACACTTGTATAAGGCAGATTAGCGGCGGGATATCCAAATTGAGAATAAATATCAGTACGCCACACATACATATCTAAACAAATTTATCCCGATGCGGGAACTTGTGATTCTGAAAGCGAAAACTTTACCACTCAGCCAGTTAAATCGTCAAGTTAACCTTAATGGAGCTAGATTGTTTTCTTTTAGTTGGTAACAGATTCGAATTAAACATCAAATGAATTATTTGTATGTGGTAGTTCGAATCTAGATATTTTTCTAAAATCAAGATTTGTTTTAAATTACTACTTACATAAATAAATAAAATGCTTTACTATTACAGTTCTCCAATAAGGTTTTCTGACTCGTGGATGACATTAAAAACACACATAAGACAAGTTATTTGTTTTCAAAAACCCAAACAGCATAATTCAAAGATGCTTCAATTTTCCGATTGGGGCTGTAACATTTTGGCAGCCGGCATAGCTCAGATTGTGCGAATCGTCGCCTGACTATTCTGAGGCTGTAGCTTACCTCATTAAGAGTTGGCAATTAAAACTTTGGAGTCAGACAGGCCTTCAGCGAGGAATTAACGCCAAAGCGAAACGTTCAGAAAATGAGAATCAGAGCATTAATGGCGACGGAATAATTTTCTACAATTGCGTAAACGAGTGCCGTATTTATTTAAGAACTTGTTACAACCTCAACTTTAACATTAATGTTATGCTAAGTCTAATGAATAAAGTAAGTAAACAAATTTACGTTTATTAACAAATTTTACTTGAAGTAATTTAAATTATAACATATTTTGTAAAAAATAATTATAACATATTTTTTTTTTTTTTTTTTTTTTTTTTTTTTTTTTTTTTTTTTTTTTTTTTTTTTTTTTTTTTTTTTTTTTTTAAATAAATTTTTTTTTTTTTTTTTTTTTTTTTTTTTTTATTTATTTATTTATTTTTTTTTTTTTTTTTTTTTTTTTTTTTTTTTTTTTTTTTTTTTTTTTTTTTTTTTTTTTTTTTTTTTTTTTTTTTTTTTTTTTTTTTTTTTTTTTTAAAAAAAAAAAAAAAAAAAAAAAAAAAAAAAAAAAAAAAAAAAAAAAAAAAAAAAAAAAAAAAAAAAAAAAAAAAAAAAAAAAAAAAAAAAAAAAAAAAAAAAAAAAAAAAAAAAAAAAAAAAAAAAAAAAAAAAATAAAAAAACTGATTCCCTTTAAAGGCCAAAAAAAAAAAAAAAAAAAAGCTTAGCCTTGAAAAGCTTCCTCCCAAAAAGAGATGGAGTTTATTCCGGACGTCCGGTGAGGCTGTGGCATCTTTTTGCTGGCGGGGGGGGGGGGGGGGGGGGGG